>OZ037781.1:4641032-4713532 GCA_964035525.1 Porites cylindrica | reverse complement strand
AAGACATTTTTGAAGATTCGTCTTTGAGTCAGCAGCAGGGAGGGTTATTCCAAAACTTTGGGCCTTGATATGCTATGGCACATTTCCTCAAATTGGTTCTAGAAAATTGAGATCTGTCAACTCAAGGCATTTCGAGGGGGGCGTAAGGGTTTGCGGTGATGCGGTTTTGCTCGATTTTTGGTGCGGTTTTGTGGAAAGTTTTATTTTAAGTTGCGGTAACTGGCAGTTGTACAAAACCAAGCGGTTTGCAGTATTAAGAAATTTTCCGGTAATTTCATTGCGGTTTGCGGTTTTTTGGTTATTCTGTACGGTTTTGCGGTATTCGTACCCCCATTACCCCCCCCCCCCCCTTCCCTCACCCCCTCCATTTCTAGTATTATAAGAATGAAGTTGAGAACTAGACAAGAACATATCATGGAAGCCTACTGGAAGTAACTTATTTTTGAAAGAAAACATGAACAAGCCGAGCGTTAGCATATTTATACTACTACATGAGCCATTTCTGCAATTTGATTGGCAGAGAGCAGTGGTATTTCAGCTTAATTTGAAATACCTACATATGAAAATTACAAACCTTTTGTGGGTAGTAGTATAAACAAATAATAGCATGATTTGTGCGTGATATTTGGCATAAATACCACTTGTGATATTTCAGAATTGTCTCAAATTTCACTCGCCTAACGGCTCGTGAAATTACGTATGACAATTTCGAAATATCACTCGTGGTATTAAAGCCAAATATCACTACGAATCATGCTATTACCTATACAAATATTGGTCATATTAAGAATTTCATGCTCATGGAATAATGGAGCACTGGAGGGCATCAAAACAGGACTTAGTGATTACTCTTATGATACGTTTTTGAAACACAACAAGTCTATTCAAGATAGGTAAATAGACCCCCAAACAATTGTTCCATATTGAAGGTAAGGATAGAAAAAATATAAGGTACACAACGATGGCATAGAAAGGTATATGTAGAATCTGGCTTTTGTTATGAATAGATCTATAGACCTTATTAGCAATTAAGTTAACACGTTCTTTCCAATTTAAATTTTCATCGACATAAACACCTAGAAATTTAGTGTGTCTTACGTTCAGTAGTTTCGTTGTTTATTCTATTTTTACCCACACGAGGCAAGAGAGAAGGAAGGGATTTTCCACAGAGTAATAAGTAAAAGTCAAACTGTTTTAGCCATTCACTCCCGTTTCCATGAATGCACATTTCTTGCAGTTTTATTTACAAAGAAGAATCGGCGTTGCCTCCACCCCGAAGGTTCAAAAAGCCCTTGTAAGTACCTGAATTGCACTCTCGCGAGGCTGGCTAAGGTCGCAGTCATATAAGATTTAGAAGAGACCATAGCATAGGGATTTCAAAGCCCCATGCAAAGTGCAAACGGACGCAACATTGTTGACGTCACACTGGTTGAGTCGGTTTGCACACCCTGTCGCATGTTGGTACGTGTTGTTGAGAGTTGTTGCGTAAAGTTTGAAACCAGTCAAAGTTTTGACTTCCGTGATCACTGAAGCGTAGCGCAACAATATTGGATCCGTTTGCACAACTCTTCCAACATTGTTGGGGCCACGCACGCGCATTACACATGGCAAATTGGTCATCAAAGTCCTGTGGGTTGTATCCTTCCCACGATGCACTGCAGGTGCCAGCATTGTTGGGAGTTGATGCATATGTTTGCACACCACTACCAACACGGACGCAACAACTCCCAACATTGTTGTTGCGTCCATTTGCACTTAGCTCAGGCGGAAACGGACACAACAATGTTGGCCAACAACTACCAACATTGTTGGATGTTACACTGTGTTGCTTCCGTTCGCACACCCTGTTGCATGTTGTTGAGCCAAGTATGAAACCGGTCAAGCTTTTAGCTACGTGCAAACGGACGCTATTAATTTTAAAATCTCAGACTTGGAAGAATCCAAGACTGTCTTGTCACCCCATGTAAAGGAATCCCGGTTCTAGCAAGAATATCCGGTATATTTTTGCTTTTAAAAACTTCAAATGCGTGAAAATTGAGGTTGTGGAATCAAGGGGAATCTTAGGGACTGGTCAAAAAGTTTGCCGGAGCATTTGGAAATGCGGTTGATAAAACACACACGGCCCACCCTCTTCCATCGGTACAAAAATGACTGACCCACCCCAAAAGCAAAGTTGGTTTCCTCTTAATAATCCAATAAATCCTTGTTCTGTGCTTAACAAAATTTGTTGATACACTGCTACAACCAATATCAAAATCACAGAAATCATACCTTTCACTGAAAAGACAAATGTGAAAAACCGAACATTTCTTGTTTCGATGGACGTTATGAGTCTTGACACAAATATACCGCAAAACGAGGGTATTTAACAATTGTTCTTTGAAATCGAGGTGAATAGTGGCTAAATATTTACCTCGCCACTTCGTGGCTCGGTAAATATTCCTAAAGCCACTATTCACCGAGATTGAAAAGAATAATTGTTCTATTAGTATATACACACGAAGTGATCTCAGCAAAATCAGAGGGAAACCATTGAAAGTACGATTTGATTGACAGATCAGAGTCTGGTCAGCTAGACACACGAAAGTTTAAAAATAGATCTTTGAAGAAGCCTTCAGGGTTGAGAATCCTACGAAAAACTCCTCAGAAACAACCTTTGACGAAAATAATTCAAATTTAAAAAAAGCAACAACAACGCTTGATGGACGGAGGCTACCCACAAACTTTGATAGAAAACCTACTCTCAGAAATAAAATTCACAGAAGGGAGTTTAAACTCCTACAACAAAATATCAAGGAGGAAAAAGAAATATTGCCATTCGTGACACAATACTACTCTCAGTGTCTACTATAAAGGAGGCTTCAATGAAAAAATGGAATCTTATACAAAACCAAAAAAGGAAAATCATTAAAGGACATGATCGTTAGAGCCCCAAAAAAAGAAGGTTAAACATAGGGTTTCACGCCCGCATGGATGTGCGGCCTGTCACCCTTTGCATCTTCCTGCACAACGGGTTGGTGAGGATATAGCAATAGTTCCAGCTGGCTGTGTTTTATATAACAAGTGTGATCAACAGTCTCGTGAATAGTTAGTGCCCATCTATGTAATAAAATAGGATGACCCACCCCCTAAGGGTAGCGGAAAATTGCAAGACCCACCGCCTGCACAAGGCTCAAAACCTCATGACCCACCCCCTCTCTGCTCCGCCCCCCATACTTTTTGACCACTCCCTTACAGCTCAAGGAATGCCGAATCTGAATAAAAATTTGAAACCAGAATCCAAGATCTGCTGGCAAAGACTAGAATCCAGTACTTTGAATTTGGAATCCACGGTGAGGAATCCAGAATGCAAGACTGCGTTGGATTCCCTTCCATGGGGCGAGTCGTAGATTACCATACCTTCCGGGGGGGGGGGGAGGGTACTCCCCTATAAAAGCCATATATGTTTTTTGCCGCCCCAAAGGATAGGGTTTTTGGGCCGTTTTTGTCTGAAAAGAGGTAATGAATTTGCCCATTTTGGTCTGGAATCGGGTATATAGTTTTCGAGGGAAGTAGGGGTTTGTACTGGAACGTATTCATTGTTTAAATCCCAGATGAGGTACAAAGAAAGAAAAGTATGCGAATTCGAAATGGATTTTAAGAAATCTCTTTTGTTACTGTTTAATCTAAGTAATTAATTTTATGAAATAATTTCTTAAAGGCCAGGTCTGAAAACGGGTGTGAAAAATGATATTTTTTGGTCTGAAATAGGGTCAGGATTTGGAAGAACCGGGCGGCACACCCCCACCAATATTTCCCACAAGTACTCCCCCCACCCCGGGCCATACCTGTAGCGATGTCTGTTCTTTTCCTCTTGGTGTATACCGCTATTGTAAGTACTCTGAGTACTAAACGGCTACTTTTTTTAAATTCAGGCCATTGCCACCTTGTTATTTTGTGCCATCTCCACTTTGCTGAGTTTGGCAATCATCGGCTGTTACGCCTACACCGCCGCGGTTTTTTGGAAAGTTTATTTGAGTCATCGTCACTACCTGGTGATCGCTTGTTTCACATGTCTTTTCGCCATTGCTGAGACCATCATAGGGGCTTGTGCAACCATATATATATACGAACCAGAGCAGGTAAGAAACTAGTTCATGGAGATGACAATTTTTTGCCATCTTTAATTGACTCGATTAAATACATTAAACACCGCCCTTGATTAAACGCTACAGATAGCAGCAGCATTCTAGCCTGCAGGGATCATTTAGTCAATACCCCAGTCACAGCTTAAACATTGCTGGCTCGATTTTCCAACAATTTAAATCCCACGGCATTTGTAAACACAAATAGACCTTTTTACCTATACGGCAGCCATATTGAATTAATTCGATTTGAGGAGTATTATAGGATGCCCAGGGGGCATGAGCACATTTCGTTTGTATTTTCGAGCGCTTTTCGGAACATTTTTTCTTAAAGCTTTCTTAGAATAAGATTGTAATGGTAAAAAAAAACCTTGTGCCGTGTTTGGATGTAATAATGATCACCTTTTCCTAGTTTAGTATTAGCAATGTGGTCTTTCACTGTATATTTCTCGAGAAAAAGGCGATCAATATTGCATTGAAACACAGCACAAGGATCTTTTTCCCCATTACAATCTTATTCTAAGAAAACGTTACAGTCAAACCAAGTCAAGCGTACCCCCCAAGATTCTATTAATGAATTCATTATTTGAAAAATGAATCCGTTAGTCGTTCCCGTAACTGGTGTCAAATTCAAAGCGGTATTTCTGCATGCGTAATGAGCACTGAATATTTTACGAGAACTTCTCTGTATTTGGTCAGATTGGAAATCTTTGAATGGATTAAGCTTCTTAGAAGACATTTACATCAATTCCAGGAAAATGGAGCTGGTAGAAATTTCATAACTGCCTCGCGCGTGAATTCACGACTCATTACACATGCAAGAATGCAGAGATCAATCTGAAATCTACAACTAGCAACGGATTCAACTTTTGAATATTAAATTCATTAATGGATTCTTGGGGGGTACGCTTGACCTGGTTTGACTGTAAGGAAAAATGTCCCGAAAAGCGCTCGAAAATACAAACGAACTGTGCTCATGCCCCTTAGGCATCCTATAATACCCCTTAAATCGAATTAATTCAATATGGCCGCCGTATCGGTAAAAAGGTCTATTTCACTCTTTTTATTATACATGTAAAAGCCCCCTGCATGCAAAACCATTTGAAAACAATCCAAGGAGATTAGTAAAATATTCTCACTGCATACCTATTACCCCGTCACGGGGAACTAAGTTCTGGAAAGATACCGCGACTGCCAGGGCAATAGGCATGCCGGGAACAGCGGATGTGCAGCTGAACCGCCACCAGGGGAGGTGGGAGGGGCGAAACGCAAATACGTATACCACTTTGACCGAAATCCGTAGAACTGACGAAGAAAGCACTGAAACCGCACTATTTGAAGCGAGGGCCGCAAGGCATCAAGCCCACCAGCGCGCAAGCCTACCACGAAATAATTTAATGGAAATAATCATTCACGTATGCAATAAGAAATATTGCCGGAATTTTAAAGTGCCTTTCCCAAAACTAGCAGTAAAAAACAATAAACAACTTGATCTTCTAAAAAAATGTATCCCTGTCTCTTACTTTATCTTTTACGAAAAACAGGCAAACAGCGTTGCTCCATTGGATGAAACAGGTCAGGTCAGAGATGATGTGCAAGCACAGGACATCCAAGCCCCGAAGGTCAAGGAGGAGGCTTGGACGTCGGGCGTGTGACTTTGCACACGTTGGTCATGTAGCCTACGCTTATACCCTATTATGCTAGTTCTACTTTTTTTTTTTCATTTATAGTTCACCTTTTTAGTGTTTTTGGTAAAAATATTTTAAATTTCGAGTTTATTTCTTTAGGTGGACATTTTCTAAGAATCGCATAGTTTGAAAGCCTGTTTGGTTGAAAAAAAGTAATCTTCAATGAAGGAATGGCAAAAAGTTAATGTCACATTCAGGGATTTTAGCAGGGATCATTTGTAAGCGGTCTCGAGATCATTCGCGGCGTTGTGCAGACTCCCACTCCTTTTCATAAAGAAGCCTACATGATAACTCGGAAATGGCCAATCGAAATTTGGGAATGTACCTATTTGTGAAAAGGGTTGGGAAAACTGAAGTACCCAAGAATAAAACTTTCAGAGCAAAGGAGAAAATCTACAACAAAATTAACCACATGTGGCGTCGCTTCTGTAATTTGATACCGGGCCATAATAATTCCAGGGCAGTGCTCGCGTCACTGCGCGAACTCTCAGACTTTGAACGAAGTGGCGTAAAAGTCATTCTACATATATATTTTGTTGAGTTGGTAAAATGGTTTAGATACAACTACAACTTTTGTAAGAGAGTAAAATAAATAATAAGGCTTTTATATAGGGATAACCTCTAGATATCACCTTTCGAGAGACATTTTGTTTTGTTTTCTATCTCTTGAATAAAGTTTAATAATGTAAAACGAGTCATGTTTGTCTCAAATACGTATCCTGTTTAAGTTTGTTTGGAAAGGCAGCTTCAAAGTAGTCTAATGAGATCGCTTACGGGAGAAGATGGTTTCACTTGGTCGTAGGCGGTCAAGGTGATCACTCAACTTTAGAAAGATAAACGTTTAGACCTTCCTTTACCAAAGAGAAGTAATATAAAATAGGGACTCTGAGAGCCTTTGACGTGTATAAACACTTTTAAATGGAAATGATAAGACGAAGACGGGCATAAAATAGCGAGCCGATTATTTACCCCCTCTTTAGTTTCGATTTGCTGGAGACACAAATAGCACACTACCAGGAGCCCACAACCTAGCCTGCGTAGCTGACGGGATTCTTGTGCCCGGGGTGCTTTTTTTGGCGGCGGAACCGCCACGCGAAGCGAGTGGCAGTACGCACTCTTCTCGCAGCTCCGACGCAATGCAAAAACAGCACTCTCCCACGCTAATTCCGCCAGCTACGCAGGCTACCCATAACCCGGAGTCTTCATCTTCCGTATACACCCTAAAATTATGTAGAATGTCAGATCCGGCAGGCATGAACACTTGATTTCGATCAATTTATTTCGCACTGAGCCTTGCTTTGTATAAAAGGCTCACTTCAACGTAGAAATGCCCCCTATTCCGGTTTTTGGGGCTATTACCTCCCTTTAGGGAAGGCGTAGCCACTATGTCATGGTTGTGTGAGTATGTCCGTCAGTATGTAAACTTGCACAGGACACCCACTATATTGGTCCGGTTGAAATTGTGCTTTTGGTGATGCATTTCGAAGAAGTATTTTGCAGAGAAAATAAAAGCGATTTGGACCAGCAGCTTTAAAATAAGAGGAAAAATCGTTGTATAAAAACATTTGTGATATGTCTGCGACGTGCTTCTGCCCCACAGTTCTTTGATCGCACATGACAACCGTGCGGTACGGGGTGCTCTCTTCTAGCTTGGCTTTTTGTTTGTCTTTTAATTCTTTTAGGCCCCGCCAGGTATTGCAAGAGAATCGTGGTATAATAATATTTGTGATGGGTCCGTGGTTTGCTGATCGTGTACCTGACGAGCGTGCGGTACGGGGTTCGAGCCCTAGCAAAGGAATTTTTGTTTTCTAGTTTTCTTTTTTATTCGCGCAGACTAAAGCAGTAGCCTCATGCAGTCACAGACTACCTTTTATGGTTTACGCTCTAAGCTCTTTCACTTCTGAGAGGATCGCAGGCTCATTTTCCTGTACAAGTTAGCCTCGTTTTGGCTCAGTGTGGACTTTCCCGTAGAAACTCTCGCGGTTCGCACACGGAAGTATTCCCGCCTTCGGTTTTCTTCTTTGATGCAGACATGATAGAGAAGGTAAGAAGTTGTTTTCACTGTTGAAATATCTGTACAATTTGTTCTTACCTGATAGTGGTCGCCAATTTAGGTTAATTCAATTAAGCTATATTATTGATATTTTTATTGTCTTTATTTTTCACGCATGTTTGTATTTCAACCTACAGTATTAACAGATTTTTGAAATCAAATAGCGTTTCAATGTTGTTGTCAGTTGGATAGCTGACTCGAGTATCATCAACTTGATGGTTAAAGTGGTCGGGGACTTGATCTTGAAATTTAGGGTTAGCGAACAAGCGCACTTTCCAAGAAAATAACCTTTTAGCAAAGTAGACGTTAAACGCGAACAACGGCGCGGGTTCGTCCTCCATCGTATTGCGTGTCATTTGTCATTCGACAACCAGAGCATTTAGTCTGATTTAGTCTACTGACCCTTCCCGGCAGCCGGGCATACAACCATAGAACATGGTAATGGAGACTAAAATCTGCAATTCGTCCTTCCAAGCACAATGAAGAGCATCCCCGTCACTCTTATATGGAAGCCGATAGGCTATAGTGACCTTTGGATTGGTTTACGAAAGACGATTGAATTTCAGACAAAGCCCTTGTTTTGGAAACAAACTTTTCACGTCAGTCTCAGGGTATACAAGGAGGAGTGAGGATAGACAGAATAATGCTCAGTTTTGAGACTTACGGCTTGAAGTTATCACAAACACGCTGCAAATAGTCAAAATTAACTTGCGTAACAAGTGTTCCGTGCAAGTAACGAGAAACGAGAGTCAAAGACCGCGCGAGAAATGGGGCGAGTAAAATGCTTTGAGATGTTCATTTTCGATATTTCTGGCTAAAGTGGGCTGCGCTCTTGGGATGGGCTCCCCACGCGAGGAAATACCGCGAGTCACCCTAATTTGACTGTCATTTTAAAATGATCCAGGTAATAATTTCAGCAAATATTTCAGTTATCTTTGTTTTCGTATCTCCTAGTGAGAACGCATGTCCATCAGGTAACAGAACGCAATCCACCAGTATGAGATAAACAATGGCAGCCGCCCCTGACCCAGATGAAATACTTTGTTCGACGAGTGGAAAAACAAATTTCCAACGGATTGCAAGACTTTTAATAAGTGGAGGAACAAGCCTACTGAGGGAGATTTTTGACTTCATATGTCCTCCAAGTCATCTTCCTACGATTCTTAGCAATCCAGTGACAAAGAACCAGCTTAAAGGTGCAAAACTGACCAAACCCCAGTGGCACTGTCTTTGTCCCTCCCCAGGGGTGTATGGGAAGTCGGCCGACTTTGATGTCACTTTGCTCTTCCGTTTGTTGAGGACAATATGTAGCCTCGTCCCCCCGGTCACAGGATGGGATGCACTACCGGCCTGTACAGATGCAAGTTTAACAGCTGATATAGCAAGAATAAAGTATTACCGAAACTCAGTCTATGGTCACGTGAACCAGGGCATGTCAATTACAGATGATGAGTTTCAAACACTTTGGCAGGAAATCAGTGAACCTCTCGTGAGGATTGCTGGACAGATAAGTCCTGCTCGGAAAACTACATGGCAAGGAGCCATTACTTAATATTTGACCGATCCTCTCACAGATGAAGATGAAAGAAATCTACAAGAACTAGAGGCATGGTATAAAAGTGATATGGATATCAAGAAATCGATAATGGAAGTGAGTGAACGGGTTGATAATTTGAAGGTAAGATTAAATGCTCCTCACTTTCTCTAGTATTCATTCATTCATTTCACCATGCAAGGTAAATGTCAACAATTGGCCAATTTCTTTATTTTACATTTTTGACCACGTGATAAGTCACGGTATCTTAATTATAAGTTGAGGCACAAGGATACCAAAAGATTTCCATTCGGCTAAATTTCACCCCGCTCTAGGTATCCTAGCGATAGCTATTGCCAATCTTACATTTTTTCGGTACACGCTTTTGACTCAGGCCTTTTACCCGCATCCCCCTTCCCTCCCCTGCCTGGCCCCACAACCCACACCCAACTTCTCTGTTGTTAGGATTTACTGTAAATTGTTGGTTCTTAGGCTCTTACAAAAGAGGTCATATTGAAACTGCAAAAAGCGTAAAGTCTCTTGGCCTTAAAGACAACGCCACGAACCAAATAAGAATGAAGATTTATTCAGTGCACATACAAACGGCGTGGGTTGAAACTAAAACGGTAAAAGAGTAAAAAAGTTACAAGTTGCGACTAAAGTAAATAAGAGTAAAGAAATAACAAAACTGCAAAACGAGGACTGTGAAATACACTTACATTGTTTCGGCCAGAGAAAACTGCTGAAGCGGACTGCGAATAACGCGAAGCTAGGGACTAGCAAGAAACTAAAACAGAACTGCGCTAAGCGCGAACCAAAAATGAACTGCCCAAACTGTACTGCAAAATTACGATATATGAAAAATACGCTAGAACATGCGGAAAATAAAACTATAGAAACTTAGAAAGGCGCTAATGAAGAGAAAACAGCAAAGAAACGCTAACGAGGGCGCGAAAACTGACAAAAAGGAATAAACACCTAAATTAACGCAAAAAAGACTAAACAAAAGGACGAAAAGAAGTATAAACTAATTTGCGTACGCAAAGGAAAAACAAATTACACAAGAACGAAAAATAGGAAAAATGTTACACTTGGATCTTACACATATTCTGCCCAATTTTTCATGACTGAAACTGTGAACTGATCTGAAAGTGAAGGCTTTGGTGTAGTTTTATCCAGTTGTATGCTTTGTGCTAATATTATGTTGTGACCTGTATCCTGTGTTTGCAGACTGCCGTTCACGAGGAGTCTAAAAATGTCAAAGATCTGAAAAATATCCTCGACTCAGTTCGTGAAGATATCAAGAGAGAAATCAAAGATATGACTCGTACAATACTAAAGGGAATAGTTCACCATGAAGCAAAAGACGTTAGGGACCCACTGGGGGGAAAGAACCACTCGAAGGACAAACACAGTTCCTTAGCTGCCAAACCTCACTTCACGGCGTCTGAGGGTGAGTTGCATACTTTCTACCTAACAAAACTAAGCAAATGAAAAAGGTTCGTGGTTTACTTTTGGCTACGCTGACACGGCACAGGACAAACTGAATTTTCGACTGGTTGAAAATTCGTGCGTTTAGGTGTTGCGTTCACACGGAACCACCTTGCCGCATGAAAATTCAGACGCCTAGCCATTTAAAGTTCCGTGTGAACAGAGCGAAAATATTGAACCGGCCGGTGTGAACGAAGAGACAAGTCAGATTTTTCAGCCGCTCGAAAATTCGTCCTGTGCCGTGTGAACGTACCGTATTTATTCCATTAACCGCCCTGGGCGCTTAATAAATTTTTGCACCTTGAGAGTGGACGCTTATTTTCAGCAAGTGAAGTATGTTTATTTTGCAACAAAACAATAAATGCTAATAACAAAACAAAACACGAAGAAGTAACAAAGCAAGGTTTCTGCAAAATACTCTGAAGAAAACTCCGTCCTCGGGGAAGTCTCTTATTGGAACTTATTCACTTAAGTGAGTGGGGTGGGGGTGAGCGCTTATTTGAGTTTGATTGGGGGGAGGAGGTGGTGGGCGCTTATTAACTTTTTCTGCCTTAAGGTTGGGCGATTATTCGAGGTGCGCACTAATTCGAGGTTGGGCGCTTATTCGAATAAATACGGTAGTCTCATACAATAAAGTGAATGCTACGCGCGGTGTGATTGGACGTCTAACTATGACCTAATAGGGTAGAGCAGACACACACGGATGGTGAGGTGGATTTCTTCCTTCGTCAGCACTATTGCTTACCTTGATTTGTCATCTACTTGGTCTATTTAACAAATAGATTCAATGTTGCCGTGCGTCTGTTCATCAATATACAGTGGAAGCTCGATATACCGAAGGGCCAAGGGACTGACATCGAGGTTTTGTTGTTTCGGTGTTCTTTTTCATATATTTTACTGTTACTGGGGTAAAGAAAATCGTTCCCTATACCGAGGTCTTGGTTATATAGAGGTTCGTTATATGGAGGTTCCATGCACTGTAGCAAATCACAGATGACGTCAAAATGTGGTAAAATCAAAGAAGTGGCAAAACTGATGGACAACCGGTTGCAGTGGTATGGCAATATCTACACTAAGAGAATAGATAGACCATGCAAAAAGTACGGCGAGAGAGGATGCTATGAGATTCATAAAGTCAATGAGTTCAGCCCAGTACTTAAAATATTTATATGGAACATGCAAACACGTTTATCCAAAAACTGTCAGATATTTAATTTAGAGAGCTTAAGGTGACTCGACCCAGTTCTTTTGGGGGGTACCATCCTACTTTGAAGCTCTCTGGTATCACAACCTTTACTTTTATCGTAAGTCTAACACATAGAATAGAGAGCATATAGATCAATGTACAATATAACATAAAATTTTTGGCGATCGGAGTAAATGTCACGTGGTTATAATGCCCCGCCCCTTTGAGGTCTGAGTCGAAAATCTGCTGTTGCCGGCATTTTTTTGTGAAAATCTCTCGGCTACACATAGTGCGCATTAGTGCCTTGCGCTGAACAGGATTTCACCAAAATCGCAAAGACCCAATTCGAGAAATTCAGCGGTTTCCAAATTTAGGTCATAATTTATGCGAAAATGATAAGCAAACTTTACACGGATTATATCTAATAAACTACGAGATTCATCTCTTTATTTTGGGCATCGTTATAACAGATGGGTCCTTGCAAGTCAGCAAAACGCTTTAGGGCCTTGTAAATGCGCGCGATTTCGAGCAAAGCAAACATATAGTAATTACAGTTTTCGCTATTTGTTGACGTTTGTCAGCATTTAAGAGTCCTTCTCACGAAAAAAGCATTTTCTTAAAAATTCGTAGTTTTTTTTCCTTCACATTTTTTCAGGGCCACGATTGTTTAACTAACTACGCGGACTCTGAATTTCATGGTCATTGAAAAACTGTGACATTATCTTCTATAAGCCCAAACTTGAGTAAACATTGAACATTTTTAGCGTTTTGGCTGAGTTTGTGCTTTGGGAGTTGTCTATTGTTTCTAGCCTGTCATTATACAGCATTCTTGTTCAGCACGCGTGCAATGACCGCGCTTGGCTGACTTCCGAATGCTCACCGAGATATTCCCGTCACGAGTTGGTTTAATTATTGGCTTGCATTAAACCTATGAAAAAATGATATTTTTTTAATAGTAAGTAGATTTAGTGTGTAGCACTTCTTGATTTTTTTGCAAAGGCACAAGAAGCACGAGAATTGATTAAAAATTGTGAGTTAAACCTCTATGTATCACGCAATGGCCTGTCTCACTGTACCAAAATTATCAGATCTCGGTGGGCATTCGGAAGTCAGCAGTCAGTCGGATTTTCACCTCAAAGGGGCGTGGCATTATAACCACGTGACATTTACTCCGATCGCCAAAAATTTTATGTTATATTGTACATTGATCTATATGTTATCCATTCTATGTGTTAGACTTACGATAAAAGTAAAGGTGGGGGATACCAGAGAGCTTCAAAGTAGGATGGTACCCCCCCCCCCCCCAAAAAAAAAAACTGGGTCGAGTCACCTTAAGCAGCGGACGTTCTTGAGGTCACGGACGTCAGGAAGATTGCGTCCGGCAGTCTGGATCGAGAACGGCGTTTCTGGTACTAAAAGCGAAGATTGAGCAATGCCTGGTTTTTGGTCGAATAAGGCGAGTAACGAACGGCTTGTCTGTGTATACTTTCGCTATTGAAAATATCATCACTCAGAGCATTTCGGATTTGAGAAAGATATTTGTCGCTGAAAGGGACTCGTACCTCTTCTTTCGCCCATTCTCAACCCTCTTAAATAAGGCGTGAGTTCACTTGAAGATGATTCGCATGGACGGGAAATCGAGCAAATTTTACGTAAATCTGCGATTTCTCCAAAATTTGCCGAAAATTTGGAGAAATGGCAAATTTTTCTAGAATTTGAAAATTCAAGTGCTCGAGGAGGTAGAAGGGGGCGCAACCAAATAGGTGATTTCTGCGAAAATTTAAGTGTTAGAGAATTTGCGAAAAAAATAGAGAATTTGCAAAATTTGCTAAAATTGGAAAATTCGGATTCGTGAAAAATTGGAGAAACCAGCGGAAGTTTACGGTACCTGATCAATTTTAAAAAATGCCATAGTCTAGTATGTAGATGTATAGTAGAGTCAATGCCCATGAATATTTAAAAAGGACTTTCCATCAACAATAGATTGTGTTAAGTGGGGGAAGGGTGGAAGGGTCTAAGGGTCTGAAAGAAAAACAGGGTCAATGGATTTATAATTAGGAACACTGGCGCCATATGGCCTCAATAAGAATGACGGCTTCTATATTTTTAGAACACGTTCGAGTGAATGCAAAGGATTAAACGGACATCTGCTGAAGAGAATAAGTTCTAGGTCAATTTGACTTTGAGAAAATAGGGCAATCCCGAGTTCCAAAAACCCTCACTTTCAAAGTAACGCCAAGTGCACAACCTTTCTTTTGAAAATGAGTTTTATTTGCGTGAGAATGAAAAATTATTTCCATACCAAAGGCTGAGCACTTTACCTCGTTTTGATACATATAATTTATGCCCCGGGGAACTCGCGGAAATGGCCCATTCTAGCATAAGTTAACGATGGGTTGAATGCAATCCCTTCGCCTATACGCCCAAGCGCTTCATAATACAGGCGAACCTTTCCTTAAGAACACCTTTAAAATAAGTCATCTTTCTATTGCGCACATTCCTTTTCATCCTTCATCCTGATAAAAGTTCACAGAAGTCGCTCGGTTTCTTCCAGAAAACAAGAAACTAGAAGAACATTCAGATC
This sequence comes from Porites cylindrica, assembly GCA_964035525.1. NCBI lineage: Eukaryota > Metazoa > Cnidaria > Anthozoa > Scleractinia > Poritidae > Porites > Porites cylindrica. The sequence continues at coordinate 4,698,872 of OZ037781.1, read as the reverse complement.
CGCCAGAGACAACTTCACAAAGAAAACGCGAACAGAAATCGTCAGAATCACAGCAATGGTCATTAACAAAGCCTGCAATGGCTCACGAGGAGCCACCTTCGGCAAAATACACTGGAGGTAAGCAGCTAATAGGAAGTGAAGATACAGCGGTTAGTTTAAGAGACACACACGCTGAAAAAACATTTGGACTACCTTTTGATGAGAAAGTTAGCGGTCAAAGAACCCATGATTTCCAAGTGAGTTCAAGCCGACGCGTGCGTCTTCCTGGCAGTAAGCTTATCTTTGTGAAAACGTTGGCTGGAAGAACGATCACAGTAGAAGTTGAACCAAGTGTTAATGTTCAGAGTGTCAAGGTGAAAACTGAAAGAAAGTTGGGGTTTCCCTTAGACAAACAATATCTCCTATTCGAGGGCAAGAGACTGGAAAATGGCCGACCTTTAAGCGATTACAACATCCCGACGGAATCAGTACTGTACTTGGTTCCTACTTCTGGCATGCAAATTTTCTATAGAAAGCTGACTGGAGGAGTTATTTCTTTAGAAACTGAACCATATGATACTATTGAGAATGTAAAGGTGAAAATTCAAGAGAAGGAAGAATTTCCTCCAGATCTATAACGTCTCTTTTTTGCCGGCAAAGAATTGGAAGATCAATGCACTTTGAGTAAATACAACATCCAAAAGGAATCAACACTGCACTTGCTACTTAGACCACGTGGTGAGATGCCAATTTTCGTAAAAACGTCGACTGGAAAAACAACAAAATTCGAAGTTAAACCAAGTGATACTACTTTGGATTTGAAGGAGAAAATTCAAGACAGGGAAGGAATTCCAGCAGATCTACAACATCTCATTTTTGCCGGCAAAAAATTGGAAGATCAATACACTTTGAGTAAATACAACATCCAAAAGGAATCAACACTGTACTTGGTTCTTAAACCAGTACGTCACAATGGCATGCCAATTTTCGTAAAAACGTTGACTGGAAAAACAACAAAATTCGAAGTTGAACCAAGTGATACTATTTTGCAAGTGAAGGAGAAGATTCAAGACAAGGAAGGAATTCCAGCAGATCATTTAATATGTCTCATTTTTGCCGGCAAACAGTTAGAAGATCGATGCACTTTGAGTGATTACAACATCCAAAAGGAATCAACACTGTACTTGGTTGTTGGACCAGTACGTCACAATGGCATAAAAGTTTTCTTAAAAACGCTGACTGGAAGAGTTATTTCTTTAGAAACTAAACCATATGATACTATTGAGAATGTAAAGTTGAAAATTCAAGAGAAGGAAGAATTTCCACCAGATCTACAACGTCTCTTTTTTGCCGGCAAAGAATTGGAAGATCAATACACTTTGAGTAAATACAACATCCAAAACGAATCAACACTGCACTTGCTGCTTAGACCACGTGGTAAGATGCCAATTTTCGTAAAAACGTTGACTGGAAAAACAACAAAATTAAATTCAAAGTTGAACCAAATGATACTATTTTGCAAGTGAAGGAGAAAATTCAAGACAGGGAAGGAATTCCAGCAGATCATTTAATATGTCTCATTTTTGCCGGCAAACAGTTAGAAGATCAATGCACTTTGAGTGATTACAACATCCAAAAGGAATCAACACTGTACCTGGTTCTTAGACCAGTACGTCACAATGGCATAAAAATTTCTTAAGAACGCTGACTGGAAGAGTTCTTTATTTAGAAACTGAACCAAGTGATACTATTGAGAATGTAAAGGTGAAAATTCAAGAGAAGGAAGGAATTCCACGTGATCAACAACGCCTTCTTATCCCCCGCCTTGGTGAACTGACAGATGACCGATTTCTAAGTGACTACAACATTCAGAAAGATGAGGCACTGCAGCTGGTTCTTAGACTACGTGATGGCATGCCAATTTTCGTAAAAATGATGACAGGGAAAACAACAACTTTCGAAGTTAAACCAAGTGATACTATTTTGGATTTGAAGGAGAAAATTCAAAACGAGGAAGGACTTCCCACAGATCAACTACGACTCTTTTTTGCCCGCAAACTGTTAAACGATCAATGCACTTTGAGTAATTACAACATCCAAAAGGAATCAACACTGTACTTGGTTAAACGTAGATCTTACACTACGTGACAATGGGATGCAGTTTTCGTAAAAACGCTGACTGAAAACGTAATTTCTTTAGAAACTGTTAGTACCAAGTGACAGTCAGCTGAGAATGTACTGGCGAAAATTTAAGAGAATGAAGGAATTCCTGCACAAAACCTCTCACTTTTGCCTGCGAACAGTTAGAAGACCAATACACTTTGAGTGATTACAACATCCAAAAGGAATCAACACTGCACATGCTTCTTCGACTAGGTCATCGCATTCCAATTTTCGTAAAGACGCTAACTGGAAAAACAATAACTTTAGAAAATGTACCAAGTGACAGTACTGAGAGTGTAAAGGTGAAAAGTTAAGAGAAAGAAGGATATCCACCAGATCAACAAAGTCTCGTTTTTGACGGCAAGGATTTGGAAGATGGCTGCACTTCAGACACCTACAATTTCGAGAAGGAGTCAACACTGCACTTGGCTGTAATAGTCGAAGCTTTCTTGGTGATGCCGACTGGTAAACAGATCACATTGGATCTGAAATGTTGCGAAACAATCCGGGACAAAAAAGACAAAATTTACGTCAAAGAAGGTATCTTACCTGACCGACAACATCTCTTGCTTGACGGTAAACAACTCGAAGAAAGCCACTTTCTGAGTGAGTACAACACTCAGAACAAATCTATTCCACACTTGGAGACCTTGACAGAGGATGCAGGTAGCAAGAAGAAATGAATTTTGCATTTTGAGCTAAAAACATCCAATCATAAACGTACAAGCGCGGAGACATCGAACTCTTGACATAAATATTACCTTCGAACAACTGAAATGTGACTGAAATGCAGTACGCCAATTATGACTGTGTTTCCGTCTAAAAATGGCGATCAAGTTTACTTTAAGCTCACAAACTTCTTAAAATAAATATTATTACAAGCGGTAATAGTTAGCACAAGCTATATGGGGAAATTATCCATGAAAATTACACTTTTGAAAGTGAAAAATAGCGAGAAATAGCATTAGAATAAATTATGAGAGTATCTAAGACAGTTTTGGTTCTTTAAGGAAACGTACGGCATGGTGGGGGTTTGGGGGGGGGGGGGGGGGGGTTATAAAAGAGACGTGACAGTGATCAAAATACTGGAATTAGGGATTAGGGTGCTTTAGTTTGGGCGCGATCATTCAACTTAATTTCCGACCGGTCCGACCGGGAAAAGTGGTCCACCTCAAAAGGTGAGTTTTTTCGAAACTTTTCCAGTTGGAGCGAACCGATCCATTGAGTTTTTAATTTGGACCGAAATGTCCGGAAATTTTGGTCGAATGGACCGCGCCCTTAGTATCGACGAAGGCGACGGCAGCGGACTCGCTAAAAATGTCAAATGTAGGCGAATTACACCGGATTTGAATTCTTGGGGACCGCACTTAAGTTTAGAAAGAGAAAGAAAAGTTTGTCGTCCTGTGTTTACCTCCGCCAGAACACCTCGCAAAAGGAAATTTCACCATCTGATCGTGCAGTGACGATAGAGAAATGTACCAAAAAGTGTGCTGCACGTAAAAAAATGTTGTTTGCCCTTTTAAACCTGTTGCTTTTTTGACGTTCTCGTTGTCGTCGCCGTCGTCGTTGCTAGGCTTTCTATTAAACCCGGAAAGTAGCCTGCAGGCGTTTTTTTAAAGCGCTACGTACCCAGAGGTACATGGAGGAAGAGGCAGGCAACCTCTTCCTCGGAATCATGTTTTAACCCGCCCCAACCGCTCTCGGTCAGTTTGAACGTCCAAATCGATCGCACTGCAAAATACGCCAGCTTTGCAGCCTACTCGGAAAGGTGATCAATCTAGAGGTAGTATTCGAGCCATAAAAGAACCTTCTTAAAGCAGGCAATCAATTTCTGGAACCAATCAGAAAAGCGGCGCAACACTGATGAGACGACGAAATCTAGCTTTCTGAGTCAATGGACAACGAGGCGCGAACTAGACCAACTGAAAAACGTCCTTCGATTCAAGAGTAAAAGTTTTATAAAAATATAGTCGAAGTACGTGTATCCCAGAACCTCGTGTACCTCGGGGTGGGGGAGGCCCATAAAATGTCATGGATGGAAAGGGAAGGAGAATTGGAGCCTGGCAACATTAAAAAAATGTTCATCCCGTATGTATAAACTAAACTACTAACTAAAGAAACAATTTATAAGAATATTTGCCTGTAAAACTGAGAGATGTTACCTGCATAGGACCTGCTATAAGGGCAAAACCTATTTCAGTCAAAAGGTTCAGCCAAAACATAAAAGGGACATTAAGCAACGACGAAGACGACGTCAGCGAAAACGTCGCTAAAAAAATGAACTTGCGTTCTTTCAAACTTAATCGCGTCTATTTGGACCCGCTCAATATGTCAAATGTAGGCGTCTTTTCCTGGAAATGAATTCTTAAGGATTTTATTCAAGTTCAAAAAAAGGAAGGAAAATTCTGTCGTCGTACGTCCACGTCCTCCAAAAAACGTCAAATTAGGAGGTTTCACGTCGTAGTGGTACAGTGGTCGTCAAAGAAATGTACTAATAAGCGTGACGCAAGTGCACAGCTTTTTGAAGCTGTCGTCGACGTCGTCGTCGCAGTTGCTTAAGCTCCCAAATACCAGAGGCCTGCCCGCAAAAGGTGTATAATCATAATAATTAGTATAATTTATCAATTTGCTATACCGCGTTTATTACATATAAATAGCCATAAAGCAATACTGGAGGGAAGAATGGGATGATCTACGGAGAAATCCAAAGAATTTCTCTCAAACATTTCAATTCTTAATGGACAGAAAGTAGAAAAAGGACAAAAGGAGGAGCGAAATATATTTATCTATTAATGGAAGATCAGCATCTTAGTCTCTGAGTACTTATTAATGTTCATGGCCCTGGGAATAGAACGAGAAAAGGTAGAGGTGTTAATGGCAGAGCTAGGGGAAGGGTGTTGGGACGACTACCCTTTGCACTCCGTTTTGGTGGAGAGCACCCCTCCCCGTCCTTTTTTACCTAAAGGTCAGGACCTGCCGCGGCGCAATGAACCTCCCGAAAAAGCATCGCTTGCACTGGCAACAGCAACACACGGTGGCAGGAGCTCCTGACGTTGGCCAGTTTTCCTCAATTTTGAGCGTATTCCTCAATTTATTTTTTGACGACTATTAAAATAACCCATTGGTAAACTGCAAGTCATGAATACATTGCCATAGAGCTACTCTTTCTGATAAAAGTGTCTGCAAATATCTTTGTTTTAGTTTTATGTAGGTCGAAGATCTTCTGTCTCCTTAAATTATAAGTAGGCCCTTTGCACTTTCTAGGTAACAAACCGTAAATCTTATTTAATGGATTGTTAACAACTAAATGGAAAAGCTGCTTGGTTATTTGTTTTTGATGGACTCTAATGCAGTTGATACCGGCGAGACTTGAAGCGTTCTTGTAAGAAACTCCTGGGAGATACACGAGAGGACTCTCTTTTGTACTCTCTCAAGTTCGGCTTGCAAGTACTTTGGTGTCGCATAGTGGAAAACTGGGTATGCATAATCTAACGAAGATCTAATACACGCGCAGTAGTAAGCCACGAGATCGCCAGAAGGAACCTGCGCACGCCTCAGTTGAACAAGAAAGTAGTGTGTTCGAGATGCTTTCTTTAAGAGTTCCTCAACGTCGTCATTCCAATGTACGTTAACATTGATCATAGCTTCAAGTAGCTTTGCGCACTGAACTGACTCGACAGAATTTCCGTCAATTCATGCCCTTGGGAACAGAGGCATTGGACGACTGAAACTGATGTTGAGTTCCGCAGTTTTTGTTTGATGGCAATTAGTTGGGGTCAATCCGTCATATTTTGCTTGATTTCTTCTTTTTAGTTACATCACAGCTAATAATGGTGTTTTGTTTTTGTTTTTTTTTTTTACGAAAAAGTAGAGGTGTTTCACGCAAAAATGATCGGGTTGTTGTTAGTGAGACAGCCTCAAAATAGCCGTTGTACAGACGCCTCCTCCCCTCCGAAAAGGGGTAGGGGCGTCGTTAAAAGCTCATACGTTGCACGTGGTGATAGGGGTATAATTTGATTAGTGAGCCTTGGCTGCAAAACAGTTTTTTTTTCTCAAAATCAGTTTAGTGTGGCGCAAGAGTAGTGTAAGAGTCTCAGAAACACTTGTGAAGGCAAAACCACAACGACAAACCAGTGAGGGTCCACCGGATCCTTATTAGGCCTGGATCAGTAAAATCTTGAGTACCAAACTTTAAACCTAAAACAGTAAACTGCCGTAAGAGTCTCACGCGCACGTGCCTCACACGCCCTACGAGGGTAAGAGGCGCGACAGCCTGGCTCCAGACCTTTTGCTTGTCTGTTCGCGCGTGACTGCTTGAATACCGTAAATGATCGATTAAGCGCCGCACTCGAATAAGCAGCGCACCTTTACCGAAAATTATTTAATAAGCGCCGCTCACGAATCAGAGCCGCGGCGCTAATTTGGGTGTTTACAAATCAATGCCCCACCTTTGTTACAGCGCTTGATATAAAGAGATATCAAAACCATATTGCTTAAGAAATAAGACCTCGACCACCTCGTGAGTTCTAAAGTTTTAATGTAGGGAAACTCTTGAAACTGGGTTCATATAACAGTTCGAGGTGTATATATTTTATATTAAATTGTGCATACCTAGGACGCTCCTCTCTCCTTTCTCTCTATATTCCCCTCAGTGCTTTACCCGTAGTTGACAAGCGCCGCTACGGTACAATTTATTTTTGTACCTTTTCAAGATAAAATCTGGAAATTTGCCTTGATTTATGTGGGGTGACATTGGGAATTTAAAACGTTAAGGGATTAAAAAGAAGATGCGCGAAATCAATACCACAGGTCACACATTAGGGTTAAAAACAAAATGTCAGCAACGCAGTGACAATTATCGCCACAGTAGACACGCAAATTCAATTTTCTGTGGTTTCTTGGCCGAGGAAGTTTCATTCATCGAAGGGTCCATCACAACGTAGCTTTGTACCGTTTCACTGCCGTATTTCGGTCATGCCGATAAGCTCCCGAAAAGTAATATGCGTGTCACTGGCGCATATTATTTTTGGAACACTCATGACCGTCTGTGGCGTTCTCCAAGTTATTCTTCAGCTGAAATTTTTGTGGTTGGATTCTTTCTACACTGGTATCTGGGTCGGAATATGGGTAAGTAATATTGACCAATATTAGAGTACTGTATCTAGGTGCAGAAACTGTAAGATCCCCTCTTTACAAACTCATCAATAAATTCGTGATTAGAAAACAAAGCCAACCCGCACTCAAGGGAAGAATGTTCTTTCTATGTCGCAAAATTTTGCCAAGAACTGGCCGCCTGATTTAGCGAAACAACACACCGAGAAAAAAAAATAAGAGTGGGACGAATCCACAAAATTGGAGGATATTACAATAAATTTAAAACCTTTTTTGCCCCTACAACGGCTTTTGAGTCATCTCTGTTGTTTGCCACTTTACAACTGAACGTAACAAATCTGTTTGTCGTGAAAATGTGACTTTGCATCTTTCCTTTTAGGTTATTTTTTCCCCAACCAAGAGTTTTCATTTGCTAGTAATAACCACACAACTATCCAAATTAAGCTTTAAACTTCTAGTCGGGAAGGTAATAAAGTAATTTCTATAATTTTTATGATTAAGAGATCTAGAAACCTCCAAGTTGGACCTAAAAATAATACAAATTTGGCTTTTGGCCCATCTTCGGCGTTTGGATATCGGATGAAAAAGTGTCTCGTAAATTAGAGTACCCTTTTTGCCCTTTTAGAGTAATGCTTTTGCGAAGCGTGTTTTAACAATAAAAATCGTCAAAAAATCGAGTTGGGTTTTGGGTGGTAGACTTTAACTAGTGGTAGTACGATCTCCTTCTTTTAAAAACGAATAAGTGCTGCACAACAGAGAAAAAAGTAACATGATACGCGGAAGTACAGCAGACAAGTCCATGTTTAAATTGTTTACAAAACGTCGCAGTTCAGTGGAGTTGACCATTTCGCTTAAAATCGAGAGAAAAGTAGATCCAGCTTCAATGCTGTACAACTTGTTGCGTGCATATTGCGAATGATTTACAATTACTGTCGCCAGGTTCCTGTGGCTTATGGCAAAAGTCTCAACAAACCGTAGTCCCGCAAATATGGATGGCAGAAATAACCAAAAGATTTACACGTTTTTATGACTTTCCTGTGTATGATTTCACTCAGGAAAACATTTACTTTTTTTCCATCGTTCGGCAATGCAAATGACCGTCTCCGTCAAGAAAGATTGTTGAGATCCAGAAATGTTGCTACCATGGTAACGTGACGTCACATGCATTTAGTTGCGCAATGACGAAATGTGGGGTGAATTGATTGTTGTTTTAAACGTTCTCTCTCTCAGTATGCCTTTATCATGACATTTAACAATTCATGACGAATGTGAAGTGTGTGGTTGACGGTTTCGGCTTCCCTTGTTCAAGCTTTATCATGACACTTTTGTAATGTAAATGCTGTCAATTCAGCTAGTGTGTTGAAGAAATAAGTTTTGGAGAGTTTTCTTCTTTATTTTGGTTTGTGGATCTTTGTGATCAATATGGATGTAATTTTCTTAAATAAGAGACTTTGACTTCATCATCGCTAAGAGACAATCGGATAAAAGAAACAATGGATTATTCAGAGATTGAAATATTTTTTTCTCGGGCAAGCTATTGCGACACTGATATCCTTAAGTTGTCTGTTGTTGCTGAATTTTTTTGCAGATGAGCTTCACAGGAATTCTGGGTGTCATCGCCAGTTTCAGGATTAAATTCTTTGTAAGTATCAAATAGAATAGAGAAACTTAACAACCCAAAAATAGCATTAAATAAGCTTCTCTGGAAAGGTCTTCATTAAACACGTGCAAATTCAACGTTGTAGAAGATGTAGTGATAGTTCATCCAATGTAAGAGAATCCAAGAGATAGTCTTGGATTGTGGACTTCACGCCGTGGATTCCAGATTCTGGATTAATGACTTTGTCAGTGGAACTTGGATTCCGGATTCCAATCGTAAGTGGGATTCCGGATTCCTTGAGCTGTATTCCGAATTCTAAAGTGAAAGATTCCGGATTCCATAAGCAAAAATTTCCCAGATTCCGGATTCCGGAATCCATCGCATGGGGCCAGATAGTAAACCTTGACCTTTTTTATTACGGCTTAGTTTGTCGTGTCTCACCCTGGTAACTTTGAGACCGCCATTTGCTGACACGCATCAAATAATCGTGTCGATAGCGGTGTGAAATAATTATTAGTGGTGCTTGTCTGTCAGTAATTGCGCTGTCATCAGGCAATTTCTGTGGTCTACCTTTATAGACCATAGTTCTCATGTTGGTGAACTACTATCCTGCTTGTTCACTTTAGAAGTTGTTCCCGCCTCAGCGGTCCGCTATAGTACCGAAGGGCTATTTTGCTGCATTTATAATTTAAAGCGGTTAGCTTCATGATCTTTTCCACCACCTCCGGTTTTCCAAAACCACTGCACAATTTCTAGGGTCTATACCCTCACAGAATATCGCATATCGCTCGCCACCAATAAGCGCGCAAAAATTGCCCAGTTACTGTAAAATTATTGACTTTTTGTGGGGAAATGTTTCCGGCTCAGAGCTCCGCTATGATACCAATGTGTTATCTTATTCGTTTGTATTTAATTTCAGGTTGCTCTCTTTATGTTTTTTTCCATCACTTCCAGTTTGCTGGGTTTAGCAAGCGTTAGCTACTACGCCAACACCGGCGCTGCTTCTTGGGATGTTTATTGGAGTTCCCGTTATTACCTGATCATATCTTCAGCTACATGTCTCTTCGCCATAGTTCAGGTTATCACAGGGGTCGTTGCAGGCATTTATAGTTGCCTGGCCTTTGGTGACGACACTCAGTCAGAACAGGTAGGAACTGAGGGGGTGATGTCATGGCTAGCATTGCGAGTTCCAGTTTTTTTCTTTATCAAAGCCGAGTAGAAATTCTAACTAAGCTTAGGAGTGCTTCGTTTTTCGCACTTGTGTCGCGTACATAGGCGAGCGCGAAACACGAGTGACTGGTGACGAAGCGCAGGAGACCAAGGGAAGGGGCGAGAAAAAAGAGGGGGGAAGAGTCTCTCCCGTTTTCCTCTTCCCGCCTTCTTTGGCGCGCAAATTAACAGCGATAGAAAGAGGTCTGGCAACGAGCCAGCTAAGTAACTTTTCTAAACTTAGAAGTCTGAGGTAAAGATATCAAACGACTCTTTCATAAGGGAAAACAAAGCAATGATCGGCTTCTGGTCATTTTTCGACACCACAGATGTTTGATTTGGAATAGTTTGCCCAGTTTTTGTAGGTGTCCCAAACCAGTCATGCAGGAGTTGAACTCTTCTTGTGTAAACGCTTTTTTTTGTTCCAATAAATTTGCATAGGTGCTAGACAAGTGGAAGAAAACGCTCTATAGAATATAACTATGAGACAGAGTAACAAGTAGTAATTAATTGTTGCCTAGCTATTGAATCTTACTCTTATTTTGCATTTCACGACAGGCATCGGTGGTTTCGTCAAACAAGGTTGTGCCGATAAATAATGCAGGGCCAGTTAGTGATGATGACAGAATGTCAGCACAGGACGACCAGCTAGCGATGGTTCAGGTGCCAGATGCTCAAGAATGAAACGCACATGAAGTAGAGGCTGTGCTTTTCAGAGCACAAGAGCCACGAAGTCTTTCGATTCACAGTTTCCTTGTTTTTAGGACTTTATATGAGCCGCTTAAATGCGCGCCTCTGCTACCGCGTGAATTTTGGTACATTATTTGTTTTAGCTAGTCAATGAATTAGGACAGGCTCAATCTGTATTTAAACACAGTATTTGGTTAGGCCAGTTTGTGTGAATTCTTCTGCTATTTCTAGGTCTTTAGAAATTTTATTTTCCTTGCTCACATTTTTCTGCGTATCTATGGATGTAAGCAAGAGTTTTACCTGTACATGATTCAAGTAAAACGTAAAAAAGGGGGAAAACCAAGATTTAACACGGAAGACAGCAATGTCAATGTTACATTGAAGCATGCGAATAGAAACAGTTGCTAGAGGTCACGCATAGCTACAACGGACATTAACAACATTCTTTGGGTTTCTTCATTCAATTTGCTGCAATGAAGCAGAAAAAGCTTTCCGTTTTAGCGCTGCCGGTCTTTTAATACTTAGTAGTTTAGAATTGAATCACGTGCGCCCCCCCCCCCCCCTCCCCTTCCCCCCGCCCCCCGCCTCCCAATCAACACCTCTATCCATTTCGGATAATTAAAATAGCAAGACTGCCCTCTAGAAAAACCTACCTTTTAGATAAACTTTCCATGTTATTAAAAAAAATTGTTATTAAAAATCGCACTCTTAACAACAGTATCCTGGAACTGAGCATAGTTTCTCCTTACTTTGGGACAAAAGTTAAGCTAGATTTCGAGTTTCCTGAATAAGTCATGGAAAAACATCAAGAACGTTTTTAATTATCAACTTTTAACAAGTCACTTACGAGGGATTTATATGTTACAGAAGTTATTTTTCATTGCGTTTTATTCCTTTTTTCACCTTTTTAAGATTAAGATACTACAGTTATGTAAATAAAAATATACAAGGATGCACGAGTGTTAATAAGTTTGTACAAGTAAAGTATAGTAAGTATTAACGCAGTATTAAAATGACCACCATGGAATCATATACTAAGGTTGCTGTAGTTGTTTTAATTATCTACGATATATAAATCGTCGCTTGTCTACCATTCAATTTATTTTCTTGCCTACGCCCTTTTTCAGTAGTATATAATGAATGCTGGGTCGATTCATGAAGCCATTACTCCTACATTAATTTTTATATGACTCACTTTTATAACCACCTTGTTGATGTTTTGAGTAGGATGAATTTCGGCGTACTGTTAGTATTTCCGAAATCCAGGATGGTGGGCATAAGACATGGATGCATAAGACCCAATTATGAAGCCTTTTTTTACGTAAATAACCAAAGTTTTAATAGACTTTCTTTTTTTTTTTTTGATGCGCTGCGAGCTTTATGAGCGGTTTATTAAAATGACCAGCTCAGATTCAATGGTCAGCTGCGTTCTAAACCAAATTTATTTGGGCCAACCCTGCTTTTTGAACACCGTCTGCTAAGAACGATGTCAAGAACAAATATACAGTACATGTACATGTTGTGAACTACAAAATCTAGTATCTACTTTGAATAGTCCACTTTCAAACAAACAGATCAATACATACATTTCATACTGAAATTTGAATGTGAAGAGCCTATGATCGATCAGCATTTTACGACTTCTTTTAAATCTGCCTTTAAAAAAACGCAGCTTGTATGTAAAAGTAATGGAGAGGAAATTTCTCTATGATAAATACACGCATATTGCGTGTAACTTAAGCTTTGTCTAATTTTACACGCCTGTTTTTCACGTGCATTTTGCGTGTAAATCCGCCATATTGCACGCAATTTACACGCGTGTAAACGCTGCAATTCCCCTGGGCTTTTTTGTAGATGCAGGTCAGTCGGGGTGACCCCCCTCCTCCCCACCTCAAAGGGGAGGAACACTCAAGGAAAGTATGGGTACAGATGTGCCGTGAAGGCCTTCAAACCTTGCCGAAGCTGTTTAAGACAAAAATAGTTCACTTTCCCACCCTGTTTAAGAAAGAGACCTAATTTTATGACCCTGATTAATTCTGTTTTGCAAACAGAATTGAAAAGTTTTCCCTCGCAAAGCGAGCGCTGGAGCATGTGTGAGCATGTAACCAAAGTTTATATAGTGAAACAATAACTTTTTGAAAAAAAAAAGGGGGACCACACATGCTCCTTTTTTATACTAAATGGTGAAATTGTACATTGTGTACCCTGTTAGAGACTCAATACCCTGAAAACCACGCCCTGTTCATCAGCACATACAGCCACATACTGTAAGGGAGTGCCTCCCCTCTCAGCATAACCCCGTGCCTAAATTAACCTACAGCTATGAATCGACCTACAACAGCAACATCCTGGTGATATACACATGTGCTGTAGCCCCTTTACAAAGGTACAGTATACATCAAAAGCGGTATTCACCAACATCTAACTAAAGAATACCAGAGAATAATTCACGTGATATATAACACAACCCCTGCAATAGTTGCTAGGTACACTTCACTTCAATCTCACACATACATCAACATGTACAAGTAGTACTTCTCTATTGTCTTTAAGCATTTGCAGCTGAATACCCAAACCTACTGGCCACGCTTTTTCCTCCTGGTTCTTGGGATGTTGGAGTAAGCATCAATGGAGTTTCACACTAGAAAGACACAGTGCATGATTATTGAACAGTAGAAAAAACTACAAAAAAGAGAAGCCAATAAATATACATAATAATAACCCTTTATGTCCGAATAGTGACCAAGATCAATTCTCTCTTCACGATATCACTACATAATCAGGAGAACAGGTTAAGAGAGTCGATAAAATGATCACCTAAGGGAAAATGCTTCTTTTATCAAATTCGCTCAACTAATTATTTAAGAGAATTAAAGATGAAGATCAATAAAATTATGGGGAATTTGTTCGTGAAAATATTGAGGCTTAAAGGGATACAAATAGTTTGACTTTCTGTTCCCCATCATTACAAAACAAAAATTATAAGTTTTATTGCAAATTTTTTAGTGCCAGCAAAAATGCAAAATGTATCTTATTATGAAGCAAAATAAATATAATTTTACAAAATAAAATTTATTTCATAATTTAATGTTTCAAAGTAGATTCAGCACTAAATTTGATCTTTGTGACCTTCTTTAATAAAAGTCTCTCATTGTGAAAATAAATTAATGTTCTCAGTTGTAGGGCGCATTGAGAGGTACACGAAGATGTCACCCTCATCCCACCACTCTGCTACATGTAAACTTAATGAAAGCTTCTAGTGTAACTTACGTAAATTAACCCATTAACGTCTGGTGTGCCCTCATGCAACCGACAGTACAAGCAAAACCACCCTGAAAATCCAGTGCACCTGTATACCCCCTTTCATAAATGACTCATTTTAATTGGCTGTAGCTTAGAAACTAGATTCCCCTGGGTACTGAAACATGCACTTGAGGGGCCCAATAGAGAAAACAGTCTGTCACATCATAGAAACTCACTGGTTCATCCTCGCGTGACTTGTGATGGTCACTAATGAGACAAATCATGACTGACCAAGTGGCAATCAACAACTCCACAACCATTAATCCAAATATAGAGCTCACAAGTCCATGTTCCTCAGAGTGTCTATCAGTGAAATCAATAGCAACAAAACCATATGAGCCAGAATTATCCTCTCGAGGGCTCCTGAACAGTTTTGTCACAGCGAGGCCGAGTTCAAATGAGTGAGCGAAGAGGTGGGTCGCAGACATCACACAACATGTCAAAGAAAAACCCATGAATGTCATGACCTGCAGGAAGATAAAGCAAACATATTGAGCTTATAAAAATCACTCATATTGGTATGTAGCATTTAATGGCCAAAACCAATTCCGGAAATGTAAACACTTTAGGCATCCTACAAGTGAACAGTTATGACTTTAAAAGGACAGGTGCAGACTGTATTTCAAACAAAAGCAATTAAACATCATTGCAGTCTGCCCTCTTCAAACATATGTATGTTGTAGTTATTTCTTTTTTTTATCTCGGGTAATTTATATTTTTCCTTTGTTTCAACGTCATTATCATATGTTACCATACCCAAAAGCAAAAGAAAAACAAAAATTACCTGAGATAAAGAAAAATTAACTACAACATGTATTTTGCTCTGAAATACATCATTTTGTAGAAATTATCATCCACGCAATAGTAGACCCACTATTCAGTTACCATAAATGACCTACATGTAATAACTGCATGGGGCATCTATTTAATTTTAGGGGCATTTCATTGATAGGAGGCATTAAAAGAGAGATGTGTTTATTCTCAAAACTACGGTGGCCCACAACTGTCACAGCAAAACCAAAAACCTCACAGCAAAAACAAAATACCTCATGACAAAACCAAAAACCTCACGGCAAAACCAAAAACCTCACGGCAAAACTAAAAACCTCATGGCAAAACCAAAGACCTCATGGCAAAACCAAATACTTCACAGCAAAAACCAACTACCTCACGGCAAAAGCAAATACCCATGACAACACCACAGCTATTTTGTTTTCGCTGTGAAGTATTTGGTTTTGCCTTGAGGTTTTTGGTTTTGCCGTAAGGTATTTTGTTTTTGCCTTGAGGTTTTTGGTTTTGCCGTGAGGTATTTTGTTTTTGCCGTGAGGTTTTTGGTTTTGCCGTGATGTTTTGTTTTTGCTGTGAGGTTCTTGGTTTTGCCGTGACAGTTGTGGGCCACCATACAAAACTGATACAAGCTAAACAAAATTAAATAAATATATGCTTTTGGAAAAAAAAAGAGAGTTTAAAAGTAGCGGAATATCCACTTCATTAATTATTGACACATCTAGACCATCTAGAGAATCCATATCGCTCTTTCCAATCCCAACATCAATGTCAGAACCGTTGCTCTGGGTCGTTGTGTTGCCATCGTTAGTCTATCCTTCCCTTGAACTTGACATTGAACAAGACGAAATACGCAAAGCCTTGTTAACCAAGCAAGAAACTGAATGAATTGAACGATTTTGCCCTTCTTTTCTAACTCCTGGTATTTTGGAGTAATTCTCATAGGGGGCATCTGAGAGACAGGTGGTGTTTATTAGAGTTTGGCATCTAATACAGTTTTAACAGAGTAGAGGGGGCGTTTATTAGATACGTGTAAGAGGTGTTTATTTGGAAGTGGGCGTGTTCTAAGGTCTGACGGTATTTTATGCTTTTCCAATAATTTCTAGTAGTTTTAGGGTTGTATCCCTTTAATTTGGCACATGAGATAGATGAAATGACACTGGCCCTGGGTGAGGGGGTTGGGTTGAATGGAGACAAAAATCATAACCCAAAAAATTCTAAGGCTTCCAACAAAACTCAAAAAAATCCCTAGACCCAATTAAATTAACCCTAAAAAATCTCATGCCGATTTTAGAAGCCTTAAAAAATATTTCCAGAAAGCATTAAATGATATAACACGAAATTATCATGTCACTCCATGCCACTTCGTTGTCATTCTCATTGCACATTTTGTACTGGCTTACTGACTGGGAAACGCTGGCACTACCATGGATCTTCAGATTGTTTTGATAACCAAAAAAACCCCTGCTTAAATCAAGCCACCCAAAAAAATACTTGCCATATTTTCCTACACAAAAAAATCCCCGGATTGAAAATTTCAAACCCCCAAAAATTCTTCGATCATCCCCAACACTTGAAATCAAAAGTACTCCCCACTCCCTCCTCCCGGGCCCCGGCCAAGCTACACAGAGCCTATATTTCTGATTCCGCTGCTAGAATGTGACATAGCCAGTCATCAGTAAGTGGGGAAACGACATTGACGTATTAAAACTTATGCATTAGAATGATTCAGCACTGATTATCATATACTGGAAATACATAAAGACAACCTTTCATATTGCTTTTCTTGTTGACAGTCTCGGTTGACAAAAAGTGGGTTCAAACCAAAGAGAAAACTGTTGACTCTTACGATTCAAGCATCAAACTTAACATGTGCTGAATGTCATAATTATATTAATAATAACAATAATAATAATATTTTATTTAATAATATCAATAATCACTAGACTTACAAAAGCGCATATATACATGTAAAGCTCAAGATTTGAACCAGGCCTTAAAAATAAAAATATTGAACCTCACCAAATGTTCAGGAATGACTGAACCATCTGAAATTTTCTGAACCCTTTTAAAAGTAATGAAAACACCAAAAGCACTAGTGATGCCGACCTGTAAGAAAGTACCAAACAAGGATAGTGATTAGAAATCTACTTCACAGAGAAAAATGACTGATCATTTCATAATGATGAATGTTAAGGTACAGTGCTGTTGTACATGTTTTTGTAAAAGGCTGATCCAGTAAAATTTCAAAAAGGGATATGGCCTTGAAACAGAAGGACAGAAGAAATGGGAAAAATGACACAATAATAAGTTGAAACTGCGACAGTACTTTGACAAAGAAAAGTGCAAAAAGGATGGTTAAAGACTGAGAAGGACATGGCTTCCTGATCCTTCCATTCACATCAACTAAAGATGTTTGACTAAACTAGAGTTTTTTAAAAAAATAAATTTAACTGAAAATCTGGATCACAAATAATAAGCAAGGTAATATTTACCCGGTAAATAAATACTTCATCCCCCCTCCCCCGCCGCCCCTCAATAGAAAGAAGGTTCGTTTAATCTTGATCGGGAAAAAAATATAATTATAATCCCACTACATTGAGGGGGAAATCGGGGTTTACGGTATTGCAGTATTGAGCTTTTTATTTAAGCGGAATTTCGGTAAGTTTGATTTCAATGAGCAGTATTGCAGTATCATGCCCTGCAGTATGCAGTTTTTCATCCTTTTGGCTAAACAACCCTCGATTACTTTCCGGTCATGTTGAAGGGTCTCTGTGCCAATTACAAGATGGTGATCGAGAACAGTACGTGTATTGCAGAAAGGAAATACACATGTAAAAGCAAATAAACTATTGCACAGATTTTATGTCGGCACCCTTCATGATGAGCTGTGGTGCTACACACATTGTCTTCACCATTTTTGCTATGTTGGCCTATATCAGAGATTTCTCCAGAAAGTAATCGGGGGTCCTTTTGAATGCAAATTATTTTCTTGATCAAGTTGTGCACGTGCATATGAAACTCGAAAACAATGCTAACTGAACAATGATTGTTAAGTAAGGGTGACCGATCACAAATGGGATATAGGTACAGTACTTCATCGATTTTCGACGTGGTATTTTGGTATTAATTTTAACTGCCAATTTTTTCTTACGATATTGCAGTGTTGGGTACGCCCCAATGTCCCCCTCTATATTTTGTAGAATCTCCAGATTTTTTTTCACAAGTCTCCAGGCCTGCCTTTATCAGTAGCCTGGGACCAGGCACCCTAGTGGTGGGAATTAAAAGGTGAAATAAATTGACATGGAGGTGAGCTGAGCAGGAGTCTAGGAAGGGAAAAGGGCAGTGGAGCCTGGAGACATTCTGCTAATCTGCCCTCCAGCATTTAAACTGTCATAGTGAACACTTCAAGTTCACATCACAGATGTTTCTTTGCTTGAATGCATCTGAAAGTGAACATGGAGAGGAGAATTTGCTACGAAATACAATGTGAGCATACCGTATATCAATTCGCCTAAAAGAAAAAGAGAGCAGAGAGATCTACTTTGCTTTGATCACCAACTGGAGTAACACTGGCTTCAGTGAAGTGAAATAAAGACGTTTCCGTTTCTCCTTCCACATCCTTAACTTATCAAATATTCAGATGTGGCATAATATGCACTTCTCTAACCATTTGGATACCGCGAATGGCCCTCCCCTCCCCCCTCCAAACAATGTTGGGATAAAGAAACACTTTTAGGACAGGGTACAGTGTACAGGGGTGTATGTACAAACTACAACATTGCTTGGGGGCGAGGGGGAAAGGGGGGAAAGTTAGGGCAGATCGTGTTAATTGTCCTAAGAATTTTTTCCTCCATTGTAAGTATAAACTGGAGGGAGTGACAGGCTGTACATATTCACTGTCATGAAACCTTCGAGAACTTTTTACATATTGCTACAACAAGGAGAACTCTATCTTGGATTTACAAAATTTATTTTATGAAAGGTGCGTTATAATGCTTGTTGACTTAGCTTCTATGTACCAGACGAAATATGACTCTGTACTATGGTGGCCTACAACTGTCACGGCAAAACCAAAAACCTCACGGCAAAAACAAAATACGTCACGGCAAAACCAAAAACCTCGCGGCAAAAACCAAATACCTCACGGCAAAACCAAAAACCTCACGGCAAAAACAAAATACCTCACGGCAAAAACAAAATACCTCACGGCAAAACCAAAAACCTCACGGCAAAACCAAATACTTCACAGCAAAAACAAAATAGCTTTGGTTTTGCCGTGAGGTTTTTGGTTTTGCCGTGACAGTTGTACGGTACAGTTTATATACAGTGGAGGGAAAATGTGGGAGTTCTTAAACACCTTTAATATATTCAGGTCGCGTGTATCCCTGTTGAATTTGTTGCCCGTTAAGGCATTTTATAAGATATGTCTGCTCAAAATCACGCAAAAGTAACAATCATTTTTCACAACCACTGTTATCTGCATTCAGTTGTGATTTACGCTATCTCAGTGCACAATTAAAGATTAGCTGTTTAGTCTACCGCTTACCCAGATGCCAATCCAAATAGGCATACCCACTCCGGTGTATGCCCATCTCACACGCACTCTCTCCACGATTCCAAGCAAGACTAAAAACACTGCAATCAAACACTGCATCACAGAGACGATCCTTAATAGTATGATTTTGGCCGTAATTGCCATTTTCGCGACCCAGATGATGGCAAAACCGCAGCTTAGTGCACTGAAGCTTAGCTTGGAGGCCGCCAGTCGAAGAGTGGGATAGATACTTTATTTATGGTAAATGTAATGTTACAACGCTGACCATTGACGCGACCGCAATCACACCTATCAAAACAGTCATCTACATGCAGTTTAGTGAAGGAATTGCCCCTTTTATGATAAAATACTGTAATGAAACATAGCACATTTGCAGTACATGCCCATACATTTCTAGCGACGGGGCCATCTCAAGTTGGCAAGTAACCAACATGCTGAGGACTGCAAAGGACCGCAAACGAATATACCGGAGAACGTAGGATCTATAAAGACCTGATCAGCAAAAATGAAAAGTAGACATATTAAATTCTGCAAGCAGAATACTGCAATGCTGATCGTACTACGTGAAAATTAACTCTGCAAGACATCAACACGACAATGAAAGAACTCAAAACAGAGCGGGATTGTAGCATTGTTTCACGGAGACACCTCCTTATGCCGATATGGCACACACTTTAATGACGGTTTATGTGCATTTTAACCGTTTTATCGAACTTACGATAAATCCCCATACAAATCTTTATAATTTGGCTTCGAGGAAACCGAGGTTGTTGAGAGCCTGGGACCCTCTGGTCCCATATAACTACTGTTTTTGGAGCCCGTGGCTGTGGGATGTTTCTCTAGCGGAGGAAATGAATGAGGAGGGTTGGGGAGGAACCTCCAAGCTTAATCCATGTCGTATACAAACCTTGCACCGGTTCTTACGTATTCATAATTCCACGGATGAAGGGCCAAGGCTCCATATCAAACACGCACTTACCAGGAGCCTGTTACCCTAATAGGCCAGCAACAGGATGGTTACCCATGCGGTGGTCAGGTGACCGCAGGGGCCCATATTAAACCTGGAGCGAGCAACTCCCATACTAGGCCTATGTCAAGGCGTTTTTACGGACCAGTTTATTTTTAGACACATTTTAGGGCACTTTTTCCAGCGACAAAAGAATCTCCACCATATATGACCGCATTCGAAGCAAAAGATATCAAAACGGAAAACTAAGCAGTATTAAAAGGCAAAAAAATATCATTTTAGTTTTGTAGGTTTTGCTGACTGGTTTGTGGAATTTAAAAGATATTCAAAATTTCCGCCAAAACCGTCCTAAAAATAAACTGGTCCGTGAAAATGCCGTGACAAGAGCGTATGGAAGTTGCTCGCTGCGGGTTATGGGCTCCTGGTGACCGTACGTCCGCCCGCCCGTCGGCACAACAGACATACCAATGTAAAATAACTCAATCAACAGGAGTGGCAACCAAAAAGCAACGCGAGGTTTTTTTTGGTAGGAAATCGGTCTTTTAGAGAGAAAACAAAACAAAAAATTCGAGTCTTTCTCGATGTTATTTTTGATTTCTACACAGAGAATTTAACGTAGACTGCGCATATTAGGTATCGTAACTATTTATCAGAAGGGGGTAGTAGTTTTATGATGTGCAGGGGGAAGTGGTGGGCGAGGTAGCGGGCTTATTGCAAGTGGAAAGAACCTGCGTACCTGGCGAGCTGGCGGTTTCCTCTGGCGAGGGCGCAAATGAGTGGCGAAGCTGCCAAAGGGTGGGCAAAGCAAGCGTGAACGGTGGAGGTTTTTGCTTAGGGACGGACCATTAGAAAACTTATGGGGGGGCGGGCGAAGTACAAAAAAAAATATTCGCGCAAGGGAAAATGAAATGAAAAAAAATTTGTGCATGCCAATTAACCCTAAAAAATATTCATGCTATGGGCTAAAAAAAATTCATACAAGGAATTTGATAACGAAAAAAATTCTGCGGCTCGAAAATTCCCCTCCCCCCCATAACTTTTCTAATGGTCCGTCCCTTAAGCGTGATTTTACGTAATCGTCTATCAGCAAGTGTTTAACCAGAGTAAACATGGAATTGTTTAAGACACTAAATTGGTACTCAGTATGGTGTACTAGCTTTTTATAAGCGCATTTCGCGAGGACGGGCAAGATAAATTGATGACGGCTTTGAGAGAATTGTTCAAGTTACTTCCTCCTTTATTAACTGATGAATGGAGACCGTTACGGTATTCCTCCCTTTGAGAAATTATATAGCATAGTCAAATACATATCAATGGAATTTCCTTTAAGACGGAGAACTACCTAAAACGGAGTCCTAGAATTGGTTCCTGCAGCTCTTCAGTTTTTTTTTTTTTTGTTTTGATTGACTCTCTATGAGACGGACAACTTGCTAAAAACGGAATCCTTGAGGATGTTCCTGCCCATCGTCAGTTCTTCTCTTCGTCTTTTCCATAACCGCACCAAGACTACTGTAGCTCAGTCAGCAGAGCGCTTGATTGTAGAGCGGGATGTCGCGGGACGATTTCCAGGACTGGACCAAAACAGTCAACTCCCTCTTAACGGACAAGTCTGTGAGATGGACAGCTCTCTGAGATGGACACTTCTGTGAAATGGACGCTTCTGTGAGATGGACACCTCTGTGAGATGGACGCTTTTGTGAGATGGACACCTCTGTAAGATGGACACTTCTGTGGGATGGACACCTCTGTGAGACGGACACCTAGATTGCCCGCCTTTATTTACTAATTTTAGTTGACTCAGCATAAGACGGACAAATAGTGCCGGTCCCAAAAGTTTCCGTCTAAAAGAGAGTTGACTGTATTTAGGGTCTTAAAATAACTGAAAAATGAAGGTAGTGCCTTTGCCCTACAAACGAGTAGCCCTTCGAGTAGCTCGGGATGAGAGCGTAAAATGGCGGTCCCGTCTCCAGCAGAGGTCGTAAATATAGTGTCTTCACTAAGTACTTCCATGCTAAATACATTGACACTAAAGAACAGGACAACTTCCTAAAACAGACATCTCTTTTTTTCTGACTATATACATGTAAATTGATTGTGATGTATGTATTTAAAATAGCCTGTGTAGCAGCTGTTACAACTTTGTTCCAACACCTCATCCAAACGTACAACTTCTCTACTGCCTCTAGGCATTTCCGGCTGTATATCCAAACCTACTGGCCACACTTTGGCCTCCTTGTCCTTGAGAACTTGGTGACACTATCAGTGGAGTTTCACACTAAAAAGAAAAATAAAATGCACAAAAAACTACCATTAAAAATGCAATTATTTCACTCTACGAATAACCATTTTTACTGTTGGATGCGAATGTTTCTTCCGTTTCATTAGCCACGAGTCCTCCACGTGACCTGCAAATTACTGCCTACAAATTATGGTCTGCTCGTGTGCAATTTCGTCCTACTGTGTAAATTGGCTGCAAATAACATTCTGCTCATGCGTAAATGAAACCGTGCATTTCTCCATATTTCGATTGCTCTTGCGTGAAAATGGCAGATCACTTCGCTTCCCAAAGATATTCATTAAAAAACAAACTCGGTGATCGAATGGAAAAACACATTTGAACTCGGTTATCGCAAAATATCATGATTTGTCAGTGTCTCACAGATCAATTATTTGCCTCAGCCATCTACTAGCCACTGACAAATCAGGATATTTTTCTCAACCTTTTCTTCTAGGAAGGCTTTTATCTCAAATGAAAGGGTATTGTCAAACATGCACACAAGTGATGGAGTTAGTTTCAATACAAACCGGCTGCGATTTTGTGTCAGTGGACTGGTACCCAAAATTTGATTTTACCAACTGAGTTGATCATTGATTTCACATTTGCGACATAACTCTGAATTTTTAATTCCCTCCTTAAATCTTTGACCCCTTAACTAAGTTACATGTACGGTGAAACCACATGTATTTATAAACCTTGCTTTTAAATTGGTGGGTCAACAAAATCCTATGTTGTTACCATTCAAATGAGTTTCCTCTTTGGTGGAATTTTTGAAATATGGTCATATTTACTTTTAAGGATTTCACAAAAAAAATTGAATTTTCTCGTGAATCTTTTTTGCTTTGACAAGTGGCACCCTGTTGGAATAAAATTTCAACAAGTGACATGACCTTAAAAAAGTAACATAAGAAATATACAATGGAGACAAATGAAACAAAAATGAGTTGAAATTACGACAGCAATGAAGATAAGGGCAAATATATACAGTACAGTTCAAATCCTCCTAGGAGTCAGTAGACCTGTTACCATGGAATTGCACTGGTGACTACATGGTCGACCAGTGCAGCGAAACCATAACAGTAAAATATTGATAGGGAATTTGGCTTTCTTCTGTTTCTTTCTGAAACAACAGGTTTTGAAATTCAGACTGGTTTAGCATTGCCTAATGTTAGGGAAGCAATGGCAGTCTTGATTATGGATTCCATGCCATGGATTCCGGATTCCAAGTACTGGATTCTAGTCTTGAAGTGGAACAAACATTAGTGGGATTCCAGATTCCTTGAGCTGTATTCTGGTTTCCAAATCTCAGGAATCCGGATTCCACAAGCACAAATTTCCCGGGTTCCTTTACATGGGGCAGCTAGGGCCATACTCCTCCACCCTTTCAAGAAGGGCTCGCTAATTTAATATTAGGAGTAAAACTGTTTGTACATATATTGCCTTTAAAAGAAATTGAGTGGCTGGGGAGGGTCAGGAAACTTACCCGCTCTTCTTCAGAGGGTGACTTCTGATGGTCGCTAACACGACAGATCGCCGCTGACCACATCGCAACAATCAGCTCCACAACTGTAAATCCAAATATAAAACCTACAAGGGTATGCTCCTCAGAATATTTTACATCTGGTATGAGAGGAATGTTTTCTAAAACAAAATTCTCGTTCCCTGTGCGGGTGTAATATCTGAGTTGCTTATGGGAAGCAATGGACAGCTCATGTGAGTAATTGAAGATGAGAAGGGCAGAGAGAACACCACATGTTAATGAGAAACCCATCAAGGTCACGGCCTGCATTTGTAAAGGTAAAGAAATGAAACATAAATAGAAATTAATTCAAGGGGCTGTATCACAGCAGTCTATATTCGTTCAATCTGTATACTTTTACTGGTTAATTAACACAAAAGCCAGCTTCCCTTGAAATCCTAGAAGACCTTAAAATTATTAATATTCTGAGTTCTGATTTGTTTTGAAAGGGATTTGAATTTTTGGGAGGGGAATCCCTATCATGGTATATAAAGAGGGGCTCTGCCTAAAAGATGTACCCTTTTTTAGGCTTCAGGCATGATGTATCAAATAGGAGGGAATTCACAAGTTGAAGAACACTATAAAGTATATGAAAAGGGTTACAAGGAAAATCATTAATTTTTAAGTGTCTATATGTAAGGACCGTTAACTAAGTGTTTTGAAAACGTGGTTGTTATGGCTATATCATTTCAATTTATATTTAATATAATAAAAAATTAATGGAAATTTCTGATGATGCTTACCAAATGCTGAAGAATGACTGGACCATGTGACGTGTTCTGAATATGTTTAAAGGTGATAAAAATACCAAAAGCACCAGTGATGCCAACCTATAAATAAAGTGCAAAACAATATAAATTCGCTTTGCGTTAACGATAAACTTGTACCTCTCCTCCCCATTATCAACCATGGTAATAATCATATTGCTGTTAAAAACACTCTTATTTGTCCCTGGGGAAAATAATGTTACAATAAAGTTTGACCAACTTAATACGTAAATGTCACCTCTCCCACAATATGTAAATCTCCCATATACAACACAATAATGCATATTAGTATATACACACTCAGTGATCTTGGTGATTTAAGCAATCTGATTGGTTCGCTATCTCGGACTATTCAACAATATTCACCTCCTAGCGAGTGGATAATGTGTGAGCTCGGTGTTTTTCCCGTTTTTTTTAGAGAACGATCTTTTAAAAGTCGACAAAATCCTAGGGCTGACTTTTTTTAAGGCAAGAAAAGACTTGGAAGGATTCAATACGGCGTTTCTCAATTTACTGTAGCAGGAGTTTTGTGCTCGATGGATTGTTTACAACTCCCGTGTATTCGCGTAGAAGAAGCCGTTTCGTGAACTCAGCGTTTTCTAAGAAGAAAATTTTGGCTCAAAAATCGAAGTTTATTTATGACAAACAAATTTAAAAGGAAATGTTTGCAGAAATTCTACATTTCAAGTAAACAGGAAAAAGAATGATACAGGAAGACGACCTCTTACCTCGAGCAACCGAGCCGCCATTTTTGTCAGCACTTCATGCGAAGAACGACACAACATGCCCTTTTGGCTATAAACTTGGCGAGTCAACAGAAAACAACACAGCTCTACTTTTTTCTCAGGTAAGGAAACAGTTCAAACTTTTAGCGATTCCATTGAAGCCATTACGCTGTTGTTTGCGAAATGAGTAAACTTGTGAATTGCCATGTTTGAAAATTCTGCAAAGATCTATTTTTAAACTTACGCGTGATTTGATCTGTCAATCAAATCCTACTTTTGAATGGTTTCCTTTCTGATTTTGTTGAGATCACTTCGTGTGTATATACTAAAACAATTATTCTTCTCAATCTCGGTGAATAGTGGCTTTGGGAATATTTACCTCGCCGCTTTCGCGGCTCGGTAAATATTTTGCCACTATTCACCTCGATTTCAAAGAATAATTGTTAAATATAACCAGTACACTGTCCCTTTAACCCTTTAAACCCTAAGATCAAAATTTGAATTCTCATTTGTTGCCCCTATTCATTTCCTACAGAAGTAGGTGGCGAGAGGTTGATAAAATATCAAGCAAATTCATCTTGTGTGGTTAGGTCTCTAATTCTCATGACCACTCTGTTTCACAAAGCATTGACATTGCAAGGAGAAATTTGATGCTGATCACTCTTAGGGCTTAAAGGGTTAAAACTGCTCTTGATCATACAGTGTACATAGCATGGTCTCCGTGGCCCCTTAGCATCTGTAAGTAATTTATTTGATTATTAATCAGTGATAATCTGCAACAACCTGCACAACACCTTTCCCAATCAATAATGTTTATCAATCAAAACATTTTACATGCAATAAATTAATTATCTTCCAAACACCAAATAAGTTAGGACCTGTTAGAACTCGGAAAAGACCCCCTGTTTGTTGACTCTCATACGGTATGCGACCACCTCCTGAAAGCGACCACTTAATCTTCACATTAATTGTTATGGTGGCCAGTTGTGACAGTGTTAGTTGGTTTATGGTCACTTCGTTCCATGGTCAGATGTTTCCAAGCAAGATCATTCTTCTTTATGACCAGATCATTCCACAGTTTTAGTGTAAAACTTGATGTGAGGGCAAAGGGCAGTATTTTTACTTTTTTTTCAATTACAGTCGAACCCCTCTATTTCGAACTCGGTTAATTCGAAGTCCCCGCTATTTCGAAGGAAGATCGAATTCCCTTGGATTTACCCTTATGTTTTCAGTCATTTACTATCATGAGCTATTTCGAACTCGGTTATTTCGAATTCCCTGCTATTTCAAACTCATCGTTCTTTCCCTACACCTTAAATCAACCCTGTTATTTCGAACTTGTCAAAAACAGAGTACGTACATAAGAGCACAGCTGGAAACGTATTGCATTTTATTTGAGCTCGAACAGAACATTCAAAGATTTTTCAATGCAACAGCATCCGCTGATTTATCCGACATATAATTACTGTATCTTTATTTAATCAGTGTCTTTCTTCATACAGTACTGTATTTTATTAAAAAAGATTCATTGTTACCGATTTTACGCTTCCCCGGTTATTTCCAAACCCCGCTATTTCGAACTTTTTTCCATTTCCCTTGGGACTTCGAATAGCGGGGTTCAACTGTAATTATGTTTTTTTTTTGTTTTGTTTTCGCTTCTTGGCTTAAAAAACGAGGTATACACTCGGGTAACACCAAGCTTTTGAGACTCCTGATATTAGTTGTGACTGTATTGTGGAACGATCTGACTATTTTAAAAGTGGAACGAACTGACCATTCCAGAACGAAGTCACGGGATACCTATTGATCGATTAATTGATATCTATAGTCATCGATATGTTATCGCAGTGTTCATGTCCTGATTTAAACCACAAGTTATAAAACTTCTCAATGCAACGCACAGTTAATTACTCATTATGTTTTTTTTCTTTTTCACTGAAACTGAAATCTACGATGAAACTCCAAACAAAATAAGATTTTTCCACATAATAAGGATCAATTTTCGTGTTTTCTTACCCAAATTCCAAACCAAACAGGCATTCCCAATCCACTCTGTTGCCATCTAACGCGAACGCGTTCCACGATTCCAAGCACCACTAACCACACTGCAATACAGCATTGAACCACCGACAGAATCCGCAGTAGTTTTATTTTAGCAGTTAATGCCATTTTCGTGAGCCAGGTACAGTTGCAAAATACCAGAAGGTGTGTAAACAGCGCACTGCTGCATTAAGTACGTTATGTATGGTAATTGTAGATTGCGACAAAAGAGCCAGCCGTAGGGAGGTAGCCTGGAAAAGGCTCAGGGTCGGGAGGGGACAGGTGAAAAATGGGAAGCGAGAGAATATTGGGATATTTTTTTTTCTCGATAGGGAAGCCACATTATAAAGCAGATTGCATCACGTTTAATTCAAAACGGAGGCAAGGCCTTACCCTGGAGCCTTATACATTTTCATTTCATCATTCACAGACAGATGACTGCATGATCATCGTAAACCGCCATCATGAGTGACGCCCTCAGTTCCGTCCAATGTTAAATTGCTTAGAAAGCTCAAATTCCAGATTAAGTTTGTTTTCTTATTATTGTTATCATTATCATCATCATCATCATCATCATCAACATCATCATCGCTATCATTACTTGCTGTATTTTAATTTTTGAATGAAATTTGCAAAGGAAAGAGACTGCAAGAAAAACAAAACAAAACAAAAAAACACACAAAATGAACGATACCAAACTTTTCCGCCACTTGAGGTTTAATACCACCAGACACAAGTAAGATGATAAAACTGTGGCGGCTTATAATTCCAAATGCATGCTTGCAGGCCGGATAATAAGAGAAAGTCTTTGGAGGAGAATTCCACCAGGACTGAATAAAATTTAAAAATTTAGATGGTTCTTGACCAAGTGACCTTGTCCGTTAATAATTTATAATTACTAATATATAGATTTAGCCAGGACTAAAAGCGAAGCTCTGGTTAATAATACATGTAAATCGTGTAACGCTAAACGGGGGACGACAATGGCTTCAAGACTAATAGATCTAATTAGCAAAAAAACAAATTGCACGTGCAGCACACTTTTTCTTCTAATTAGCAAAAAGCAAATTTGCACGTGCAGCACGCTTTTTTGTCTTTCCCTTGCCGTTGTTTTGCACGACTACAACACTGTTTTGTACGACTAAAATGTCAAACTTCCTAGTTACACACTATTTTTATGGAGAAATTGTCGTATGTACTTACCCAATATTTTGTTTCCAGTGTTCATGTTCGCTTTTATTTTTCACTGCCGCTCATTTTCACCTTGCTGGCCTCTAGATTTTCTCATTTTCTCACCGCCGCTTTGAATTTCCATGTTTTTCTTCCAACGACTTTTCAATAACTCGCTCTAGCTCTTTCTCCTGTTATCCACGTTAGTGTACACATAAAAAATAACGCCGAAAAAGACACGACTTTTTTCTTTCTAAAAGTCCGGACAGCCATGTGATGTCCTTCCAAATAAACCCTTGAGTTGCATTTGGGTTCCCATGCCTGTTTATTGAGTTATTTTACATTGGTATACCTGTGGTGCGGACGGACGGTCGCTCGCTCGCTCGGTGTACGGTCACGTGATTACCAAATTTTCTGGGATGGGTAGATTACCACATTTCCTAAGCTATGGGGCTCCGCCCACGCGCGCGCTTCCGCTAATATGATAGATATGGATCATTATACGCTTCTGGGAAACTGTCCACCTACCCTCCCTTAAGGCAACATTTCGCCCTGTAAGTGTTAATGTTGGCTTAGGGAACGGGTATGTGGGAAGTTTTAGATACTAAGAAGAATGTGGCGGGAGCGGGATACGCACTCTTATGGCATTTACGGGGGGGCCTCATCCAAAAGTAAGGGATACCTTTTTAGGCTTCAGGTATATCAAGTATAAAAGGTTAAGAATTCAAAAGTTGAAGTTCAGAGAGAATAGGGAAGCTAATCATTTAAGTCTTTAAAAGGGCCTTTCTAATTAAAATGTTTCGAAAAAACGCTCCCTATCAGGGGCGGATCTAGGAGGGGGCGCAGGGGGTGCGCATCCCCCTCCCAGCTGAGATGGCCTGCGGCTTTCTAATAGAACTGATATACTGCAAAAACAAAATACGTGGTTTATTGGAGTTGAAGTAAAAATGAGACGAGGTTGAAGAACTAATGTTAACCGCCATAAAAATGGTAGTTTGCACGTCACATCAGCCGAGTCAGTTACGCCATTTCTTAGTGGTCCACCCCTCCTAAAAAAACACCTTGGATCCCCCCTTGCATGCCTATTACAAAATCAGACGTTGCACGAAAATGAAAAAAAAAAGCTTCCGTTTTCGCGGTTTATGGTTACTTTGTTAAAGGGGTACCATTGTATAATGGAAGGTATATGAAATGTGCCCCTTTTTCCGCGCGCGAAATGACTTCTAATGAAAGACTACAAAAATTCCATACTGATGACGTGTCACTAACCAGAACTAGGTAGCGCTCCTGATTGGTTGAAGCGTTTTCCCTCGCGGCATGGCCAATCAAGAGCAATACCTGATCTTGGCAATGACACGTCTTAAGTATAGAATTCCTGCAGTCGTTTCTCTGCCGTAATTTTGCGGGGAAACCAGCGGTAGCGTCGCAAAATTTTAAATATTGGCTTTTTTTCAGGCTAACTACCGTATTTATTCGAATAAGCGCCCACCTCGAACATGTCGAATAAGCGCCCACTCTCAAGGTCCAAAAATTTATTAAGCTCCCAGAGCTGTTAATCGAATAAATACGGTAATAGAGAAAGAAACAACTAACTGAGAGCAGCAAATGAGAATAAATTTCATTTTCCCATTTATTCATTTTGTGCAAGGGAAAATTTTGTTTGAAGCGATGGCAGCGGCAGAATTTCATGTTTCTTTTCACACCTTGTGCTTGCTTTTGGACTAAATGTTCTCAAGAACAACAACATACAATACAATAATAAATTAACTTAGCAACAGGTTCTCTTCAACTTTTAAAAATGCCGCTGCTATATCGGGAAATAGCAACGTTCAAGAGAATCACGACCAAAAAGTGACGATGTTTGGCAGTGACCTGACATTGCTCTATAAGCAATTGACCTAATGCAAAATTGAAAAATTGATTCTGATCAATAACTACACGGTAAAATACTACAATAACCTTATAGAACAATATTACCAAACTTAGTTAACGCGACCCCAAAAAAACCTCTCGATGTTTCCATTTTTCACATGAAAACACGGAAAGATATCCATAAAAATGCTTAAGATTTAAGAAAAAATACTACTTTGAAAGGCTCGAAATAAAAAGATTAAAAAAACTTGCTTCTGTAAGCGTGATATCAAAAAAAAAAGCATAGATAATTTATAAATTTGCCGCTCGTTTGGTTTTGCGGAAAATTATAAGAATTGGAAAAGGAAGGAACTAGCTTGTGTGGAAGCCATTCGAAAGGGAAGGGAAAGGGAGGTTGGGCGCGAGACCACGCGCGCGCGATGGACCGAAGGGAGGCTCCCCCTCGCGCGCGCGAGCCTTTCACGTTTCTCGCCTGTCCAGAATCCCCTTCTCTTTCAAACGCCTGCCACTCGGGCTAATAGACCTTTTCACGGTGTTTTTTAACTTTTGACGTGGACTAGTTAGGGAAAATCCGTCGATACCACTGGAAAGACCGCCTTAATATTAGTAAAATTGCCAAGTTTCAATGTGATACGTCTCTGCAAAGTTGCGAAAAAAGTTGCTGTAAAATTTCGTGACTTTGATCGAGGACCTATATCTTCGTTAGTTTTCAACAACTCACTTTCAAACTAGGCAATGTTATTAATCTTCAAGCGCCCTTTTCAATGATGTTCGCGGACTTTCCCTAACTTGTCCATGTCAAAAGTCACGATACCGTGAAAAGATCTATTAAGCCGGGAAAGAATGCAGATTTGAAGTCATTTTTCCGATGCATCATTACAAAACATTAACGGATGTCACTCATTAAAGACTGGAGGCTCCATTGTCATCACATCTTCACAGGAAGCTACAAAGAAGAAAGGGAACAAGTTAGCCTCCCCGCAGACGTCCTTTGGGGTTCGTTTGTCACGCATTCATTTCTCCCCACGGGGAGAAATGAATGCGTGACAAACGAACCCCAAAGGACGTCTGCGGGGAGGCTAGGAACAAGTATGATTTAATAAATGAATAAAGTAAATTGATACAGTCAGGGGCACCCATCGACAGTTTCCTCCTAAATACATTGAAAGCACTTTTTAGGCTATCTAGAGTACTTTTAAATCTCTGTAGGCATTCTAAGTGGTGCTATAAAATTTGTGTCTGTTCGGTCATTCTAGGGGACCTTGAGTCTTTTCGAAATTACAAGGGCAATAAGTATTATTTCCCTTTCCTCTCTCAATCACATTTTTGAATCCGAAAATTTAACGTTTACCTTTTCTACGAAAAACATCTTAACTTGGGAAGTGAAATGTGAAGAATAAATTTCAGAAAATCGTAGGAAATTTATAAGATAAGTTTCGAAAACTACACATGAACGGAACGGTCACCTAGAAATTTTTTAGCCGTCCTCAGATAATAGAAAATTCTCGCCAACATTTGCTTCTCCGAAAGATATTTTACAGAAAACAGTCGTTAAGTGCCCCTGATACAGCGTCGAATTGAAAGGGCTTAGACGCCATTTCAACTTTAGTTAATGCAAATACATGTACAGCCTTAGAGTTCTGGTTGTGGCTATTAAGTTGAACTTAAGGTACAGAAAAACGGGCAACAATTCCGTGCTACTTGTTTTGAAAGATTGCTGCAAAACAAGTTGAAACGTGATGTTGCACGTTTTACCACCTACGTTCGAACCTGTCTTGCAACAAATCAGGTTTTTGCAGGTTGTGAGAGTTGTTGCAGAAAGTAGAGAGTAGTTATACTTTTCGCAAAAAGTCTGTACACGTTGCGTTTTATGCCGGCCCAAGGAAAACGTTTTTTTTGCAGTGACGTAAATCCGGCATAAGGAATATGACTCCCTTTTATTCAGTCAGCAGTTAATATTCACGCATTTTGCTACAACTCCGTTTGTTGCCAGACAGGTTTTAATGTATGTGGTAAAACGCGCCATATCGCTGTTCAACTCGTTTGGAAGCAAAGTTTGGAAACAATTTTGTTGTCTGTTTAACCGTCTTTAGACCGTCAGCGACTTAGTATAACAGGAAATGTTGCTTAAGTTAAAAAATAACAAAAGTGAAAACGCATTACTCTTACTTGTTGGTCTGCGTTATAGGGGGGCGGGTGACCTCCCTCAGCTCCAAATGTGGGCACCTGGCCCATCTGAGCTCCAGATGTGGACATTTGGTATGTCGGAGGCTGGCCGGCGACCTGGACCATGCCTTGGGGAGGCAAGTGAACTACCTGGGTGTGGCCACCAGGAACGGTAGCGACACCTCCAGCTTGCTGCACAGGAAATGCCATAGGGACACCACCAGGACCTTGTGCCATGACGTAACCACCAGGGACCACGCCCTGGCCGTTGACATACGTAACTGTTTGTGTCTGCAAAAAAAGGTATGCCAAATAAAGACACTCCATTGATCCAGTGCAGATAACTAAATAATTAAAGGGCTGCGTGAAAAGCCCTAAGAAACTTCTTCTAAACTGCTAAATTCCCCTTCTACATTGAATGTACTTGCTTTCAAAACCAAAAGAGAATTTGATATTAGATCAATAGTCACTCAACCCACTTTCAATGAATGATGAGGCTGAGTGTGATATAAAGAATATGTAGATCAAGGAGAGTTTATGTTAAACCCAAGGGGGGAGGTGCTCTCAGGTTACAGTTAATGGGCATGCGCCACTGTCAAAGGTACAGTTTTCAAGCAGTTTACTCTCGGAAAGAGTACAGTATTGAACCCCCCATAAGCAACCACCTAAAAATGTGAGCAATTAGTTATTGTCTTACAGGAGGTGGTGAATTAAAGGGAATTGAACCAGCAACATCCTGCTCTGCAGGCCGGCGCTCTACTTACTGAGCTAATCCCGCCACCTTTTAATACAGTGGAAGCTCTCATAATGGACACTCTCGTAGGCGGACAGGCTGCTCTACATATGGCCACCTTCACAAAACCCCGTTTTTCTCAACTCCCACAAAACTCTGTATTTTTACATTTCCGGAAGCAGCCAGCTGAAGTTATGGGCACCTTTTTCACGTCCCAAGGGTTCCCCTCATGAGAGTTTCCACGGTAAAGCACTTCTCAATCATTTCTGCAATTTATATGCTTATATGCTCTCCTAGCATCTGATCAGAGTAAAAATAAAAATTGTCCGGAATTTATAAAAAAGCAAGTGGCAAACACTGATTCATTTTACCTGAGTAGAAGTGGAAGAACAGCAATTGACAATCAAGCAACACAAGACTGAAGCCCAGATTCCGATAGCAAACTCAACGATGCCAAGAATTAGGATTATAGCTGTAACGGCCATTTCTGAGTGATGAGATTCCCAGTACCAGCGCCGCTCATGGCTGTAAATTGCCACAGACAAACTGTAGCAAATGATGACCACACCACCAAACACAGCCGAGGTGATGGCAAAACCCATGAATGTGCCAGCCTAGAAACAGTTAGCCATATACATGTTTTAACCCTTTAAGTCCCAATAGTGACCAACGTCAATTTTCTCCTAACTATATCCATACATTATCATGAGATGAGGTTATGAGAATTAAGAAAATGATCACCTAAGAGAAAATACTTTGATCTTTCATCAAATTCTCTTAACTAATTCTTAAAGGAAATGTATAGAGATCAGTTTGGAGAATTTGTATGTGGATATTGGGGCTTAAATGGTTAATTTAGTGGATGTTCAATAAAGAATTTAAAACTTACTAAAACTTGTCTTTGAATGATAGCATTTGTGATTGTATCCATGGCAACAAAGTTTATTTAATACCACTAAAAATATTTCTGCATTTCTGATTAGCTTAATTTTTTCCCCAGCTAATAAAAATTCTTGGTAACTAACTACTTAGGCTCGATTTCCGCCACTCTCTCAGTCCTCCCCGAGAGGACAAGGCTGGATGCACGAGTGACCTATCGTGTCCATGACGTAAATTTAAAATTTCATTTATGCTGTGATCATTATGAAACACAGGAAATGGAAAATGTCATTAAATACTGAACACAAGTTGTGCTTTGCCTCTTTAGCTTCATCGCTTTGGTATTTGCCATGAAAATCAGCAGAAACACGTACAGATTTAAGGCATTTACATTGATGATGTGTTACTGAAGTTTGGAATGAAATAATTACAACAGAAATGTCTCTTTCACATTAGCCTTCCACAACTATCATCGCAGACTGAAAAATAATTAATGATCCAGCAGATCTGGTTTGTTGAATTTCAAAAACATACTCACCATTAATTAACAACTTCTTTTAATAGCGCTTTTCTTTGTAAATTTTTACATTAGGTTTCTAAGCTTAAAATGCTCTAAGACATGATTGCACACCACATCAAACAACACCTTTGCATCTGCTGTTTAAAATCTGCTTGTCAAGGAAAATAAATTTTATGCTGCCTGCTCATAATCTGATTGGTAGAAGACAAAATAGATAGAAGTTCCTAATGCAAATTGGTCCATTAGAAAAAAAATTAAAACATATAAAAACATTCCTGAAGACAGATACTGTAAAATTCCGAAAATAAGCTCCTCCATGTATAAGCCCCTCCAAATATAAGCCCCCTAAACCGGTAACACAAAAAACCCTCCGTTAAATTGCTCCTCCAAATATAAGCCCCCCGGGGGCTTGTACTTGGAAAATTGCCCTCAAATACAAAGTATAACAAAGCAAAAACGGTAAATTTACTCCCAATTATAAGGCTAGCCCAATCGATTTTGAAAAGCAAATTTCCCTCCGTAGAGAAGCCCCTCCAAAAATAAGCCCCTCAAAAAGGGCCTATTGAAAAGTATAAGCCCTGGGGCTTATTTTTGGAATTTTACAGTACCTAGTCAATGAACCAACTCTGATATATTCAGTACATACCAAGGCATTGCTAGAGGGGCTCCTCTCCCTGTTACTTGCTGGAATCCCCAGACCTCCTGTGATGCACATCTGGAAAATATTTACATGTTTATGATTTAGAAAAGACAACCTAGTCTCTCCCTCACAGCTATTTTTGTCTTGTCACCCAAATGCAATACTCCTTCTCAACAAATGGTTACTCACATTCAAACCACACTTTTTCCCGATTTTAGCCAATCCCAGCTAACTGCTTCATGCCAAATTATCCTTTCACATGCTGTCAAATCATAACCTGCATGCTATTGCCTCATATGTGATGCACATTGAGTTCACTCTCATCACATTCATTAGTTTTTGTTCCAAATGAAACCGACTTAAGATTGCATCGATTTAACAAAAAATCAATATCCATGCCAAGAATTAAATTTGAAGTCCACTTGACACTGTATACTTTTTTTCTTTACTTGCAATTCCAATGACTTGTTTTATAAACATGCAAGCTTTAAAATATAATATTAATGTCCATATCACAGGACAAATTTAATTTCAGGTTAAATTTTTTTAACCAAGGTTGATTCTCAATTATTATTTCCTGAGAATACTGCTCAATCAACCTCGGTTAAATAAAAATTAACCTAAAATCAAATTTGACCCCTAACATCAACAACTGTAAAGTGACAGCTGGACCAACGAACAAGGCTGATAAACTGATATCAATCAGCTGTTTCCTGCCAAAAATATTTTGGCAATGGAAAATTAACCGTCTGGCTTTTCTACCAAGCTTTATACAGTTTAAAGTTGCTCCCTTCAGAGCAAGTGTGCATTTCACAGAAATCATTGATGTCAATTCACTGCAAGAAAGCAAAACAGAACTGCGGCGGACACCTCTATACAACCAGAAATCACACGGACTCATTCTTTGCATGAAAACTGACATCATTCTTATAATTTGTTGATAATGATTGATCATTTCAGTGGCAGATAAAACAATACTGGAAAGGAATGTGGTTTGAATGTGAGCAGCCATTTGTTGGGAAGGAGTACTAATGTTGCATGACACAGGGTGCAAAGAAACTAATTTTTACAGCTTGCCATTCAGGCAAGCTGAAACTAGCATTTACTAGCCCAGACTTCATTTCAACTAGCCCCAAAAGCTTTTTGACGAGCAGAATTGGTTTCACAGTTCTTCTGTTATTCAAATTCCTCAAAAAACATCACTTGCCCGTCCGGCAAGTTAAAAAAAGAATTCACTAGCCCGATAGCAAAATCCACTAGCCTCGGGCTATCGGACACGACTTTCTTTGCACGCTGATGAAAAGACAAAAATGGCTCCTACTGCCAGGGAGACTAAAGACAGCCAGGACGAGGGTAAATCAACCTACTTGGATGAGATTTGGATGCATGCTTTATTTTTAATATCAGCTTGGGGGTTTCTAGAGTAGGTACATATTTTAGAAAAAATTAATGCTGACACTGTATTCAACATGATATAAACCTGATCTAAAATAGGTTGAATTCATACTTCCAGTAGTAAGCTTAATTACATGTACAACTTAGGAGTGCACCTGACAGGCTCCCCAGGGTGATTGGGGCATTTTCAAAGCACGTCATGAAGTACATATGTAAATAAGTGACGGGGATGATCGAAGGATTTTTTGGGGTTTGAAATTTTTGATTCCGGGATTTTTTTGGGTACGAAAATCTGGCAAGTATTTTTTTGGGTAGCTTGATTTGAGTAGAGATTTTTTGGGGGTATTAAAAAGAATCGGTAGTGCCCTGGCTGCGTAGTTCTGCGAATATAGTACAAACAAACGTGTTTTGCTGTTGATTAATAGTTAACTATGGTGTCACTTTACATTGCACATGTTATACAATAGTCTGCATTTTTGGTCCAGGGATTTTTTGGGGTTTTGCTGGAAGCCCTAGGGATTTTTTTGGGTCTTGACTTTTGGCTGCATTCGATCATCCCCGTCACTTGAAATCCTGAGTACCCCCACTGGGATTGTTGGCAGCTTTAGTCGCATTAAAAAAGGCTTAGTAAGCTTAATCAAACTTCGGTTAGTAACGTCCGCGAAGCAGCGCCAAGATCCTTGTTCTGGGAAACCAATGGACTCAATGAATAAATACTAGGAATAATTTTCGAATTTCCCTTCAATCTTACTAGCAATAAAGCTTCCCTTTTTTACATTTTTAGAAGGAATACGTGCACGGAAAGATACAGCTGTTGTTAAAGGCTTGATAACTATCATCCGCTTAAGGATGAAAAAAAGTGGGAAATTAAAAGTTGAGAGTGAACTCGAAGGAGAAGTATTTTTTATCGATTAAACAAATATCAATATGACAGGCGATCGCGAACTCGTCCTTGTCAGTGAAATTAGCAACAGAGTGTGAAATCAACATTCAATGTATTCGAAAAAGAATCGAACGTTTAATCAGAGCATCTGCAGCCGGTCAGAACGCCAAATGCTACAGTGTACGCTGCCGTCGTCTTGTAGGTTTATACCGAGCGCACACGGCTTTGTGTATACTTTTTTGGTCTGTTGTAAGCGGAAATATAACTTTTGCTTGTGTTATAGAGTTGACGCAAAAAAAATTAAAGTCGTAAATCAGCGTAAATGCACAAATCAACCTACCCAAGCTCCACACCAAATACCAAAGCATCCAAACCCTGTCCAAAAATAACCATGTAGACGATCGATGATTCCAAACACAAACAGCAACACTCCGACAATGATATGTGCTAAGGCGATGAACCTCGCGTATTTCAAAGTATTTGTTATGTTCTGCGCCATTGTGACCTCTTCCTCTAGTTCGCGCTGACGACAACGTCGTTAAATAGCTTCTGCTTGATAAATATTTATTCGGTTGCCGCCATTTTGAATCTTATTAGTTGACAGAGAAGCCCTGGGCCGAGATAAATGGTACGCAATGCATGCAAAGTAGAGGGTTTTTAATTTCAAAGAAAAAATTCCCGAAAATTCCCCCGAACAAACAGCGAATGGTAAGTAAATGTTCCTGGGAAAGATTCCAAAGAACCGAAAAAACTGGAATTTAGTTGCGTATTATGAAGCGCAAAATTGATGGAAGTTCTAAAATTCCTTGACTTTCCAGATCTCTCTTAGAACGCTGACCCAGTCAAATTCCCAGGTAACGTGCTCCTTTTTTCTTAAATGTATTATATCACACAAGAAGAATAGAAAGGGAGTTGCTTCGCTCGGTGCAATCTGGCCATGTATATATCAATATAAAACTGAAAAAAGTGCGGAAAAGTATTTATACATCCGTTTCTCCTTGCTCCTCGCCGCAAGGGGCAAGGAGAAATGGCTGTATTCGCAGGCTAGTATTTTACTTGCAGTGCAATAAGAGACAAAAGTAAAAATTTCAAGTGATACTTGTAAAGTCTGAAGGGATTAGCAGCCGGACCAACCTAGTATATTTTGCTCTTGAGCATAACAAATTCAACTACCTAAAAGACGAATCATTCTCCAATCAGCTATGGATCTGCCTTCTGAAATGCTTGCCTGGAGTGGTCGTTGTCTGTGTTTCGGGAGGCCTAGACAATGACCTTAACCATTTTCTCTCGGTTCGGGGAAGGAGCGCGGGCTCATTTTCTGAACAGCTGCTGGTAATCGAGCCTACGAAGGCAGCTACCTTATTCCTTCTTTTGTTCTTTTTTTGTCTGACTGAGCTGGAAAACGTAGGCCGCCACTTCTCTTTTTATACATCTGCCACAGGAATAGTATGCTACACAGCCTTTTTTTTTTCGTCACGCAACGCTTCCCCCTCCCTCCCCTTTCCTCCTCTCCTTTTGAAGATTGAGGAGAGTAGGGTGACGACAAAGAACGGGTGGGTAGCAGCGGTCTCCCCGAGGAAAAATAGGATCATTATAGAGTGTTTTCACTCACGTGGCTAGCATCTATGCAAATTTATCGGAACAAAAGAGAGCGTTTGCATAAGAAAAGAGTTCAACTCCCAAAGGATTAGTTTGGGACACCAACATGGCCGCTGTTTCATTGTTTTGGGACACCAATATGGCCGCCGTGACGTCATGTGAAAACACTCTATACGTTTCTGGGAAACTGCCTTCCTACCCCACCCCTAAGCCAAAATTTTGCCCTATGTGAGAAGTAAGTGTTAATGTTGACTTAGCGGCGGGGTAGGAGGGTAGTTTCCCAGAAACGTAGATACCGTCTAAGGCTTTTACAAGCCATAATCAACACAAGGATGTTAACACTTGCCATGTGCATAAATAAGCATACCCAGGAGAAGAAGAATAAAACTTTGGCGCAACTAAATTTCGCGCTCAGGATGAAGAATCTTTCTACCTTGGGAAGAGGCTAAATGAACGTGGCAAGGCCCATTTATCGTTGTCTATAATTAACGTACTTATAATGAGTGCGTCCTAGCTAGAAATAACACCGACAAAAGTATGAGACCAAAAAGAATAGAATGTTTCGATTTTCTTTTGTTTATGTTTATTTGACGGCTGACATTAGCTAGGGAGCTTAAGCAACAGCGTTTTTGAGCGACGGACGTCAACCGAAAGTGGACTTTTTGCATCATTGGGCAGTGTTTTGGTTGAAACTTTCGGGTAAATCGCCTTTATTAGGAAAAAGAAATTCAGCAATACAAATTTGTTAGCGTCAAGGCATATAAAAAGGGAGAAGGCCTCAGTTCCGGTAGACATGTGTCGCTCAAAAACGTCTTTGCTCACTATTATTACTCGGGGGGCGGGGGGGGGGGGGGTATATAAAAGTGACGAGGATGCTCGGGGGGGGGGTATATAAAAGTGACGAAGATGCTCGTCAGAAAGTTAAAATTCACCTAGTGGCTATTCGTACCCCTAATGGAGCCTCGGACCAATAAAGGTGGGCTCAAGCTTAAAACTGACCCCTAAAAACATACATAATGGCACTTTTGGTAAATTCCTTTGTGCACAGCCCTAACCGATAAATATAGTACGTTTTCGTACATTATTGACATTATTTATATTTATTATATTTTCTTTTCTAAAGCGCCCTGAGCCCATGGATATGGCGCTACAAAAATGCTTTTATTATTTATTTATTTACTATAACTTCGGCTTCAGCCTTCAATTTTATGGTGTGGCCTTTTTTGTTTCTGTGGCGTTTTAACGGCTTCGTTTGAAGCTGGCGTTTTGTTGCCGACAAATAAATAATAAGAAAAACAACTAGTGGCCATCTATCGTTTAGACTCCTGTTCTTTCTTTCTTTCCTTCCTTTTAATTAATTAATTTATTTATTTATTATTGGGCTGCCTGTAACAATGCCTAATCTAAAAATGGCCTTAGCCTCTATGCAGTAAAAAGACAAAATGGCGGAAGGACCACAATAAGGCCCGATCTTTCGATTTTGAGGGGAGGGATGAGTCATTTTAGATAAAAATTCCGGTAAACATATTTGGAACGAAGAAAGTATCCTTGCCTGGTATTCTTATTTACGCCTAAAAATAAGGGGGAAATGAATCACGTCGCAAGCCTCTTTGTTCCATTGTTCTGTTTAATTCTTAACAATATATAGAAATACGTAACTCGCGAAACTGGCCACTTAAATTAAGCCGTGTCGGGCCCGCCGCAAATTTCCTGTCGTGACGGCAGTGGGCTCAATTTCCGCCGCTCTCTCGGTTCGGGCAAGCTCATTCTCTCTTGGTTCGGGGGAGGAGCACGAGCTCATTTCCCGACCAGCGGCTGGTAATCAAACCTTTGAAGGCAGCTACTTTATTCTTTTTTTTGTTCTTTTTTTCCGACTGAGCGAGAAAACGTAGGCCGCCAATTCTCTACTTATACATCTGCCGCAGGAATAGCATGCTACAGAGCCATTTTTCTGTCGTCAAGCAACGCGCTCCTTTCTCTCTCTCCTGGTTGAAACTTTCGAGTAAATCATCATTATCAGAAAAAAGAAAGTTAGGAATACAAATTTGTTAGCGTCAAGGGATATAAAAAAGGAGAAGGCCTCACTAAGTTCCCCATTACTATTCAGGGGGAACCCCATATAAAAGTGACGGGGATGTTGGTCAGAAAATTAAAGTTGAACCCTTAATGGAGCCTCGGACCAATAAAGGTGGGCTTAAGCTTAAAACTGACCTCTAAAAACATACATCATAGCATTTTTGGTAAATTCCTTTGTGCACAGCCGACTCATGAATGGATAAATATAGTACCTTTTCGTCCCAAAAAACCTAAAGAACCCTTACACGAGAAGACGAGCATCCCCGTCACTTCTAAATGGGAGTCCCCCTAGGGCTTTATTGCCAGCAAGCAAAAGTCAGTGTCTTGCGCAAATGCCGGCCATGTCTCACTTGTGAGAACGTTACCCAGGCTCTTAAAACCAAAAAAAACGACATGGAAATTTTATTCAGTTATACACTGACATTTTGCGGGTTGGAACTGTCTAGTTCATTCTACTAAGGGTATTCTTCGTAATAAGCGCCCTCCCTTGAACTGATAAGGTCTTATTTCCAAACGCTACTTGGACGCTTCATTAAAGAGTAGTCAAGTCGTTTGTCTTCGTCTATCGGTAACGTTCCATTTCCGTCTCCTTGAAAGGTACGTCGTGGAAAACGGTCAGATTAGAGGGAGGGCAAAAGAGATCAAATCAGAACCAAAAGGTTTTATCGGCAATAATCTTCTGAAATAACCCTACATGTGAATTTTTTTGCCATATTCTCTACAAATTGTGTCGATTCTCTTAACATTCAAGTCGCCAGAGATCCTCGGCGACGTCCACCTCCAAGCAAAAGGCTTTCCAAGTAGCTGCCATCAAACACTAATGCTAGCATTGACACCACTTTTTTATCACTCTCCCATCTTTCTGGCGCATCAGGTCAAAGCATTAGCACTGAGACGATTCGCAAGCGTAAACTTAACACCAGTTAAACTGGAGGTTCCAACTTTACAGGTAGGTCAAAACAGAATACTAGAATAAAAAAAATGAGAACTCAAGTAAGACTTGGTAGTAACTGCCGAACAAGAAGAGTTTGACGAAGTAAGAATTGGAGGAGCTGTGTCACGGAAATTGTCAAAATTCAAACAGTGGGTACTGAGTGAAACATACCAATAACCTCTCAAAACGTTAAAAGAAATAGAGGATATTACAAGGCCGAAACGAAATTTCTCTTCTCGTGTTGAAAAATATTTCACTCGTTCGCTGCGCTCACTCGTGAAATATTTTCAACACGAGAAGAGAAATTTCTTATCTCCAAGCGGCCATTTAAGGTTCTATTTATTATATAAACACCAATGAAATACCAAACCATTTCAATGAAACAGTTTTTTCCTACGAAAGGCGCGATTCATTATGTAGCCATAGCAACGGTGATATTTTCACGTGTGAAAATAACATGTTTTCGCGCGAAAGCTCACCTGGTATTTCATTGGTGTTTATATAATTAGGTATAAATAACACAGCAAAAACAAAAGAAGGAACGGATGGACTAAACTGCAAAACAGTCGGGTTTTTTTCTCAAAATGAGTAAAGAAATTAGTAAAGCGTGGCGTAAGAGTCTTACGCGCGCGAAGCACGCGAGCCTCAAACGCCCGCGAGAGAGGCGTATTTTTAGCGTCTCTCCCCAGTCTCGCTCTCTGTTTTCAACCTCGTTCCAGACCTTTTGTTTGACTACTCGCGCGCACTTGAATACGCAAAAATACGGACTGCTTTGCAGTCTAAGGATGGACAAACGTAGATTTAAACGGATTGTAATTGATTTGAGGTTTTGAAAACTTGATAGCCTAAAAGTTGAGTTGTTTGTAACGTTTGATATAATGAGTCGAGACACCGCAAAATCGCTGTGCACTGGCCCACGAAAGTGTGACCGGTAGCAAGAGAGGATAAAGGGGACAGAGAAGGCATCCCCCATACACACCCTATTCCATAGGTAATTCGTCTCGAGTTATTTTTTAAGACACACAGATCCCAAGGGGGATTAGACAACAGCCAATCACATAGCGAGAATGAATTCCGCGTGGATGACCCACGCTCAGAGCCACGCGTTCTTCACGAACTGAAGCAGAAAAAATGGCGGAATACTCGGACAGCGATATTGCTATTCGTTTTGTTGACGAAAACGACTAAAGAGAGATTTCTGCTAAAGCGGTGTCAGCGAAATGGAAATTAAAAAAGAATCGCCCTTCCTCTCTTGTATAGAGCTAACAGTACAGCAGGGAAATCATTTTAAACACACTGAATATTCTCTAAGGATCATTTATAATTTACAGTTTGAAGAGAGCAATTTCTGGTTTGATATTTGTTCTTTTATTAGTCTTTTATTATTCAACGAAAATAACACTTGGCGTCCTACTTGCTTTATTATACAAACAACCGATTTCAATAGACCGGCGAAATTTCTCATTTTATTAAAGCACTGAGGTTACGACAACTTCGAGTTAAACTGATTTCACGGGTTGTCCAAGAGTCCAGCGATTCCCTTTTCC
This sequence comes from Porites cylindrica, assembly GCA_964035525.1. Lineage (NCBI taxonomy): Eukaryota > Metazoa > Cnidaria > Anthozoa > Scleractinia > Poritidae > Porites > Porites cylindrica. The sequence continues at coordinate 4,654,762 of OZ037781.1, read as the reverse complement.
CAGGTGAGCGCCGACTCATTTCGCTTCAATATTCAGAAATGCTCTCGATGTCTTCACGCTTTCATTGCCTTTCGCCCGACATGTTTTGCACGGCGTTTAGTCATGTGAAACCTCCACGAAACATCCACGCAGCGCGCGAGGTAACTTTATCCCGATTCTAAAAATAACTCAAGACGAATTAAGCGCCGCGGCGCTTATCACATTATTTTCGGTAAAGGAGCGGCGCTTAATCTATCACTTACTGTAAGCTCCCTAATAAACTCCTTGTATTACAGCCAAATTTGTTGTATCGCGCTGCGCGTTTGCAAACTTCTAATGGGTTTTTCTGTTCCGTCAATCATTTGACTGGGGGCGGGGTTAATGCAAATCACAATGCCACGCGCTCGCCCAGCTTGGCCTGCAAAAACAAAACTCAGCATGACTCTAGACTGCTCAAGAATAGCGAAGGAAATCGCGATAATGAGTGGAATTTTTGTCGAGGGCAGGAGGCAGGCATCGCTTTATTCTTGCAAGAGACAAGAATAAGAAAGATCAGATTAATCTTCGAAGAAAATTAGTCGACTATTGACCGAAACAGGGCGATCACAAGCAACGAACCTTGAAACACCGAAACAAACAAAGTGGACCGAAATGCATCAATCACAAGTAAACGTGTTTCCTAAGAGGTCCGCTAAGATGATTGACGGAACAGAAAAACCCAAAATTTCTTCGAAGTTTGCAAAACGCGCAGCGCGATAAAACGAATTTGGCTGTAAACAAGAACATAACGCAATTTATACTTTACACTTACTTGTTCGTCTTCTGTATAAGGAGGAGGTGGCTCTCCCTCAGCTCCCGATGATGGACCTCCAGTTGCACATGTGGAAATCTGGTGATAAGGTGGAGGCGGGCCGGTTTCCTGGACAACACTTTGAGGAGGCATCGGAGTCACCTCCAAAGGGACGAGTAGGAGATCAGGATCCTGGGAACCAGGTTGGGTGTCACCATGATAGGGTGGAGGCTGGCCGGTTTCCTGGACAACGCTTTGGGGAGGCATAGCAGGCATCTCCAAGGGGACAAGTAGGAGATCAGGATCCTGGGAATCTTGGGGAGGCATAGAAGCAATCTGGGCGTCACCACCAGGAATGTTAACAACACCTCCAGTTTGCAGCACAGGAAAGGCCACAGGGACACATCCACCACCTCCACGACCCCGCCCTATTGCATTATCTCCAAGGACCACACCCTGACCAGTTATATACATAACGGAACTGGTCTGCAAAGAAGAAAAACAAAACAAAACTCGATTTAGTACGGAACTTGCAAACAACATGTGACAGAAGCTACCTTCCCTCTCCACAACATGCTTCCCCCCAAAAAAACTACCCATAGTACCCGGGTAATAATGTTTGTTCCTAACAACAAAAAAAATAGGCGTATATAAAATTACCAAGAAAAAAATCGTACCAGTTTTTTTCTACACCTATATTTAACTTCGAGATTTGACAGTACTTCACTTTCTATTGGATGTGACATCAAGATGACTCTTGAAAAATTTCTTAATGACACTGCTTGAAAAACAAAACACTAAATAAAAATGGACTGTATTTGATGCCCTCCAAAAAGCTTACAACCTCCAGTCGCTCAACAGACTAGCACTCAACAACTGATCTATTCAAACCAGGCTGCTGAAACAATACAAAATAAAAATATTCTGAGACAATAATGCTACAAAAGTTAGTTTTGTTTCATTGTTACCTACCTGACCAGACGAATGAGCACAGCAATCACATATTAAGCATCCAGACATTGAACCCGCAATTCCAATAACAAACTCAAACATGCCAAGTACCAGGACGCCAGTACAAATGGCCTCCGGCGGCGCCAATAGAGAAAGAATCATATAGAAACTGAAGACCACAGCACCAAGTACAGTTGATGCCATGGCAAAGGCTATGAAAGTACCAGCCTGGAATTAAATTATCAATGAAAATAAGTTCGATCCCCTACTGGAAACGCGAACAGACAAATAGTTTTTAGGGCAGCTCCAAATTAACTAAAGAGGCTTCTAAATCATAGAAAACCTTCTGAGACAATTCTGACGAACACATGGAGTTGTTGGGTGCCTCCCTACTGGGCCTTTTCAGAATCTTATTTTCAAAAGATATGTTATACACTATTAAAATAATTATGGCGAATTACAAATCAAATAAAGGGAGATGTAAAGATCTCAACCATAAGAGGACACAGAAAAAATCTGAGCCCCAGATGGGATTAGAACCCACGACCCTCCGTATTCTAGATCGGATGCTCTAACCTCTGAGCTACTGAGAACTCGTTGGCGAGCAAGGGTCATTTTTGTGGGTTGGACTTGCGTACCGCATCTCGCAGTCACACAGTCCATCACAGGCACGGAGGGTCGTGGGTTCGAATCCCATCTGGGGCTCAGATTTTTTCTGTGTCCTCTTATGGTTGATTCTTTACATCTCCCTTTATTTCCTTTATATATTAATATCAGTGGCATAGGTTGAATTACAAATCATCACGCTTATTAACGCCCAGAGGCTCAAGGGTCTTTCCTTTATGGATGTAATGCGCTTCGCGCGCCTTCCTGCTAGAATCAAGTTCAGTCCTGAGTTGTTCAAAAGAGGTGAAGAGCATATAGTTGTCAGAATGGTTATTACTAACAAAATGATCAGAAACTGCTGTATGGATGTAACTACCATTAAGTACTGGTCGCCTGTGCTCATTAAAGCGGTATTTGAGGCGACGTTTAGTTTCCCCAATGTATTGTAGATTACAAAGAGATACTGAATCATGTAGATAACATTGAACGTAGTACAAGTTATATGAAATGTAACACTCGGTAGGTTCACCGGTGGAATGAGAAGTGTATCGATTTCGGCCTTTTTCAATGTGGGACAGGTGGTACAATTCCTGCTATGGTACCAAAATAACCGCGGCAGCAGCCTGGTAGTGAGTTTCTGTGAGCTGGGCGCAACAAGGATGTCACTAATATTTGTACAGCGCCGGTAGGCTACCAACGGAAGGTTTTTAAAGACATTTCTACAACAATTGGACGAGTAAAGTACGCTACCCTGTTGAAAATCCTCACAGGATCCTTCAGGAACTCTGAGGATCGTCAAAGATCTTTAAAGATCTTCAAGCGATCCTTTTAAGATTGTTGAGAAAGTTATGAGGATCTTTCAAAGATCTGTTAAAAAATCCTTATAAAGATCTTTGTAAAGATCCTTTAAGATCCTTGAAGATTTAACTAGGATCGCTTTAATAAGGATCTTTAAATCAGGTCTTCAAGGATCTTTTAAAGAACCTAGCTGGGATCCTATAAGATCTTGGAAGGATCCTTCGAAGGATCTTAAAAAGAGGGAGTGCTTGTGAATGCTGCGCGAATTGTTAGCTAATGCTGGATCGTATGTAATGACTGTCTTAGGTTTGTTTTTGAGTGCGTCAGTTCGACGAGAAAGGTTTTGTCGTGGTCGCGTTTAGTAAGGTAGTCTATAAGTTCATTAGTACGTCGTATGTCCTGGTTAGAGGAAATGCGATTCCAGGATTTTTTTGGGCAGGAAAATTTGGCAAGTATTTTTTTGGGTGGCCTGATTTAAGTAGGGATTTTTTTGGGTGTTCAAAGATTCGTGGTATTAAAGATACCGCTTATCCCGTCCGCGCAGTTCTGTGAACAAAGTACAACCAAACTTGTTTTGTTTTGCTGGAAATTTTTACGGTTCGGAAATTCGACTTGGGATTTTTTTGGGTTTTGATTTTTGCCCTCATTCGATCATACCTGTCACTTGAAATACAGAGTAACCCCCCACCCCCTACCACCCTCTATACAGTACAGTGGCAGTGTGCAAATTATACTTCTCTCATCTGAAATTGTAACACAATTTAGTTATGGTGGGGGGTACTTTAGGTATTTTTGGTTGGGGATGTGCCGCTGGGACACTGGAACTCTTAGCCCATACCAGAGCTAGTTCAGCTGAATTTTGCTACCTATCCTGTATGCCATTAACTCTGGCCCTGTTACGACAGCGACTATACCGTGTCAGAGGCACCCCTGAAACTATTGCACGTATATTACAACTTTACAATATACGTGTAGCACACAAACCGATAACCACTTTACGGCGACTTCTTTTTTGGCTAATGTCAAGGACAAAGACAAACCGGAGGACAGACAGGGAGCAGTATACAAGATCAAATGCTGCGACTGCCAGGCTTCTTACATTGGTGAAACCGGCAGAAACCTAAGCACGCGACTGGCCGAACACAAACGAGCGACGAGGAATGGTGACGTCAACAATCACATTGCTGAGCACCATTTACAGACGAAACATCAAATTGACTGGGACTCTGCGACATGTACAACGTATTCTACAGACTACTATCGACGTCTTACTTTAGAAAACTGGTTTACTAACTTAGAACAAACGCCACTGAATCGTAGCCAACAGTTAATTACCAGCGCCGTACAAACGACTTATTGGCGAGATCAAGCACAACTAACTACGAGAGAACGACTGGAGAACTGACAATTTGACTAACAATAGACGACTGTTTGACTGTGACAATAGACGGATCGAAACGCACCAATTACTGATTACGAGTCTTCACAGCCAATAACATCACGGCTTAACTGAAAGACGACCAATAATATCAGTCTAATATCGCGACGTAATTGACCAATCAGATCAATAACCAGAGTATAATACTATCAACTGACGTGATACAACTCACTTTGTCTCTGAAGATGACTACCGCACAGGTTGTCGAAACGTCAGTAACTGTCAACAACAACAGTCCTATTCAGAACTACGTTCACCCGGACGATCAAACTCAACCTACTTTTGTACTTTATTTTCTTTCCCGTTTTGTTTCATTAGTGTTTATTCGTTTGATAATTCTTCGCGTACAAATAAAAAAGTATCAAGCATATAGTCAACTCTCCAAACTTCAACAAACCGTCAAATATTTTACACGTCCCCTGTTAGTTTTGTTCGGTTTAACACTGCTAGCATTTAAATAAGGTCTTTTATGTATTTGTTATTTATTTAGGAATGTAAAGCAAGTGGCTAAACGCGAAAATTACTCATTTCTGGGAATATTTTTTTGGAAAATAACGTATCCAAGTCTGATTCGTCTGAATAAAAAATACCCATACTTCATCGACATTTAGCCGGAGAAGTATGCGTAGTACACGGAGAATTCCTCCGATCTCCGATGCTTAATGAAACCCCTGCTGACAGTTACAAATTTTAAAGCACCGCATTTCTGGCTGGATCTAAAAGTACTCTGCATGGATAGCCTAAAAAGTGTTTTCAATGTATTTAGAAGGAAATCGTCATTGGGTGCCCCTGAACGATTTTCCTAGATCAACAGACAAGTACAGTCACTGAAAACCTGATTAAAAATTCACCCCATATGAACACTAAATGGATGACAATTAACTGAATTGTTCATCTTCTCTACTACCAATAAACTGGATGTATACTCTGATATAATCATACTATTTGTGCTTCTTGACTCACCAAGGCATTGCGGCAAGGACGGGACCTCCCTTTTTTATTTGCTAGAATCCCCAGAACACCTGTGATGCACGTCTGTCAAATAATCACATGTGAATGATTTAGAAAAGAAAGCCGTGAGAAGGATCAGCCTTTTGATCTGTACTTCAGTCTTGAGTATTTAATCAAAAGTGTGCAAAGTTCTGGTCTCTGTTTAACCTGCGATCATGCCCTCCCTATATAAGACTTGCTGCAAGTTGACCTCACGAGTTTATTAGCGAGCGGAGGGGGCTTTTTAAGCCGCAAAGCGACCAAGCGAGCGATGAAGTCTTCGTCCCGTGCCATATTAAATCGGATGAAGGACTTTTTTTGGAACGTCTATCCCTATTATATATCTGATCTGTATATATCTTTCATGGGAAGGAAGGCAAGATAATTATATTTAAATATCCCCTACCCCATATCTAAGCACTCTAAAATATCCTTGACCTCATCCTCTTCTACCCCTGGGGTTTGAAGAGGACTAGACTGTGACAACACTGCTCGAGTTTATTGCTTGTTTTGATTGTTCTGTCATTCACACATGGGGCACCGATAAAAGCAAAGCTGCAATTGGAGGAGTCACCGTACCACAAACAAGGCGCGAACACCTTCCAGAAAATGGGAGCTGAATTCTAATTGGCTAACCGCGGGAAAGGAATGTGGTTCGGTTCTCAGCAGCCGTTTGTGGGGAGAAGCGTTGTGTGACGACACTAAAACCGGCCTTGTAGCAGACTAACTGGCGAGGCCTCAAGAGGTTTGTTTTGACTGCGTGTCTTGTGGTTTGCTCCGAGTTGTTGAGTGCCTGAGCGCAACCAAAACTGAGGAGATTTTACTCTAGTTGGAGCTACCTTTACTTTCCTGTCATCTTTTCACAAAGAAAGTTAAGGATTCATGCGATTCGGCGCAGCGATGGGAAGCACCCTACAGCTGCTACAGCGACAACGCGAAAGTGTCACACTGAAGTGTGCTCGCTTCACTTGCTTTTGCATAAACACTGTTGAATTTAGTATATAAATGGTAATACAATTAAACGTTGTTCGATCCCGTAAGAGAGATCAAACCTATGATCTGTAGCCGGTCATGCGGGAGCTGATGATATCTGGAAGTTAAGAACCCTATGCGTCACCTTCTTGGTTCAATAGTTATTTACTTGTTACACTTGAATTGCACACAAAAATTAAAGGAAAACTGTAAGTCGTTACCACCAAAAATACAATCATGTCAAATAGCACACTTAGCCACTAAATGCAAACAGATCACCAAGCGCACACGGGTAAACACGGGTTTTGTGACTTTTGTACTTGTTGATTTCTCGCCCCGAAGAAGGCGAAAATATGCTTTTTAGCTAGCTTCCCTCAAAAGCAGAGGAAGGCAAGTTAATAGGTCCTAAACTCTCCGAATTTAAAATTTGAAAACAAATAATATTGTTACCTACCCAAGCTCCACACCAGATACCAATGCCCATTTGTCCTGTAAAATCAAAGTAGCGGGGATGTACGTGTACACGTTCTATGATTCCAAATACAAACAACAACACTCCGACAGGGATGTGTACCAAGGCAATAACCTTGCTAGCGCATTTCACGATACGGCTGGCATTTTCCACCATAGCTGTAACCGATTTCTGCACAATGATGGCTTGGGCATCTTAGGCTCTGTTTACACGTATCCGTACGCAACTTTTTTTCTCCGTTTTCAAAAGCGTGCGTGTCCACTCGTAGCGTTTTCGCATCATTTTGGCTTGTCCACACTTCAAATCGTTTTCAAATCGATTCTCGTACCCGACTGCGCATGCTTGACCCATACCTGTCCGCTACTATGAGCCCGCGAAATAAAAAATGGACGCTATCTTTGAATTTCTTTGGTGTGGCTTTAAATATTGATGTGACCTTCTCCGAAGCCGGAGAATCAGTTTAAAATGTCAAAATCCGGGCAAAAACAAAGTCAAACTACAGGGAGATCCAACCTTCGGCCTCTTGACACCGGTAGCGAAAGTAACCTGATAATGTTCTACCGCCTCCTGGAATAATCAGGTCGAAGAATTAACAAAGCTAAATTTGCTTGAAAACAAGCAATTAGGTCAGAAATAAGCCCAAGTATAAAAGACAACGGAAGCGCCCGTCCGCCATCTTGAATAAGTTTCTAATATTGCGCGGAGTGGATTGGAACTGATATTGATACTCGAACTAGTGTGTCCTCAGAGTTTTCGAAAAGTTCCATTTTCGCCTGTCCACATGTACACGCGAAAACTGCGTTTTCAATAAGTTCCACTCTGAAAAGCGTTTTCTAAAGGTTCCGTTTTCATTAATCGTTTTCATCTGATACGAGTGGACGGAAGCCATCCGTAAATAAAAGTTGCTTTTTCAAATGAAAACGGATAGGTATCGACAAGGTCTTAGTAGTGCGGTGGTGCGGAACCGCGCAGTTCACAGTAACATCCGCATCTTATCACCTGACCCATTTTGAATTTCCAAGCTTCCATGTCTACTATTGACTCCCTGATTTTTATTCTCGTAGCCTAAATCTTGTTGATGCTAGAAAGAGGAAAAATCAGGGACCAGGTCCCAGGGTACCAAAAATGCCCGTAAGAACTGAGAATATATTTTGCAATGTTCACATGCCCGAATCTTTTGGGCCTTTTAGTATGGAGTCTAGAAACAAATCCCAAATTATTGGCGAAGAGGAATTTTCTGTTGCAATTAGCTGCGGGTCCAACCACAAAATGACTGGACTATATGACGACCTCAGCGATACCACCATCACAAAACTAGGGCTATTTCTCTGAAAAGAAAAAATTAAGGGGTATGTGATTTCTCAACGTTCGTTGTTTTATTGCCTCGGAGTTGCTTCGGTACTAACATGATGTGTTGTAATTCAGTGAAATAGGATACACATGTACAGTGTACCCCGCACTGTGTGTTATGTCTCTTTTAGCCTGGCATGCGTAGCAACCGTATCCGTTTCTTTTAGCCAAGCAAGAGGAGCGAGCATTTTTTTTTTCTCTCAATTTGTTTAGTTGCTCCATGCCTTCGCGCGCATCTCCTGCGCTTCTCCTGCTGGGTCTTAGTGCCCATAACCTAAAATGTTTATTTATTTGATTGAAAGTTAATATCACTACGAGAAACTCTGTGAAAATACTTTGCGACTTAAACTCAACATGATTTTTTTTTTAGAATGTTTTGGAAGCGTTCAAATTTGCCGCCATTTTGGCACTTCATTCGTCTAACTCTTCTCTCCGAAAAAGGAGCGGCAACGATAAAATCACGTTAGTTTATGTCTCATGACTTCACATTTGACCTTGTCAATTTAGTGATGAGCGAAACGGGTGTGCCAAAGAAATTTAGAGGTAACAATTTTCTAAAAAAAATCTCATTGTGCTCAAATCGCAAGGTACTTTAGTTCTACACGCTGCCATCGAAAACGTTACAGCAAAAAAGAAATGGGTTCACGTAAATTAGCCTACGTAGCAAGCGTTTCGGTGGGGTTTAGGAGCAAAGAACGAGGAACGAGAGTCGAAGACTGCGCGAAAAATGGTGCAAGTAAAAGAGCGGGGAGGGGGGTGGGGAAGAAAGTTTCCTTCTTTCCCCTCCCTCTCCCCCCTCTTTCATTTTTTGGCTCTCGTTTCATTTCTCAGGCGGCCAAAACTGGTCTTTCTTTGCTCCGAAACCAAACGGAAACGCTTGCTACGCAGGCTACACGTAAATGTGAATAGAGTTTTGATCACATTTTCTAAGTGATCAGGAGGTGGGTCAGAGCTAAGCTTGCCTTTCTTTGGCTGGGGGGGGGGGGGGGGGCACTAAGTGATATTACTCTTACTAAACCTCATTTTTCAGCCCCCCTCCCCGGCGATAAATATTGCACAGTCCATTATTACAATTTGCCTCCCAAACTCTTTTCTCGCTAGCCCTCCGTGGAAAAAAAATGTATCTTCGAAATTCTTCCTCAGGGCAAATTTTTTCTCATCTATCGGTCAGGTGCATTGGTTCAAATCAAACTTAATAGCAGACGATGTAGATTAAACATAAGTTAAAAACTGGGGGCTCCCTCGAGGACACAGTAAATTCTCTTCCTGAAGCTAGAAAAAAGAAAGAACGTAAGTGAGATTTAGCCGTGACTAAGTCAAGTGAAACGTTTGACATAGCCTGCAGTGCAGGCGTATTTTGGGTGGGCGAAACTTTGTTCGTGTTCGTGACATTTTTGTAGCCGCCATCTTTGATTTTATGACAGTGGAAGATTAGGGAGAGTAGAAATAGTAACCCTTACCGTAGGTGCGAGGGCGAAAGAAGGAAAGGGGGGAGGGGGAGGAGAGAAAAAAAATACTCTTCTCTCTCCCTGCCCCCTCCCCGCTCCCTTTGACTCGCCCCATCTCCTCCTCTCCTCGGGAAGTTTCAACATGGCGCTTTCGCGAGCAAATTGCGCGCTAAAAGAAAACGCCTGCACTGCAGGCTACGTTTGACACAGTATGGATTTAAAGGGATCAGAGCTCCATTTCAAATTTTTGAAATTTTTAACTTCTGGTGGCCATTATTGGAGACGCCGTGTTGGAACCCAACCGGGTGGGCACCAACATGGCGGCCGGAAACCAACAGATCTGTCACTGAGTTTTGCAACGAAAGTGTGAATTCACCTCTCAAGGAACTCATAAACAGTAAAGTAGTGCTTTTTCTAATACAATGACTGTTCAGATATCAAAATCCTCCAAAATAAGTTACTTTTTTAACCTACATGAAAGATCTCTTGGTCGTTAAGAAAATGCCATGTCACGCAAAAGCTTAGAAGTAGTGCCTTCTCGAAACGAAACTTTGTGTAAATACTAGTTTTTAGCTGGAATACTTCATGATGGTAAAAACTCAGAAGGACTGATAATTCCTTAGTTTTGAATTTTGAAGACGTCATGTGAAAACCAGCAATAATTAGCGTTCCATCAGGATGATGGTAAATAGGTTTCGCGTGACGTGTGCAAATAATTAGGCTATACAGTATTTACAGACCCCTGATTTTGGCACAAAATTTGTTTCTTCCTTAAAAAAGACGCTGTACTGTAAACAAAACCAGTTAAATGTTTAAAAATAAGAAAACAAACCAAAACATTGTTCGCTTAAATCCAAGTTTCACATCAGTATCGTAAAGTGACGATAAAGAAATAACGTACCGAGTAGAAGTACTGAAGTAGTGTGATGCTCCTGTAAGGTTGTCGTTTGGCTTTATAATTTTGATTAAAAAATTGTTGTTTGTTGTTGGTTTTACATTTTTGTTGCTGGCGCCGTCTTCTTCGCCGATTAATGAGCTCCCTTTTTGCATAGACTGTTCAAAGTCAGCTGCACAGTCCCCTATTTTTCCGTGAGATAGTCGAGATGTAGCGCGTCTTATATTACCATTAATGGAGGCCATCTTGATTTTCAAATGTACCGATTGAGCGGGCTTCAGGGATTGTAGTTCTAGCTCCGCTACCTAAGTAGTTTTGACACTCATGCAAGATGGGCAGCCCGTAACGCAAAGCGTTCGATCTCGACAATCTTACGGGAAAATAGGGGACTGTGAACAGTTAGCCTGCAGTGCAGGCGTTTTCATTGGGCGCACGCGAATGGTTTTAATCGCGAAAGCGTCATTTTGAAACTCTCGAAGAGAGGGTGAGGGCCCTCACACCTACGCTAAGGGTTACTATTTCTACTCTCCCCAATCTTCCTCTGTCATAAAATCCAAGAATGGCGGCTTCATCGTAGCGATCCGATTAACAAGCTTTCGCCCACCCAAAATACGCCTGCACTGCAGGCTAGTGAACAGTCTACTTTTTGCATTAAACAAGAACAAACACAACACTTTACACTTACTTGTTCGTCTTTGCTGTAGGGAGGAGGTGGATCCCCCTCAGCTGTAGATGAGGGACCTCCAGTTGTGGAAATTTGGTGATAAGCTGGAGGCTGGTCGGTTACCTGGGTAACACCTTGAGGAGGGATGGGAACTATCTCGGCGTGACCATAAGGAACAGTAACACCAACTCCAGTTTGCTGCACAGGAAACGCCATGGGGACACCACTAGGACCTTCGGCCATGACGTAACCACCAGGGACCACACCCTGGCCAGCCACATACGTTACTGATGTGGACTGCAAAAATGGAAAAAAAAAAACAAACAAAAAACAAACACCAAAAAACAACGACAATTATAACAACATGACAGTCATGAGTATGGATCGTGCAAAGGATATCTGACGGAGCTCCCCCCACCCCCCCCCTCCCCCCCCCCCCACCGGAAAAAATAATGGTCTCATACACCCTTGAATTACCCACGGCTGATAAAATCCCCAGGTGGGGACGAAGGGGGCGGGGGGGGGGCTCCGGATTTCTAGTGACGGGGATGACCAAATGGGGCAAAAATCAAAACTCAAAAAAATCCCTGGACCAAAAATTAACCCCCACCCACGCAAAAAAAGAAAGAAAAATCTCATGCCGAATTTTTGTACCCTGTGGAAAGTAACAACACTCGAGAACATCTTCTGTTTCACATTATGCAGAATGACAACTTCAGAATGTTTTGAACACGCCAAAAAAAATTCCTAGGTAAATCAAGCTATTGTAGGAGAAACGGCTGTATTCTCAGGTTAGTTTTCAAGCACTTGCTGATTCTTCAATTGTTCTTAATTACCTGATCTGAAACAGCTCCACAGCAATTGCTGATTGTGCAACACATTGAGACTGATCCTGCGATTCCAATAGAAAACTCAATGATGCCAAGTATCAGGATAGCAAGTGGGACGATGATTTCTGAATTAATACGATAATCGGATGATCCCAGGGCGAATGTAACTAAAAAACTGTAGCAAATAATGACCACTCCACCAAATACGGTTGAGGTGATGGAAAAACCCATGAATGTACCAGCCTGGAAGAAAATAAATTATCAAATATTTGAGATCATAGCTGATAAATTATCTGATATTTAACAAGTATTCCCCGAGCCCGAATGGGCTCTGAGTCAATAGCCCATAAGGCCGAATGGTCTATTGACTCAGAGGCCATGAGGGCGAGAGGAATAATTGTTTAGTAAAATCCTACTTAATAGACCACTAGTTGGTTTTTCCAATGGCTCATATACCATGATGGCTAAGCCAATCAGAGCTCCAGAATTGCATTATCCAACTACTTAGTTTTTAATAGTTATTAATATCTATAGAACCAGCTGCATATGAGTGACATATTGTTCTCTGCTAGCAAAGTCTTGAAGTATCATGAAAAAATCCGCCATTGATAAAAATGTGTCATGTAAACTGAATAACAAACACGATGCTAACTTAAGATCTAATGTTGCTTTTATAGAAACACCGTGTGGAACACCTTATTTCCAATTTGATGTAATGCCAACTAAGGAGAGCATTATTCTAAGGCCTCGCTCACACGTATTCGAATATTTTTGAAAACGGAGATTTTTTTTGCCGTTCTCCGAAAACTGGGCTTCCACACGTAGTGTATTGGAATCGTTTTCGCCTACCCACACGAAAACGCTAAAACGATGAAAATTAGATAGCATTCCTTAGAGGGCATGCGCTGTATGACGCATGACGTCATCGCATTTGAAAACTTCACGAAAACCACAAGAAAACGATAAAGACTGGTTTCCACTAGCGACGGAGCCGGAGTTGTAATCAGACGCGTAGAACTTTACGATTTAGTGAAATTAAACAGCGTTCTGATTCCGCTTACGACTCCGTCGTTTATCAGATCAAGTGAGAACTAGGTTGTAAGAGTCGCAAGCTGATGTGGAAGAACTAAACCAATCACAAAGCGTGGGAACGTGCATTGCGAGTGGTTTGATGTTCATCCGCTTCTGCTTCCGCGCGACTGCGACAATCTGGTTTTCACTAGATCCTAAGCGACGGAGTCATAAGCAGAGTCGTAAGAAAATGGAAACGTTCTGATTCTTCCGACTCCGATTCCGTCGCGCTTATGACTCTGCCAGGAGCCGATCGGCTCCTGACTCTGCTTACGACTACGACTCCGATGTGTCTGGGAACCGTTTTGGAAAACCTAGTACGTTTTTCGTGCCCTAAAACGCAGTTTACGTGTGGACGGACGGCTAAAACGGAAACAAAATCACCGTTTTCAAAAATGTATGGATACGTGCTGAAGGGGGCCTAAGCGAAAGAGAGTCTGTTACTCTATATAGAAATGGCATAATAAACTGTTTTT
>OZ037781.1:4621032-4631032 GCA_964035525.1 Porites cylindrica | reverse complement strand
TAACCAGAGTGCATTGCGCCACGAACAACTCAAATTAAAAACACGGGGAAGTTCGGTGGGTGAGAGAGTGCATCGTTCGCTGCTCAGACTTAGAGTTTTCTTTGTGGCAAATTTTCTACAGCACGGTTAGAGGTCTTACCAAATTTTAAGACACGCAGGAGTCTTTCAGATGAGTACGATGGTTAACTTGGGGATTGGATTTCAATTCAAGAGCCTTTGACTCGTCCAGGTGTTAAACCTGACGAGAAGATAAGCATTTGCTCTTCGACTCCGCAACACGGGGGATATACAAATTCCAGCTTGCTAGAAGGTGATGTGAAAGCGAGAAAATGTCATGCAATGCTATTCATAAGAAACTGTATGAGCCGAAAATGGATGTGATTTTGACCATTCGCTTCAAAATAACAGCGGAAATTGAGATAACAAAACATATGTTTTGTGTCCTACTTTGCAGACGAGGACGTGTATCGGCGTTTTGAAAAGGATAATTATGTTCTTTCATTCATTCATTGCCATGGAATATGCGTTTACACTGTTTTTTCACTGTTAATAGCTCGGTTAATGCGGCTGGCGATCATCTTGCCGGCGGAAGTTTCATGGAAAAGGAATAAACTGAAAGACTTTTCCTAAAGATTAACCCATCAGCCTCTGTGGTGTAGTGGTTAGGTGTAGACGCGTCGAGTCGAAGGTGCTGGGTTCGAGTCCTACCGAATTATTTATTCCTACTTTCTTTTTTTTCCGTTTTTTGTGTTGTTGTTTTCTATAAATATATAGCTAAATAACTGTTACTTAATAAAGTGCAACAAACAGCAAGAAAAGTATTGTGTTTCCAGAGAAAATATCGTGCACCGTATATTAAATATATGGATAAACAATCTGAATATCTATTATTTCCTACAATTTACTGTGGGAAATTAAAAGCAGAGTTGATAACCACTTGATCATTTTCTAAACAAAGTTCCCACGAGTTCTTTCTATAGACTGATAGTAATTATTCTAGTACTTTCCAACATGTAAATAGGACATTCAATGTCATTTTTGATTCTTTTAATTCTCACTGCCTAACTAATGCCAGTATCAACAGAATGTGCCGCAGCATTACTATCTTTTAGATACCCTCGTTATTATTATTATTATTATTATTATTATTATTATTATTATTATTATGGTTTTCGAGGGAACTACGGCGGTGTAAGAACGTATTTGTCATTTCAATTCCAAATAAATAAGAAAGAAAGAGAAATATCCGAATTTGAAACGCATTTTAAGAAATCTTTTTTGTTGGCGTTCTAATCTAAGTAATAGAGAGATTAAGCATCACTTTACGGTAAACGGCAAACGTAAATTTGTACCTCATGACCAAGTTTTCCATCTACTTGTCGTTTAATGTTCATTATAACTACACGAAAATCGGTAAATTCAAGCCTATTCTATCCATAAGAATTGTTTTATGCTGTTTTTATCTGCTTATTAGTTCTCTTTTTGAAAATTTCTCAACTTGAATCTCACGTTTGCCGTACACGCGATGCTTAATCTCTCTAATGATGACATATAGTAATTTCGAACAGCCTATGCCACGTCTGAAAACGGGTGCGGAAAATGACATTTTTTGGTCTGAAATAGGGTCAGGATTTAGACAACCGGGCGGTACACCCCCGCCAAGAAATCCCAGAAGTACACCCTCCGGGTCTTCGCTCCTCTTTTTGATTTTTCTCCAAAATAGTCCTATCCCTCTCTTTTCCTATATAATCTTCTGCTTCATACAATTGCATGTGCCGCTCTTATACTAAGAAACAGTTACAGTGATTTTGTTCGAAGTAGTTATGGTGAGCGATGGGACTCATCTTGTAAAAAATCATGAGTCCCAGTCCAGAACCATTGAGTTCCAGTTCAAAAAACAACTAGTTCTACTATGAAAATGCTTGGGTCGTACGTAACCAGGCAGTTACTGAATCTGAAGACAGGCTCCAAAACTCTTCATCACAGTTTACTGAAATTAATATATATTCCTAACAACAAAAGTGAGGGGACTTAAATTTAAACAACAGCCACATAAATCACACAAGCAGAATTTTCTACAAAGACATCTTCAGATGGATCGATCGATCTTTGCGTCCTACGGGATGGCACCATTAAATTACTTTGCGTCTTTGGGGATTGTTATGCGTCAGGGACGGACGACGCAGAGGTAGCAAAATCACTGCAGTTAACCGACGCAAGCCCCCACTTCAATGCAAGCTCCTAGTCTTAATAACTTATAAATTACAAAGTTAACATTACTATTATTATTTCTCCACGCTCTTCTCCTCGCTTGCCTTTCCTGAAAAGAAGTTTCAAAGTTCCTGCATTACGTTTACACGGCTTTTCTTGTGATTACGCATCAGGTTACGAAATGCATTAGTAGATGATGAAGATTAATTGTTAGTTGAGAACTGGAGTCTCCAACTTCACACGTAAGTAGTTACACGATGCTAGGAAAAAGAAAGAATGCAAGTAAGATTTAGTGCAGTCAAACCCCGTTATTATAAGGACACTGAATTAACAGTGTGCCCGTATTGAGCAGGTCATGTTATTCAAGTAAAACTGTAAAAAAAAGCCTTATATTAGAAAAAATTCAAATTAAAGAAATGAAAGCGGACACAAGCATCCTCAAACTAAATATTTCTAACCTTCAAAAAACCGTCATTCCGCCGATTAAACACACGGAAACACTCAAAAATCACTCATCCATATACTTATAATAATTAAAACCGTTCTCTGCATGACTGGTTTGATGAAAAAATAGACTGAAATTCAATTTGCGTTCATCTATAAATCATCTTATCCGTTGCACTTTAGCGTTGGGAACATCGACATGCTAGCTGTCAGCTGAGGTTTTTTTTTTTTTTTTTTCACCTTCAAAACAGGAAAAGTCAACTTCAGCTTATTTTTGATAATAAACTTTCTACGAGAATCTAATGATTGGGCAAGCAACAAGTGTCCGTTGCCGGCGTTAACGCGTCCGCCTCTAGTCTGCTAGGCAGCCGTTTTTAGTGTCGTCAAGTAACGCTCCTCCTCACTAACGGCCGTTTGCATTGTGGGGAGGAGCATTGCGTGACCACACTAAAAACGGCTGTGTAGCAGACTAGTCCGCATCAAGCGGGTTGAATTTAGAGAAAATGTAAGGGCTTCTCCAGGGAAAAAGAAAACTTTGCGTGATAACGAGGTGTCCGTGAAGCAGGGTGCGACTGTTACTGAATCAACAGTATCGATTGAGGCCTGGCCGTATTTTACCTTTTGGGAATAGAGAATAATTATCGCAAGTTTTCGTAGGGATCCTGGGAAATGAAACGTCGCGATCTTGAATTTTTAAAGAGTGAATTATAATAAATTTATTTAGACAATTAGAATTAATATGAAGGTTTTCAAAAACTGAAGTTTTATTTTACGCGAAAGACAATGTGGTATACCCGGGGGGGGGGGGGGCACTTGGGTATTTTTTTGGGTGGGTATGTGCCGCCCGGGAATCCAAATTGGCACCCCGTTCTAAAAAAAATTTTCCCTAAAATTGATACCCCGTTCTAGAAATGGGCCAATTTTTTTAAACTCCGTTCTAGGGTGCAACAAGAGTATAACAGTTTGCTTGTTAACGCATTGAACAATATTTTTAAAGGCAATGTGTCCTTGAATAATTTCAAATGGCTGCTTACAAAACTGGAGCTTTCATGCGTTCGAAATATTATACCCCGTTCTAGAAAACGCCTCTGAAGTGGATACCCAGTTCTAAACCAGGAGCTTCAAAATCACGACCCCGTTGGGCAGCACATACTCGTATAGGTAATGTATGGGAGTACCCATCAACCCCCCCCCCCCCCCCCCCCCCGGGGTGGTATACCTTTCAATTGAATGTAAGAAACAAAATTAAGTAAACGAAATTAAGGTGACCAACCAAAAATATACATGAAAGAGTGTATAATCAACTTTAAGTTACACTGTAAGTGTGAGAAATCATAAAAAAAACTAAATCCAAAGTCCAAGTCCAAACTAATTCTAAAGTCCACAATTTAGTAAGCAAATCCAAGCAATATCGCAGTCATATTGCATCACGCAATATCGCACTCATGGCAGATTCCACTGTGAAATAAGGCAGTTTTGTTGTCCGCTCTTTTCTCATTTGTGTTCCAGTTAAAGTAAGAAAACTGCATTATTTTGTTATTTGACATGATTTCTCCGATTTGCAATGGCTTTAGAGCGAGGTTTCCATATAGAAACATTTCTTTTCATTGTTTCACTTAGTCTACGCATCACAAAGTGTTCAGTGACCCACAACAAGGTCATGAATATTCACATAGTGTTTTAGCTTCCTGAACAAAACAAAAAGATCTGCTCTTACTTGTTCATCTGTACAGACATAGGCAGGGGGGAGATCTCCATCATGGAAACTCGACATGACGGACTCTGTTGTGGAAATTTGGTGATATGGTGGAGGCGGGCCAGTTTCCTGTGGAGGCATAGGAGTCATCTCCAAGGGAATGAGTAAAAGATCAGAACCCCGGGAGCAGGTTTGGGCATCGACAGTATAAGGTGGAGGCCGATCGTTTTGCTGGACAACACTTTGAGGAGACATGGGAGTAATCTCCAAGGGGACGAGAAGAAGATCAGGGCCCTGGGAACCAGCACCATAGGGTGGAGGCCGGTCGTTATCCTGGAAAACACTTCGAGGCAGCATACATGTAGGCACCATTTGAGCGTCGCCAGCAGGAACGGTGAAAGGGCTAAAAATTTGATCAGCCTGGTAAAAATATATGGAAAATATTACCCAGACAAAAAAAATCACTTCAATTAAGATTACTTTTAACTTAAATTCTACAGTAAACTGCAAACATACACTGTATTATCCAGGCTGTAGAAAAAAAATACAAATTCTCTGGAAATAAAGTTGCGAACAGTAGTTTTAATATTTGTTATCACCTGACTAGAAGACGAAGTAACCCAGCAACAACCACTGCATCCTGTAATACACTGAACAATGCCAAGTGTCAAGACAATAGCTGCAACAATCCTTTCTGCTGGTCCACAAGAGTATCCACAAAAATAGCTCATGAATAAAACTAAAAAGCTGTAGCAACCACCAACTGCCATACCACACAAACTTGAGGTAATAAAGACACAGGCCTACAAATAAATTATTAAAAAGCAGGTGGTTGATAAATCATCTCATCATTATTACTATTCATTAAAAATATTTTGCCATTTCTGATTACTGTAGCTTAAATCGCCTTGCTAGTTCTTCACAAACACTTGGTGCTTACCATATTATTTTGCAGGCATGGATCCACATCGGGTTTCCACCGTTTTACAGAAATCAGTCAGATTTTTCATGATAGATATATCTTTAATAAAGAAACTGCTTTCTAAGTTGCAAGGCTTCATCCAAGGAGAATGGAACTGGCCATTATCTTGTGTGAATGACTCAGAAACCCAGGAAACGAGACTTCAGGGGAACCATACCTCTGATGCCCTTACAAGCTAATGAGCCTGCGGTGCTAGTTTAGGAAATTGGTCAGTAATTTTCCTATATCCACGCCTGATGATATTAAAAGCAATATACACCACTGATGCAATGGTAGATTGCCTATTATTATTCACCCAATATATTTTGCCATTTCTTATTGTCTCCAACCACTATAGCATGAGTGTGTACTGGTCACCTTTTGATAATCTGAGACAGAGCTGTAGCAATAAAGCAATGAAATGGCCCGGAAGCCTGGAGCAACATTTTCCATTATAATTATATGTCATTTCAGATCGTCCTGAAAAGTTGAGCACTTTAAAAAAATTATTCTCACCAGTTCAACCTACCAAGCCCGTGCACCCACAAGATGTCCCGTCGCGGTTTCTTGCTAGAGTTCCTCCTGTGATACACATCTGTCAAAAAATTGATATTTATTAACTCACATGTGAGTGAGTCCCAATAGTGACTAACATCAATTTTCTCCTAACGATATCTATACAATGTCAAGAGATTAGGTTATGAGAATTAATAAAATGATTAACTAAGGGAAAATGCTTTGATTTTTTATCAAATTCTCTCAACTCATTCACGAAGGAAATGTATAGAGACCAGTTTGGAGAATTTGTATGTGGATATTGGGGCTAAAGGGTTAGCCCTATATTTTCTAGCTGGGTGTCACCAGTGGGTATTTAGAACTTAGGTCTGGAATGTCGGTGGGTCCCGGTTTATATAGTCACAATTGATAACCCATTCAGCAGCCCGCATTGTTTTCCTTCTAAAACTGGCTGGCCATAAAAGAGATCAATCAAAACACCAAATTTTATCGGGTTTTCAATAGTATTTGAAAGTATTTGATGCAGAGGTCCAGCTGGCAGACTTGCACCATCAGTGTCGGAGGCACAAACTTCTAGGGAGTCCGGGGGCATGTTCCCCTTGGAAAGTTTTTAAAATTGGACTCTTCAAAATGCAATTTTCTGCATTTCCCGGACCGGAATTGATTACGAAATGCTCACAAACAATGAAATATTTGTTTTTGTAATTTTTTATTATAATATTATCGGTTTGCAGTTTGTTTTTTTAGTTGATTCCAAAATGAGTTCCAAAAAAATGAGTTTAAGAATCCCCAAGGACAGAATGGTTTACGGACGGACGTTACATGTCAAACAGCCGGACATCGCATCCTGCATCTGGCCTGAAGCTAAACCCCTGGAAGTTTTAAACAGCTCAAGATAGCAAAAACACAACATGTGACTTACTTAACAGTCTGTTTTAATTTTTATTGA
Source organism: Porites cylindrica (assembly GCA_964035525.1). Taxonomy (NCBI): domain Eukaryota; kingdom Metazoa; phylum Cnidaria; class Anthozoa; order Scleractinia; family Poritidae; genus Porites; species Porites cylindrica. The sequence goes on along the minus strand of OZ037781.1, from coordinate 4,624,255 downwards.
AAAATTGGCATATGATTCAAATATTTAATCAAAAAAGAAGTGAACTGCCTGTTTTGATGTATGACATCATGCATGATTGAGAGAGGTCCCACACTTCACATGACTTCAGAATTTTATACACAGCTGATACCTCACCTTGTGGGTCCAATATTAAACAACTATTAGATGAGGTTTTGTGATATCCAGAATAATCGAAGTCTATAGGTAAGTGGTTATCTGCCAAGCCCAAGGGGAAGGCTGATAACACTTACAAAGGCCTTGATTATTTAGGATATCACAAAAACCTAATCTAAAAATATTGTTCTATTATGTACATTGTTTTGAAGAAAATATGAGAAACACACTGTGGTAAGGAACCTGAATTGATATAATTGCTACTGGAAATCATGCATTGTGCAAGCAACCTACAGATTAGTCAGTTATTTGCTAGCAGATAACTTAAACTTATCAACTAATCTGTAGGTTTGTGGATTTCCAAAATTAACTATAGGCTTTTAGCCAAATGAGATGACAGATAATGAGTACAGTGTATAATAATCAAGCTTGCTATTGATTCAAAATATTTCTCTATTTTGATTAGCTTAATTTAACCCCACGGATGCACTTTTTTGGTTGTTGACGGGCAGATAGGCTTACATTTAAATTGGGATTGGGAAAGGGGGGCGGGGAGAGCAGCAATTTACCTATGCAGATCTCAGAGGTTTTCATCCTCAATATTGCTTAAAATCATATCGGCCTTATCCAGTAATTGCTAATTATTTGTAACAATTTGCTAGCAAAGAATGAGGAAAACTTGAAAGCAATACGGAAATCAGAAAAGCGCATAACTTGCCATAATCAGGAGTGCATACGGGTACAAACGGCCAGAGAAGGTTCTGAACGTACTGTTTCGCCTTTACAGGTGATGTAAGCTGAAATATGTATCCTTAGTTTGCTTCCGTTTACAGCAGAGGGAAAAAATAAATAAGCTTACCTACCCATACTCCACAAAAGATAACAAAGAGTCTAAGTCCTATAAAAACATCGCCTAAACTGAGTCCAAGATCTACGATTCCCATTACAAACAACAACACTCCAAAGACAACGTGTGTTAAGCCGCATTTGAAATGACTTGACATGTTGCGATTCCGCCATAATGACTTCTACGCAAAACAACAAATTTTTCCAAACGAATCCACAGCTGCCATTTTGATATTGAATCTTTATAGTTGACAGAGAAGCCCTGGGCCGACATAAAATGGCACGCAATGCGTGCAAATTTTAACATAGCTTCTATTTTTGTGCAGTGTTATCTACTGTCGGTTTTCACATGACGTCACTAAAATTCAAGCTACAAAACAATCAATCCTACGGAGATATTACTTTCATGATGTATTAGAACAGCTCAAAACTTATTTTCATACAAACTTTCGCTTCGAAAGGGTTCTTGGTTTTGCAATAGAGTTCTCTTGAATTTCTAAGCTTTTGTTTGACGCGGCATTCTCATGACGACCGAGAGAGCTGTCATGTCATGTAGGTTAAAAAAGTGACAAATTTCAGGAAATTTTGACATCTAAACAGTTCATGTATTAGGAAAAGTTTCACGGAAACGTTTATGGGTACCTCGAGGAATAAATTCACGCTTTTCAATAACAAAACTCGGTAACAAATGTTTCTGCTGGTTTTCGTTCGCCATGTTGGTGCCCATCCAGATGGGCACCACCATGGCGTCTTCATACAAATCTCTATAGATTTGGGTAAAACATGTTTTTTCGGATACTGTTTGTATATGAAATGTATTTGTATTGTATTTGTATGATGATTTGCCACACATAACACGATTACAATTCTAAAAGATACAAAAAAATGTAGGAAGAAATGGCGAGGATGCCTAAAGGAACTTATATAAAGCTTATGTTCCAATTTGTCAAAGATGGCATATAAATTACAACGACGGATACAAAATATTATTAGATGGAAAATTAAAAAAAAAAAAAAACAATCTATATCAAAGGAAGTTTACAAATGTTGAATATTAAACAGTTTTTACCCAAGATTTTTGTTATAGTATACTAATAATTATTACAATTTTATATTATATGCCTTACTATAAAATTTAGGTCCTTGATAAAATACCGAAAATTGTTTGATTCTAGTACGACAGAAAGGCATACGAATGAATTTGACTTTGTAAGGTAAATTACAGTGAAATTTGAAAGGTAGAGTATGGTTTTGATAGGAGTACATGAATAAGTTTAGTTGTATTAAGGTAATATATCATGGAATTTTCGCCTCCTTTCATTTCCCAGTTTCTGGACTTTGAACGGTTTTGATTTTGATTTTGATCTATCTTGAATCATGGTGTGACGCTGAAAACAGCAATTGCTAGCATTTCTTTTTAGCCAGTGTTTTGTAAATCGAAGATTCATCTTAATATAGGCGAATCCTTGTTTACATGTTTGCCTCATTAGCATAGGGTTTTCATTATCTGATGAAGCTAATAAAATGGAATTTCTAAATATTGAAAGAGCATAACAATTTCATTTATCTCTGAAAACTTGAGCCAGATATACCAAATAGTTTCGGAGAAATTCTTTTTGAAAAACCTTGCAAAAATTGTATGAGCTCACTAATGTTTTGCCACCAAGTAATTTTGCAGTTTTTAATTGCTGCTATTTCTTTGTTACTGATTGAAAAAGAGCTGAAACCTGCACAAACTGCATAAACTATACGGCCTCATCTTCTATGGGCTAACTCGTATGCTAGCCTTAAACCCCTTGAGAGGGGTTGATGGTCAGTTGGGTGGTTAGTTACGGTGTCTCTAAAGCGGAGTTGGACTGGACTGGAAAACAGATAAGACAGATACTACATCATCTTTATTTATCCACGGTCAATTCATCAGCTAAAAAAGTCTACTTTACAGTTCAAAGAAGAAAACATTATAAACTATCTACAATATAAAAATATTAAATAAAAAGCTGCTTTCCACGAATGCCGTGCCCTAGAGTACTTGTTTAGGAAGACTATCGAATTTCTTAACGGACTCTGCTTGCCTTACATTTCATATTTTTTAGCAACTAAGATAATTTGCAGTCTGTCTACTTTGAATTGGAATTACATGTGAGTTTGTTCCGTAAGTGGCACCACTATAGCTAAAGCTATTTTTGTTATAATTTGCCCGTGATAATTTGATGCAAAGTGTATTCTTAGAGTCCCTAAGGTTATATGCCGTTTCTCTTATTGC
>OZ037781.1:4593532-4616032 GCA_964035525.1 Porites cylindrica | reverse complement strand
AAACTAAATCTAAAGTCCAAGTCCAAACTAAGTCTAAAGTCCACAATTTAGTAAGCGAATCCCCGACATATCGCAGTCATATTGCATCATGCAATATCGCAGTCATGGCAGATTCCATCGTGAAATGGGGCCGTTTTGTTGTCGGCTTTTTTCTCATTTGTGTTCCAGTAAAAGTACGAAAATTGCATTATTTTGTTATTTGACATGATTTCTCCGATTTGCGATGGCTTTAGAGCGAGGTTTCCATATCGAAACAATTATTTTAATTGTTTCACTTAGTCTTCGCATCACAAAGTGTTCAGTGACCCACAACAAGGTCATGAATATTCACATAGTGTTTTAGCTTCCTGAACAAAACAAAAAGATCTGCTCTTACTTCTTCATCCGTACAGACATAGGCAGGGGGGAGATCTCCATCATGGAAGCTCGACATGACGGACTCTGTTGTGCAAATTTGGTGATATGGTGGAGGCGGGCCAGTTTCCTGTGGAGGCATAGGAGTCATCTCCAAGGGAACGAGTAAAAGATCAGAACCCCGGGAGCAAGTTTGGGCGTCGACAGTATACGGTGGAGGCCGATCGTTTTGCTGGACAACACTTTGACGAGACATGGGAGTAATCTCCAAGGGGACGAGAAGGAGATCAGGGCCCTGGGAACCAGCACCATAGGGTGGGGGCCGGTGGTTATCCTGGAAAACACTTCGAGGCGGCATACATGTACGCACCATCTGGGCGTCGCCAGCAGGAACGGTGAAAGGGCTAAAACTTTGATCAGCCTGGTAAAAATATATGGAAAATATTACCCAGACATAGAACAAATCACTTCAATTATGATTACTTTTAACTTAACTTCAAGACTAAATTGCAAACATACACTGTATTATCCAGGCTGTAGAAAAAAGAATTGGAAATTCTCTAGGAATAAAGTTGCGAACACTTGTTTTAATATTTGTTATCACCTGACTAGAAGACGAAGTAACCCAGTAACAACCACTGCATCCTGTAATGCACTGAAAAATGCCAAGTGTCCAGACAATAGCTGCAACAGTCCATCCTGGTCCACAAGAGTGTTCACAAAAAATCATAACAGGAATTATAGCGGTGTAGCAAATACCAACTGCAATACCACACAAACTTGAGGTAAGAAATACACAAGCCTGGAAATAAATTATTAAAAATCAGGTGGTTGATAAATCATCTCATCATCATTATTATTCATTCAAAATATTTTGCCAATTCTGATTACTGTAGCTCAAATCCCCTTGCTAGTTCTTCACAAGCACTTGGTGCTTACCATATTAATTTATTTTGCAGGCATGGATCCACATCGGTTTCCACTGTTTTCAGAAATCAGTCAGATTTTTCATAATACATATATTTTTAATAAAGAAAATACTTTCTAAGTTGCAGGGCTTCATCCGAGGAGAATGGAACTGGCCATTATCCTGTCTGAATGACTCAGAAACCCAGGAGAGGGAACTTTAGGGGAAGCATACCCCAGATGCCACTAGAAGCTTGCGCCTTTGGTGCTAGTTTAGGAAATTGGTCAGTATAATTATCCTAGATCCACGCCTGATATTAAAAGCAATATACACCATTGATTCAATGGTATATTGCCTATTATTATTCACTCAAAATATTTTGGTATTTCTTATTGTCTCAAACCACTATAGCATGAGTGTGTACTGGTCACCTTTTGATCATCTGAAATGGAGCTGTGGCTGAAAAGACCAAGTTTCTTATGGTCGGATCACAACAACTACTGCGCAGGCTTCCGAGCGAAATCTCGATCTCTTTCTTGGGGAAAGAGATCACACCTGTCTCCAGCGCCAAGGATCTCAGAATAATTCTAGACAACAACTTAACCTATGACCAACACATCCATCTAATTACTTCATCGTGCATGACCAAACTTTGTCAAATAAACAGGGTAAAGAACAGTTTTGATAGGGACACTCTGTGCACAATCATCTCCGCTCTAGTCCTAAGCAAATTGTTCTATTGCTCTACAGTTTGGTCAAACACAACTGCCACAAACATCAAGAAGCTTCAAGCTGTTCAGAATTTCGTGTGCAGAATTATCACAAAAACAAAGAAATTTGAGCACATAACACCTGCGTTATGCGAGATCAAATGGCTACCAGTAAATGAGCATCTCCACTACAGAGACACTGTAATGACATTTAGGTGCATGAAGGGCCTAGCCCCCACATACTTGTGTGAGTCTCTCTGAAGACGCAAGTCTATTCACTATGATCATAACACTAGAAACAGAGAATCCCTTGATATTCCTCCAAGCAAGACAAAGTCCGGACAGCGACATTTCCTCCATACAGCAGTCAACATTTGGAACAATTTAGACAAAGACTTTAAACAGTTATCTTTACCATCATTTAAAAAAAAGTTGAAAACGCACATGCTAGAGAATTATTTTAATTAACGACCGCTTTTTATAATTTTATTCATTTTTTATCACAATGTTCTTTGCTGTTTAGTATTGAAAAGCCCTCTGGGGAATGCTAATAAAGTATGTATGTATGTATGTATAAAGCAATGTGATGGCCTCCAAAGCCTGGCCTCCGAAGCCTGGAGCAACATTTTCCACTATAATAAAATTAAATGTCATTTCAGATCGTCTTGAAAAGTTGAGCACTCTAGAAAAATTATTCTTACCAGTTCAACCTACCAAGTTGTTGCGCCCACAAGATGTCCTCTTGCAGACTCTTGCTAGAATTCCTCCTGTCATACACATCTGTCAAAAAATTGATATTTATTAACTCACATGATTGTGATTTAAGATTCATTAAGAGAAGAATGAGGTGTGATAACCCTTTAAGTCCCAATAGTGACTAATGTCAATTTTCTCCTAACAATATCCATACAATGTCAAGAAATTAGGCTATGAGAATAATCTTAATAAAATGGTCACCTAAGGGAAAAAGCCTTGATGTTTTATCAAATTTTCTCAACTCATTCATGAAGGAAATGTATAGAGATCAGTTTGGAGAATTTTATACACAGCTGATACCATCACCTTGTGGGTCCAATATTAAAAAAACTATTGGATGAGGTTTTTGTGATATCCAGAATAATGGAAGTCGAGGTAAGTGGTTATCAGCCAAGCCAGAGGGCAAGGCTGATAACACTTACAGAGACCTTGATTATTTAGGATATCACAAAAACCTAATCTAATAATATTGTTCTATTATATACATTGTTTTGAAGAAAATATGACAAATACACTGTGGTAAGGAACCTGAATTAATACAATTCGTTGCTATTAGAAATCATGCATTGTGCACACAACCTACAAATTAGTCAGTTATTTGGTAGCAGATAACTAACTTATCAACTAATCTGTAGGTTGCACTAATTTCCAAAATTAACTGTAGGCTCTTAGCCAATGAGATGACAGATAATGAGTACAGTGTATATAAATCAAGCTTGTTATTGATTCAAAATATTTCTCTGTTTATTTTCTCTGTTCTGTTTTTGTTCTCCATGCATGCACTTTCTTGGTTGTTGACACGTACCATGGATGCATTTTCGTGGTTGTTGACACGTAGATGGGCTTACATTTAAATAGGGATTGCGACGGAGGGGGGGGGGAGGGGGGGGGGGAGGGAGAGATGGAAGCTTATAAGCAGCAATTTACGTATGCAGATCTCAGAGGGTTTCATCTTCAATAATAATGCTTAAAATCATACTCGGCCTTATCCAATAATTACTAATTATTTGTAACAATTGACTGAGGAAAACTTGAAGACATACGGATATCAGAAAAGGGCATAACTTGCCATATCAGGAGTGCACAAGGGTGCAAACGGCCAGAAACGGTTCTGAACGTACTTTTTCGCCTTTACACGTGATGTAAGCTGAAGTATGTAACCTTATTTTCCTTTCGTTTACAGCACTGGCAAAAATATCTAAGCTTACCTACCCATACTCCACAGACGAGAACAAAGACTCTAAACTCTGTCCAATACTCGCCGTAATTTACTCCAAGATCTACGATTCCCATTACAAACAACAACACTCCAAAGACAACGTGTGTTAAGGCGCATTTCAAATGACTTGACATGTTGTGTTTCCGCCATGATGACTTCTACGCGGTACAACAAATTTTTCCAAAGGAATCCGCAGCTTCCATTTTGATATTGAATCTTTGTAGTTGACAGAGAAGCCCTGGGCCGACATAAGAGGGCACGCAATGCGTGCAGTGTTTTTCGTATAATTTATTATCTACTGTTGGTTTTCACATGACGTCACTAAAATTCAAACTCCAAAACTACTAATCCTGCGGAGGTGTTACTTTCATGATGTATTAAAGCAGCTGAAAACTTATTTTCATGCAAACTTTCGCTTCGAAACGGTTCTTGGTTTTGCGATAGAGTACGCTTGAATTTCGAAGCTTTAGCGTGACGCGGCATTACATGACGGCCGAGAGAGCTGTCATGTAGGTTAAAAAAGTGACATGTTTCGGGGAGTTTTGCTATCTAAACAGTTCAGTTATTATTACGGTAATGTTTATGAGTTCCTCGAGGAATAAATTCACGCTTTTGTAGCAAAACTCGGTAACAAATGTTTCTGTTGGTTTTCGTCCGTCATGTTGGTGCCCATTCGGATAGGCACCAACATGGCGTCTCCAAACAAACCTCTATAAATTTGGGTAAATTCATTTCTTCGGATACCTCCTATATGACATGTTCCTATGACCCGAATCTTGGCGAGGGTCCTTGCATTATATATTTACCTCCTTTCATTTGCCAGATTCTGGTCTTTACTGGTCTATTAAACGGTTTTGATTTTTATTTCGAATCGCGTGACACTGAAAAACTGCTGGTTTTTCTTTGTTAGATTGTTTTGATGTTTTAAGTCGAAGATTCATGTTACTGTAGTAGTCAGAACTCGCGCGGAAACGCTTCCTACGCAGCAAAGATTCTCTTCGCCTCTCTTTTATTTTTCCTACAAAATAACCCCGGGAGTTACTCCGTTATATAAGTCATACAGGTATGTGCAGCCCCAAAGGGTATGGTTTTTGCACCCTTTCGGTCTGAAAACGAGTATAATATTTGCCCATTTTGGTCTGGAGTCGGGTATGGTTTTCGAGGGAACTACGGGAGTATGAACATATTTGTCATTTCACCTCCAAAAAGAATAAGAAAAAAAAAAAGAAAAAAATTCGAAATGCATTTGGCGTTCTAATCTAAGTAATAGAGAGGTTGAGCATCGTGTTTACGGCAAACGGCAAACGTGAATTTGTACCACGTGACCAAGTTTTCTATTTACTTGTCGTTAACAGTTCATTGCTACACGAAAATCGGTAAATTCACGCAAATTCTATGCATAAGAATTGTTTTAAGCTGTTTTTATCTGCCTATTAGCTCTCATTTTGAAAATTTCTCACGTTTGCCGTGCGCGCGATGCGTAATCTCTCTAATGATGACATAGTAATTTCGGCCTCGCCAGGTCTTAAAACCGGTGTGGAAAATGACATTTTTTTGGTCTGAAATAGGGTCAGCATTTAGACAACCGGGCGGCACACCCCGCCAAAAAATCCCAGAAGTACACCCTCCGGGTCTTCGCTCCTCTTTTTTCCCTGTCTTTTCCTATATAATCTTCTGCTTCATACAATTGCATGTGCCGCTCTTCTACTAAGAAACAGTTTCCGTGATTTTGTTAGAAGTAGTTATGGTGAGTCCTGGGACTCATCTTGTGAAAAATCATGAATCCCAGTCCAGAACCATTGAGCCCCAGTTCAAAAAACAACAAGTTCTACACTGAAAATGTTTGGGTCGTATGTAACCAGGCAGTTACATATAGAGAATCTGAAGACAGACTCCAAACCTCTTTATCACAGTTTACTGAAATTAATATATAATCCTCACAACGAAAATGAGGGTACCAAAATAAATATGCATCGTTAAATAACAGCCACATAAATAACCACGAATAGAACATTACAAGAACAGGATTTTCTACAAAGACATTTTCAAATCGATCGATCGATCGATCTTTGAGTCCTACGGGACGCATTCATTAAATTATTTTGTGTCTTTGGGGATTGTTATGCGTCAGGAACCCAGGACGCAGAGGTACCAAAATCACTGTAGTTAACCGACGCCAGCACGCCACTTTCGCGTTCCAACCTCGTTCCCAGGGTTCTCTCCTACCCGCCCTTCTCTCTCGCTCCGTGGGGCGGGTAGGAGAGAACCCTGGGAACGAGGTTGTTCGCGTTCAAGCTCCTAGTCCTAAAAACTAATTAAGTACAAACATAATTATTATTTCTCCACGCTCTTCTCCTCGCTTGCCTTTCTTGAAAAGAAGTTTTAAAGTTCCTACAGTACTTTTACATTTTTCTTGTGATTACGCATCAGGTTACGAAATGCATTAGTAGATGATGAAGATTAATTGTTCGTTGAGAACTGGAGTCTCCAACTTCACACGTAAGTAGTTACGCTAGGAAAAAGAAAGAATGCAAGTAAGATTTAGTGCAGTCAAACTCCGTTAATATACGGGCACTGAATTAACAGTGTGTCCGTATTGAGCGGGTCATGTTATTGAAGTAAAAATGTAAAAAACGCCTTGTGTTAGAAAAAGTTCAAATGAAAGAAATGAAAGAGGACATTAGCATCGTCAAATTAAACATTTCTAACCTTCAAAAAACCGTCATTCCGCCGATTAAACACACGGAAACACTCAAAAATCGCTCATCCATATACTTATAATAATCCAAACCGTTCTCTGCATGAATGGTTTGATGAAAAAATAGTCTGAAATTCAATTTGCGTTGATCTATAAATCATCTTATCCGTTGCACTTTAGCGTTGAGAACATCGACATGCTAGCTGTCAGCTGAGGGTTTTTTTTTTACCTTCAAAACAGGAAAGCTCAACTTCAGCATATTTTTGATAATAAACTTTCTACGAGAATCTAATGATTGGTCAAGCATGCAACAAGTGTCCGTTGTCTGCGTCAACGCGTCCGCATCAACGCAAGCGGGTTGAATTTAGAGAAAATGTACGGGCTTCTCCAGGGGAAAAAAGACTTTCCGTAATAACGAGGTGTCCGTGAAGCGGAGTGCGACTGTTACTAAATCAACAGTGTCGATTGAAGCTTGACCGTATTTTACCTTTTGAGAATAGAACATATATAATAATGAAAGTTTTCGTAAGAATCCTGGGAAATGAAACGTAGCGATCTTGAATTTTTAAAGAGTGAATTATAGAAAATTTATCTAGACAAATATAATTAATTTGAAGGTTTTCAAAAACTGAAGTTTTATTTTACGCCAAAGACAATGTGGAATACCTTTAAACTGAATGTGAGAAACAAAATTAAGTAAACGAAATTAAGTTGACCAACCAACGGTACATGAAAGACCCTTGAATCAACTTTTAGTTACACTGTAAGTATGTGAAATCATAAAAAAAAACTAAATCTAAAGTCCAAGTCCAAACTAAAATCTAACGTCCACAATTTAGTGAGCGAATCCATTTTAAATGGCATAGTGTTTTAGCTCCCTGAACACAACAAAAAGATCTGCTCTTACTTGTTCATCTGAGGAGGGGGCTGATCTCCATCATGAAAGTTCGACATAGCAGACCCTGTTGTGGAAATTTGATGATATGTTGGAGGCGGGCCAGTTTCCTGTGGAGGCATAGGAATCATCTCCAAGAGAGCGAGTAGACGATCAGAACCCTGAGAGCAAGTTTGGGCATCAAAAGTATAAGGTGAAGGCCGACCGTTATCCTGGAAAACACTTTGAAGACAAATGGGAGTAATCTCCAAGGGAACGAGAAGGAGACCAGGGCCCTGGAAACCAGCACCATAGGGTGGGGACCGGCCGTTAGCCTGGAAAACACTTCGAGGCGGCATACATGTAGGCACCATCTGGGCGTCGCCAGCAGGAACGGTGAAAGGACTAAAAGTTTGATCATCCTGGTAAAAATATTTGGAAAATATTACCCAGACATAAAACAAATCACTTCAATTAAGATTACTTGTAACTTTATTTGAAGACTAAATTGCAAACATACACTGTATTATCCAGGCTGTGGAAAAAAAATTACAAATTCTCTGGGAATAAAGTTGCAAACACTAGTTTTGATATTTGTTATCACCTGACTAGAAGAGGAAACCAGAACCCAGCCACAACCATTGTATCCTGTAATACACTGAACAATTGCAAGTGTCAAGACAATAGCTGCAACAGCCAGTCTTGGTCCATTGGGAAAAAAACTCAGAAGTACAATAAGAAAGATGTAGTAGCCACCAACTACAGTACCGCACAAACATGAGGTAATAAATACACCAGCCTGGAAATAAAGTATTAAAAATCAGGTGGTTGATAAATCATCTCATCGTTATTTTTATTCATTCAAAATATTTTGCCATTTCTGATTGCTGTAGCTCAAATCCCCTTGCTAGTTCTACACAAGCACTTGGTGCTTACCACATTTGCAGGCATGGATCCACATCGGTTTCCACTGTTTTCAGAAATCAGTCAGATTTTTCATAATAGATGTATTTTTAATAAAGAAAATACTTTCTAAGTTGCAGGGCTTCATCCGAGGAGAATGGAACTGGCCTTTATCCTGTCTGAATGGTTCAGAAACCCAGGAGAGGGGACTTTAGGGGAAGCATACCCCGGATGCCACTAGAAGCTTGGGCCTTCGGTGCTAGTTTAGGAAATTGGTCAGTATAATTATGCTAGATGCACGCCTGATATTAAAAGCAATGTACAAAATTAATTCAATGGTATATTGCCTATTATTATTCACTCAAAATATTTTGCCATTTCGTTTTGTCTCCAACCACTATAGCATGAGTGTGTACTGGTCGCCTTTTGATCATCTGAAATGGAGCGGTAACAATAAAACAATGTGATGGCCTCTGAAGCCTGGAGCAACATTTTCCATTACAATAAAATTAAATTTCATTTCAGATCGTCCTGAAAAGTTGAGCACTCTAGAAAAATTATTCTTACCAGTTCAACCTACCAAGCCATTGCGCCCACAAGATGTCCCCTCGCGGTTTCTTGCTAGAATTCCTCCTATGATACACATCTGTCAAAAAATTGATATTTATTAACTCACATGTTTGTGATTTAAGGTTCATAAAGAAAAGAATGAGGTGTGATAATATCCCTTTAAGTCCCAATAGTGACTAACGTCAATTTTCTGCTAACGATATCCATACAATGTCAAGAGATTAGGTTACGAGAATTAATAAAATGATCACCTAAGGGAAAATGCCTTGATCTTTTATCAAATTCTAATTAATAATGGAATTTATATAGCGCTTATACATCGCTGTTCTAAGCGCTTTACAATGCAAAAAAGAACATAAAAATATCATTAATCACGGGCTAACAAAACTGTGATTTAGAATTTCTGTGGTACTTTTACTGATGTATTTTCTTATTTCAGAAATATTTCGTATGTGATAGAAGGCACCCTTAACTATTGTATTAACATGTGGTGAAAGAGACATTGTGTCGTCAAAAATCACGCCAGGATTGCGAGCCTGTTGAGAGGGCCTGATGTTTTCCATGCCAACAGAAATCGTGGGAGGGGACAACGAATGACGAAAACGGGAGTGCAGAAAGAGAAATTCTGATTTATCATTGTTAAGCTTTATAACTTGTTGATAGTCATCCACAAATTGATGTCAGCAACGCAGTTCCCAAGACGTTGTTTTGCAGCCACTAGATCAGAGGTGTCATTGCAAGCAAAAGATGTATAAAGCTGCGAGTCATCAGCATAAAAGTAAAACGACAAGCCATGCTCACGAACAATAAGCTACTTTCGATATATTTAAATTCAGCATGATAGCGAGTCTTAGAGGACACAAACAAAGAAAATGAATAAACAAGAATAATCATGGTTTATTCATTTTCTTTGTTTGTGTCCTCTAAGACTCGCTATCATGCTGAATTTTAATATATCGAAAGTTGCCTATATCATCAAGTGGAGATGTATACAATAAGTAAAGCATTGGGCCTAGGACCGAACCTTGAGGCACACACCAATGAAAGGGTCGTACCGTTGATGAAGCGTAGTCCACTTTCACAAGCTGAGTACGGTCTGTAAGGTAATATCGTAGCCAATCCAGGGCTTTTCCTTTGATACCGAAACTAGAGGAGAGTCTTCCTAGAAGAATTTCATGATCAACCGTATCAAAGGCTGCAGAAAGATCTAATAGCAAAAGCAAAACACCGCGATGACTATCGATGGTTTTCAGGATATCATCCTGTACTCGAATTAGAGCTGTTTCACAACTATGATTAGCTTTATAAGCAGACTGAAGTTCCTCATTTAATCCATTTGAACACAAATATTCCCAGAGTTGCGTAGCCGCTAAATTTTCTGTCGCCTTGGACACAAGCATGAGGTTCGATACCGGTCTGAAGCTTGGATAGAGCTTAGTGTCAAGGGACGGTTTTTTAAGAAGAGGAGATAAAATAGCCCTTTTCATAGGCAGAGGAACTTCACAACTTTCTAAAGAGCAATCAACAATCTTTGTTATGATTGGTACCAAATCAGAAAAGCACAACTTAAGTAAGTTAGAAGGAATCGGGTCTAGGGAGCACGACTTCCTAGCCATTTTAGTAATAAATTTGCTCAGTTCGACAGCAGTAGTCAGCTTGAACTGGTTATTTGTCAAACAACTGGACATCGCATCCTGCATCTGACCTGAAGCTAAACCCCTGGAAAATTTTAAACAGCTCAAGATAGCAAAATACATAACACATGACTTACTTAACATTCTGCTTTCATTTTTATTGAAAAATTGGCAAATGATTCAAATATTTAATCAACACAGAGGGTGGACTGCCTGAATTTTATACACAGCTGATACCGTCACCTTGTGGGTCCAATATTAAACAACTATTAGTTGAGGTTTTGTGATATCCAGAATAATCGAATTCTAGGTAAGTGGTTATCAACCAAGCCGAAGGGCAAAGCTGATAACACTTACAAAGACCTTGATTATTTAGGATATCACAAAAACCTAATCTACTAATATTGTTCTATTATGTACATTGTTTTGAAGAAAACATGACAAACACACTGTGGTAATTAAGGAACCTGAGTTGATATAATTGCTACTGGAAATCATGCATTGTGCACTCAACCTACAGATTAGTCAGTTATGTGGTAGCAGATAACTAACTTATCAACTAATCTGTCGGTAATGCGCTGATTTCCAATGAAAATTAACTGTAGGCTCTTAGCCAATGAGATGACAGATAAGGAGTACAGTGTATAATAATCAAGCTTGTTAGTGATTCAAAATATTTCTCTGTTTTGATTAGCTCAATTTAACCTCATGCATGGATGCATTTGTTTGGTTGTTGACGGGCAGATGGGCTTACATTTAAATTGGGATTGGGAGGGGGGGGGGAGGGGAGGGGGCAAGCTTAAAGGCAGCAATTTACCTATGCAGATCTCAGAGGGCTTCATCCTCAATATTGCTTAAAATCATATCGGCCTTATCCAATAATTGCTAATTATTTGTAACAATTTGCTAGCAAAGAATGAGGAAAACTTGAAGCCATACGGAAATCAGAAAAGGGCATAGCTCGCCATATCAGGAGCGCACACGGGTGCAAACGATCAGAAACGGTTCTGAACGTACTTTTTGGCCTTTAAACACTTGATGTAAGCTGAAATATGTAACCTTATTTTCCTTTCGTTTACAGCACAAAATGGCTAAGCTTACCTACCCATACTCCACAAAAGATAACAAAGAATCCGCCAGACCCTATAGACCAAAATGTGTAGTTGCAGAGTCCAAGATCTACGATTCCCATTACAATCAACAACACTCCAAAGACAAAGTGTGTTAAGGCCCATTTGAAATGACTTGACATGTTGCTTTTCCGCCGGATAATGACTTCTACGCAAAACAAATTTTTCCAAAGGAATTCACAGCTTCCATTTTTAGCTCATGGATGACGTAGTCATGCCATGGGCTTTTGGAGGCACTCGAATGGCACTCGATCACTCACTCACTCACTCACTCACTCACTGACTCACTCACTCGATTCTCATTAATATATTCATTTAAGTCAGATTAAACACTTTACCCTTACCTCCCTTACTTAGTATTACTTTTGTTCCAAGTGCCTTTTACGCATATGTTTGGCATATTCTAGAGGGTACTAGTAAGGCGTACATTTTTTCCCGACACATCATAGAGTAGCAAGCCTAGCCGAAGATGGGTTTTGTATAAAGGGAAATATTCTAAAGAACACTGAGAATATCATCGGCAAGAAATGGACTTGGAGTTGTTAAAAGGACGTTGAAATACTGGTGCGTGCATCATTGTTGCTTTTTTTTTTTTTGACGAACTGTGCTCGGAGTGTGAAAGAGCTACCGCAGCCTGACGATGGGATTTCGCTCAGCGAAAAGCGAATAATAAGCCAAAGAGCCTTAGCTGCCGAAAAACGGTCCTCCATTAAAGTGACGTTGAGGAGTATCTATTGTAGTTTATTATTATTAAAAAGGTGATCTTTGCCCAGTAGGCTGTTTGTCGGTGATTCCATTTATCAGTGCCATTAATGTAATTTCTACAGGAAATGCTACGCTGGAAAAAACAAGTTTCTAGAATACTCAAGTACAGAAGGGCAATAGGATACTTCGACTGCGGTAAATTACTTACCTTCGTCAGAGCACGTACAGCCTCGAGCTCAGTCCGTTTACATGTATTAAAATAATTTTTAGCTAGTGTTTAGCAAAAGCGCGTTCTAAAGCAGTTCAATTTAGCCGTAAACGCCTGTATTCTGTATTTAATAGCTCGTAGTACATATACTAATCGTTACGTGCTCTTTTATGAACCGCATATGGAAACATTTATTTGAAAGCACTTATAGGAAACCCTCGAGGTCCATTAAAATAATTGTTTAAAACCACGGTATCCAAAGAGGGTCACATGTACATATACCTGAACGCCTGCGACTCAAGAACTGTTTATGTGAAATAGTATGAGTTGCCTGTGTATAATATACGTATGGGCTTGAACGAATATCAACATAAGGACATCGCATATGTAGCACCATTCTACCATTTGCATTTTACCCTTCAGCAGCAGTAGCCACATGCACTTCTCGAGCGCCTATTTTTCTTGCTGTTTCTTTAATAGATTCATATCACTCTCATATACGTTTAACTATGATGTAGCACGTGCCCAATATCTACTCGCCAGTTTTTAACATCTTGCATCAAAGACTCACAGCCAACTCTCTCTTAACGGACACATCTATAAGACAGACATCTCTCAGAAGACGGACACCTGGTGTTGGTCCCTGCCGTTTTTCAGTCATTTTAAAGTAACTTTACTCTCTATAAGACGGACACCTTTCTACTGAAAACGGACAACGGACATTTTTGAAACCGTTAACGGACAATTGGCAAGTGTTTTATGTTGTGAACCCCCCCCCCCCCGGGGGGGGGAGGGTACGTTAGGAATTTTTCGGTGGGGATGAGCCGCTGGGACCCTGGAATCCTTAACCTATACCAGAGCTAGTTCAGCTAAATTTTGCTACCCTATACTAGAGTAAACTCCCCAAATCCCCCTATCCTAGAGTAGCTGTTTCCCTAGTCCAGATAAAATCTTCAACCAACTGATCAGTTTCCTGAAAAATGATACCCTATTCTAGACCCAAATGTTCTGATTTATATACCCTATCCTAGAGTAAACTGCTTGAAAACCATACCCTTCACAGCGGCACATACCTATATAGGCCATATATGGCAGTACCCCCACCCCCGGGTGAAAAGCACCTCAAAACGGAAATTTAGGTGCTCTACATGATAGTAAATTGCAAAATGCTTGATACTTTGTTGTCGTGCTCCAGTTCGCAGTGTATACTGTTACGCTTTTAGACCATGAAGCCGTGAACGTTTGCTTGTAGTGAACGTTTGATTGCACAGTGAGAAAATAATTCAACTTTTCTGTTACAAGTTTTCAGTTCTAGATGTTTTTTTACAAGTTTAGCCGACGTGTATTCATTGCGAATAGGCTCAGCTGTATAATTACTGGTTTCACGATACTTCGACTCTCTATAATAAGCCGGACACCTCTCTAAGACGCACAGTCAGGGCCGGTCCCGAAGGTGTCCGTCTAAGAGAATTAAAGTTGACTATACTCTAAAAAATGTTTAAGCCATATAAAAGCCGAAAACTTTCATTTATATCAAACGTTTTCCAGGTTCAGTGGCTCATAGACACTGATTTGAAAACTTTATAATATTATATTCGGAAAATTATACTCCCGTAAAAACGTAAGAGACTTTGCCGGAGTAATACTGTAAATACCTTTAAAATTCTGTTACATTCAACGTACTGCCAAACCCGGTCACCAAAATTTTTTTCCCCCCTTCGGGCCTCAGTTTGGTCCAAAAATAAGGGGGGGGGGGGGGGGGCTTGGGCCCTTCCCCTGTCCCCTGGATCCGCCACTGGGTATGTGCCTCCCAAGGGGGTACCATAAATGATCGATTAAGCGCCAAGGCGCTAATTCCATTTTCCTTGTTATAGGTGCGGCGCCTATACGAGAGCGGCGCTTATTTCAACTACGGGTAAAACACTGAGGGGAATATAGAGAGAATTAAGTGAGGCGCGTAGTAGGTATGCACTATTTAGTAATTGAGTAAAAAATACGTACCCCTCGAACTGTTATATGAACCCTGCTTCACGCGTTCCCCAACATGTACATTAAAACTTGAGAACTCACGAGTTGGTCGAGGTCTTTTCGTTTTTCTCCAAAATAGCCCTATTCCCCTCTTTTCCTTATAATCTTCTGCTTCATACAAGTGCATGTACCGCTCTTATACTAAGAAACAGTTACAGTGATTTTGTTAGAAGTAGTTATGGCGAGTCATGGCACTCATCTTGTGAAAAATCATGAGTCCCAGTCCAGAACCATTGAGCCCCAGTTCAAAGAACAACGAGTTCTACACTGGAAATGCTTGGGTCGTATGTAACCAGGCAGATACAGAATCTGAAGACAGACTCCAAACCTCTTTATCACAGTTCACTGATATTAATATATAATCCTCACGACAAAAATAAAAGGACTAAAATAAATATGCATCGTTAAATAACAGCCACAAATAAAAAATTACAAGAACAGGATTTTCTACAAAGACATTTTCAAATCGATTGATCGATCTTTGCGTCTCTACGGGACGCATTCATTCAATTATTTTATGTCTTTGGGGATTGTTATGCGTCAGGAACCCAGGACGCAGAGGTACCAAAATCACTGCCGTTAACCAACGCCAGCAAACCACTTTCGCGTTCAAGCTCCTAGTCCTAAAAACTAATTAAGTACAAACATAATTATTATTTCTCCACGCTCTTCTCCCCGCTTGCCTTTCTTGAAAAGAAGTTTCAAAGTTCCTACATTACTTTTACATTTTTCTTGTCATTACGCATCAGGTTACGAAATGCATTAGTAGATGATGAAGATTAATTGTTAGTTGAGAACTGAAGTCTCCAGCTTCACACGTAAGTAGTTACACGATGCTAGGAAAAAGAGAGAATGCAAGTAAGATTTAGTGCAGTCAAACCCCGTTAATATAAGGACACTGAATTAACAGTGTGTCCGTATTGATCGGGTCATGTTATTTAAGTAAAACAATAAAAAAAAACCTAATATTAGAACAAAAAATCAAATGAAAGAAATGAAAGAGGACATTAGCATGGACAAATTAAACATTTCTAACCTTCACAAAACCATCATTCCGCGGATTAAACACACGGAAACACTCAACAATCGCTCATCCATATACTTATAATAATCCAAACCGTTCTCTGCATGACACGTTTGATGAAAAAATAGTCTGAAATTTTATTTGCGTTGATCTATAAATCATCTTATCCGTTGCACTTTAGCGTTGGGAACATCGACATACTAGGTGTCAGCTAAGTTTTTTTTTACCTTCAAAAAAGGAAAGGTCAACTTCAGCATATTTTTGATAATAAACTTTCTACGAGAATCTAATGATTGGTCAAGCATGCAACAAGTGTCCGTTGACCGCGTACCGCGTTAACGGGTCCGCATCAAGCGGGTTGAATTGAGAGAAAAACTAAGGGCTTCTCCAAAGAAAAAGTAATTGCGTGATAACGAGGTGTCCGTGAAGCGGGGTGCGACTGTTACTGAATCAACAGTATCGATTGAAACCTGGCCGTATTTTACCTTTTGGGAATAGGGCATAATAATGCAAGTTTTCGTAAGCATTCTGGGAAATGAAACGTCGCGATCTTGAATTTTTAAAGAGTGAATTATAGTAAATTTATTTAGACAAATATAATAAATGTGAAGGTTTTCAACAACTGAAGTTTAATTTTACGCCAAAGACAACGTGGAACACCTTTGAACTGAAAGCTAACTGAATGTGAGAAACAAAATTAAGTAAACGAAATTAAGGTGACCAACCAAAAATGTACATGAGAGAGCTTAAAATCATCTTTAAGTTACATTGTAAGTATGTGAAATCATGAAAAAAAAAACAACTAAATCTAAAGTCCAAGTCCAAACTAAGTCTAAAGTCCACAATTTAGTAAGCGAATCCAGACGACGATCGAATAGTATTCCATGATGCATTTTTCCAGAAGCATCACGCAATATCGCAGTCATGGCAGATTCCATCGTGAAATAAGGCTGTTTTGTTGTCGGTTTTTTTCTCATTTGTGTTCCCGTAAAAGTAAGAAAATTGCATTCTTTTGTTATTTGAAATGATTTCTCCGACTTGCAATGGCTTAAGAGCGAGGTTTCCATATAGAAACATTTCTTTTCATTGTTTCACTTAGTCTTCGCATCACAAAGTGTTCAGTGACCCACAAGAAGGTCATGAATATTCACATAGTGCTTTAGCTTCCTAAACAAAGCAAAAAGATCTGCTCTTACTTGTTCATCTGTACAGACATAGGCAGGGGGCCGATCTCCATCATGACAGCTCGACATGACGGACTCTGTTGTGGAAATTTGGTGATATGGTGGAGGCGGGCCAGTTTCTTGTGGAGGCATAGGAGCCATCTCCAAGGGAACGAGTAAAAGATCAGAACCCCGGGAGCAAGTTTGGGCGTCGACAGTATAAGGTGGAGGCTGGTCGTTTTGCTGGACAATACTTTGAAGAGACATGGGAGTAATCTCCAAGGGGACGAGAAGAAGATCAGGGTCCTGGGAACCAGCACCATAGGGTGGAGGCCGGTCGTTATCCTGGAAAACACTTCGAGGCGGCATACATGTACGCACCATTTGAGCGTCGCCAGCAGGAACGGTGAAAGGGCTAAAAATTTGATCAGCCTGGTAAAAATATATGGAAAATATTACCCAGACAAAAAAAAAATCACTTCAATTAAGATTACTTTTAACTTAAATTCTAGAGTAAACTGCAAACATACACTGTATTATCCAGGCTGTAGAAAAAAAAAATACAAATTCTCTGGAAATAAAGTTGCGAACAGTAGTTTTAATATTTGTTATCACCTGACTAGAAGACGAAGTAACCCAGCAACAACTACTGCATCCTGTAATACACTGAACAATGCCAAGTGTCAAGACAATAGCTGCAACAACCCTTTCTGGTCCACAAGAGTATCCACAAAAATAGCTCATGAATAAAACTAAAAAGATGTAGCAACCACCAACTGCCATACCACACAAACTTGAGGTAATAAATACACAGGCCTACAAATAAATTATTAAAAAGCAGGTGGTTGATAAATCATCTCATCATTATTATTATTCATTCAAAATATTTTGCCATTTCTGATTACTGTAGCTTAAATCCCCTTGCTAGTTCTTCACAAGCACTTGGTGCTTACCATATTTGCAGGCATGGATCCACATCGGGTTTCCACCGTTTTACAGAAATCAGTCAGATTTTTCATAATAGATATATCTTTAATAAAGAAAATGCTTTCTAAGTTGCAAGCCTTCATCCAAGGAGAATGGAACTGGCCATTATCTTGTGTGAATGACTCAGAAACCCAGGAAACGAGACTTTAGGGGAACCATACCTCTGATGCCCTTACAAGCTAATGCGCCTGCGGTGCTAGTTTAGGAAATTGGTCAGTAATTTTCCTATATCCACGCCTGATGATATTAAAAGCAATATACACCACTGATGCAATGGTAGATTGCCTATTATTATTCACCCAATATATTTTGCCATTTCTTATTGTCTCCAACCACTATAGCATGAGTGTGTACTGGTCACCTTTTGAAAATCTGAGACAGAGCTGTAGCAATAAAGCAATGAAATGGCCTCTGAAGCCTGGAGCAACATTTTCCATTATAATTATATGTCATTTCAGATCGTCCTGAAAAGTTGAGCACTTTAAAAAAATTATTCTCACCAGTTCAACCTACCAAGTTCGTGCGCCCACAAGATGTCCCGTCGCGGTTTCTTGCTAGAATTCCTCCTGTGATACACATCTGTCAAAAAATTGATATTATTTATTAACTCACATGTGAGTGAGTCCCAATAGTGACTAACATCAATTTTCTCCTAACGATATCTATACAATGTCAAGAGATTAGGTTATGAGAATTAATAAAATGATCACAACTAAGGGAAAATGCTTTGATCTTTTATCAAATTCTCTCAACTCATTCACGAAGGAAATGTATAGAGACCAGTTTGGAGAATTTGTATGTGGATATTTGGGGCTAAAGGGTTAGCCCTATATTTTCTAGCTGGGTGTCACCAATGGGTATTTAGAACTTAGGTCTGGAATGTCGGTGGGTCCCGGTTTATATAGTCACAATAATTATTGATAACCCATTCAGCTGCCCGCATTGTTTTCCTTCTAAAACTGGCTGGCCATAAAAGAGATCAATCTAAACACCAATCGGGTTTTCAATAGTATTTGAAAGTATTTGATGGAGAGGTCCAGCTGGCAGACTTGCACCATCAGTGTCGGAGGCACAAACTTCTAGGGAGTCCGGGGGCATGTTCCCCTTGGAAAGTTTTTAAAATTGGACTCTCCAAAATGCAATTTTCTGCATTTCCCGGACCGGAATTGATTATGAAATGCTCACAAACAATGAAATATTTGTTTTTGTAATTTTTTATTATAATATTATCGGTTTGCAGTTTGTTTTTTTAGTTGATTCCAAAATGAGTTCCAAAAAGTGAAAGTGAGTGTAAGAATCCCCAAGGACAGAATGGTTTACGGACGGACGTTACATGTCAAACAGCCGGACATCGCATCCTGCATCTGGCCTGAAGCTAAACCCCCGGAAGTTTTAAACAGCTCAAGATAGCAAAAACATAACATGTGACTTACTTAACAGTCTGTTTTAATTTTTATTGAAAAATTGGCATATGATTCAAATATTTAATCAAAAAAGAAGGTGAACTGCCTGTGTTGATGTATGACATCATGCATGATCGAGAGAGGTCCCACACTTCACATTACTTCAGAATTTTATACACAGCTGATACCTCACCTTGTGGGTCCAATATTAAACAACTATTAGATGAGGTTTTGTGATATCCAGAATAATCGAAGTCTATAGGTAAGTGGTTATCTGCCAAGCCCAAGGGGAAGGCTGATAACACTTACAAAGGCCTTGATTATTTAGGATATCACAAAAACCTAATCTAAAAATATTGTTCTATTATGTACATTGTTTTGAAGAAAATATGAGAAACACACTGTGGTAAGGAACCTGAATTGATATAATTGCTACTGGAAATCATGCATTGTGCAAGCAACCTACAGATTAGTCAGTTATTTGCTAGCAGATAACTTAAACTTATCAACTAATCTGTAGGTTTGTGGATTTCCAAAATTAACTATAGGCTTTTAGCCAAATGAGATGACAGATAATGAGTACAGTGTATAATAATCAAGCTTGCTATTGATTCAAAATATTTCTCTATTTTGATTAGCTTAATTTAACCCCACGGATGCACTTTTTTGGTTGTTGACGGGCAGATAGGCTTACATTTAAATTGGGATTGGGAAAGGGGGGCGGGGAGAGCAGCAATTTACCTATGCAGATCTCAGAGGTTTTCATCCTCAATATTGCTTAAAATCATATCGGCCTTATCCAGTAATTGCTAATTATTTGTAACAATTTGCTAGCAAAGAATGAGGAAAACTTGAAAGCAATACGGAAATCAGAAAAGCGCATAACTTGCCATAATCAGGAGTGCATACGGGTACAAACGGCCAGAAAAGGTTCTGAACGTACTGTTTCGCCTTTACAGGTGATGTAAGCTGAAATATGTATCCTTAGTTTGCTTCCGTTTACAGCAGAGGGAAAAAATAAATAAGCTTACCTACCCATACTCCACAAAAGATAACAAAGAGTCTAAGTCCTATAAAAACATCGCCTAAACTGAGTCCAAGATCTACGATTCCCATTACAAACAACAACACTCCAAAGACAACGTGTGTTAAGCCGCATTTGAAATGACTTGACATGTTGCGATTCCGCCATAATGACTTCTACGCAAAACAACAAATTTTTCCAAACGAATCCACAGCTGCCATTTTGATATTGAATCTTTATAGTTGACAGAGAAGCCCTGGGCCGACATAAAATGGCACGCAATGCGTGCAAATTTTAACATAGCTTCTATTTTTGTGCAGTGTTATCTACTGTCGGTTTTCACATGACGTCACTAAAATTCAAGCTACAAAACAATCAATCCTACGGAGATATTACTTTCATGATGTATTAGAACAGCTCAAAACTTATTTTCATACAAACTTTCGCTTCGAAAGGGTTCTTGGTTTTGCAATAGAGTTCTCTTGAATTTCTAAGCTTTTGTTTGACGCGGCATTCTCATGACGACCGAGAGAGCTGTCATGTCATGTAGGTTAAAAAAGTGACAAATTTCAGGAAATTTTGACATCTAAACAGTTCATGTATTAGGAAAAGTTTCACGGAAACGTTTATGGGTACCTCGAGGAATAAATTCACGCTTTTCAATAACAAAACTCGGTAACAAATGTTTCTGCTGGTTTTCGTTCGCCATGTTGGTGCCCATCCAGATGGGCACCACCATGGCGTCTTCATACAAATCTCTATAGATTTGGGTAAAACATGTTTTTTCGGATACTGTTTGTATATGAAATGTATTTGTATTGTATTTGTATGATGATTTGCCACACATAACACGATTACAATTCTAAAAGATACAAAAAAATGTAGGAAGAAATGGCGAGGATGCCTAAAGGAACTTATATAAAGCTTATGTTCCAATTTGTCAAAGATGGCATATAAATTACAACGACGGATACAAAATATTATTAGATGGAAAATTAAAAAAAAAAAAAAAACAATCTATATCAAAGGAAGTTTACAAATGTTGAATATTAAACAGTTTTTACCCAAGATTTTTGTTATAGTATACTAATAATTATTACAATTTTATATTATATGCCTTACTATAAAATTTAGGTCCTTGATAAAATACCGAAAATTGTTTGATTCTAGTACGACAGAAAGGCATACGAATGAATTTGACTTTGTAAGGTAAATTACAGTGAAATTTGAAAGGTAGAGTATGGTTTTGATAGGAGTACATGAATAAGTTTAGTTGTATTAAGGTAATATATCATGAAATTTTCGCCTCCTTTCATTTCCCAGTTTCTGGGCTTTGAACGGTTTTGATTTTGATTTTGATCTATCTTGAATCATGGTGTGACGCTGAAAACAGCAATTGCTAGCATTTCTTTTTAGCCAGTGTTTTGTAAATCGAAGATTCATCTTAATATAGGCGAATCCTTGTTTACATGTTTGCCTCATTAGCATAGGGTTTTCATTATCTGATGAAGCTAATAAAATGGAATTTCTAAATATTGAAAGAGCATAACAATTTCATTTATCTCTGAAAACTTGAGCCAGATATACCAAATAGTTTCGGAGAAATTCTTTTTGAAAAACCTTGCAAAAATTGTATGAGCTCACTAATGTTTTGCCACCAAGTAATTTTGCAGTTTTTAATTGCTGCTATTTCTTTGTTACTGATTGAAAAAGAGCTGAAACCTGCACAAACTGCATAAACTATACGGCCTCATCTTCTATGGGCTAACTCGTATGCTAGCCTTAAACCCCTTGAGAGGGGTTGATGGTCAGTTGGGTGGTTAGTTACGGTGTCTCTAAAGCGGAGTTGGACTGGACTGGAAAACAGATAAGACAGATACTACATCATCTTTATTTATCCACGGTCAATTCATCAGCTAAAAAAGTCTACTTTACAGTTCAAAGAAGAAAACATTATAAACTATCTACAATATAAAAATATTAAATAAAAAGCTGCTTTCCACGAATGCCGTGCCCTAGAGTACTTGTTTAGGAAGACTATCGAATTTCTTAACGGACTCTGCTTGCCTTACATTTCATATTTTTTAGCAACTAAGATAATTTGCAGTCTGTCTACTTTGAATTGGAATTACATGTGAGTTTGTTCCGTAAGTGGCACCACTATAGCTAAAGCTATTTTTGTTATAATTTGCCCGTGATAATT
>OZ037781.1:4568532-4588532 GCA_964035525.1 Porites cylindrica | reverse complement strand
GAAATGAAACGTCGCGATTTTGAATTTTTAAAGAGTGAATTATAATAAATTTATTTAGACAATTAGAATTAATATGAAGGTTTTCAAAAACTGAAGTTTTATTTTACGCGAAAGACAATGTGGTATACCGGGGGGGGGGGGAGGCACTTGGGTATTTTTTGGGTGGGTATGTGCCGCCCGGGAATCCAAATTGGCACCCCGTTCTAAAAAAAATTTTCCCTAAAATTGATACCCCGTTCTAGAAATGGGCCAATTTTTTATACTCCGTTCTAGGGTGCAACAAGAGTATAACAGTTTGCTTGTTAACGCATTGAACCGTATTTTTAAAGGCAATGAGTCCTTGAATAATTTCAAATGGCTGCTTACAAAACTGGAGCTTTCATGCGTTCACCCCCCTGGGGTGGTATACCTTTCAATTGAATGTAAGAAACAAAATTAAGTAAACGAAATTAAGGTGACCAACCAAAAATATACATGAAAGAGCGTATAATCAACTTTAAGTTACACTGTAAGTGTGTGCAATCATCAAAAAAACTAAATCCAAAGTCCAGGTCCAAACTAATTCTAAAGTCCACAATTTAGTAAGCAAATCCAAGCAATATCGCAGTCATATTGCATCACGCAATATCGCACTCATGGCAGATTCCACCGTGAAATAAGGCAGTTTTGTTGTCTGCTTTTTTCTCATTTGTGCTCCAGTTAAAGTAAAAAAACTGCATTATTTTGTTATTTGACATAATTTCTCCGATTTGCAATGGCTTTAGAGCGAGGTTTCC
Organism: Porites cylindrica; assembly: GCA_964035525.1. Taxonomy (NCBI): domain Eukaryota; kingdom Metazoa; phylum Cnidaria; class Anthozoa; order Scleractinia; family Poritidae; genus Porites; species Porites cylindrica. Next base: position 4,587,756 of record OZ037781.1, on the reverse strand, counting down.
ATATAGAAACATTTCTTTTCATTGTTTCACTTAGTCTACGCATCACAAAGTGTTCAGTGACCCACAACAAGGTCATGAATATTCACATAGTGTTTTAGCTTCCTGAACAAAACAAAAAGATCTGCTCTTACTTGTTCAGCTGTACAGACATAGGCAGGGGGGAGATCTCCACCATGGAAGCTCGACATGACGGACTCTGTTGTGGAAATTTGGTGATATGGTGGAGGCGGGCCAGTTTCCTGTGGAGGCATAGGAGTCATCTCCAAGGGAACGAGTAAAAGATCAGAACCCCGGGAGCAGGTTTGGGCGTCGACAGTATAAGGTGGAGGCCGATCGTTTTGCTGAAAAATACTTTGAAGAGACATGGGAGTAATCTCCAAGGGGACCAGAAGAAGATCAGGGCCCGGGGAACCAGCACCATAGGGTGGAGGCCGGTCATTATCCTGTAAAACACTTCGAGGAGGCATACATGTAGGCACCATCTGGGCGTTTCCAGAAGGAACGGTGAAAGGACTAAAACTTTGATCAGCCTGGTAAAAATATATGGAAAATATTACCCAGACATAAAGCAAATCACTTCAATTAAGATTACTTTTATTTTAAATTCTAGAGTAAACTGCAAACATACACTGTATTATCCAGGCTGTAGAAAAAAAAATTACAAATTTTCTGGGAATAAAGTTGCGAACACTAGTTTCAATATTTGTTATCACCTGATTAGCAGACGAAGTAACCCAGCAACAACCACTGCATCCTGTAATACACTGAACAATGCCAAGTGTCAAGACAATAACTGTAAAAATCTGTCCTGGTCCACAAACGTATCCACAAACACTCATAACAAAAACTATAATGCTGCAGCAAACAACAACTGCAATACCACAGAAACCTGAGGTAAGAAATACACAAGCCTGGAAATAAATTATTAAAAATCAGGTGGTTGATAAATCATCTCATCGTTATTATTATTCATTCAAAATATTTCGCCATTTCTGATTACTGTAGCTCAAATCCCCTAGCTAGTTCTTCACAAGCAATTGGTGCTTACCACATTTGCAGGCATGGATCCACATTGGTTTCCACCGTTTTCAGAAATCAGTCAGATTTTTCAAAATACCGTGGATTTATTTTTTTAATAAAGAAAATACTTTCTAAGTTGCAGGGCTTCATCTGAGGAGAATGGAACTAGCCATTATCCTGTCTGAATGACTCAGAAGCCATGGAGAGGGGACTTAAGGGGGAAGCATAACTCGGATGCTACCAGAAGCTTGTGCCTTCGGTGCTAGTTTAGGAAATTGGTCAGTATAATTATCCTAGATCCACGCCTGATATTAAAAGCAATATACACCATTGATTCAATGGTATATTGCCTATTATTATTCACTCAAAATATTTTGGTATTTCTTATTGTCTCCAACCACTATAGCATGAGTGTGTACTGGTCACCTTTTGATCATCTGAAATGGAGCTGTAGCAATAAAGCAATGAAATGGCCTCCGAGGCCTGGAGCAACATTTTCCATTATAATAAAATTAAATGTCATTTCAGATCGTCTTGAAAAGTTGAGCACTCTAGAAAAATTATTCTTACCAGTTCAACCTACCAAGTCGTTGCGCCCACAAGATGTCCTCTTGCAGACTCTTGCTAGAATTCCTCCTGTCATACACATCTGTCAAAAAATTGATATTAATTAACTCACATGATTGTGATTTAAGATTCATTAAGAGAAGAATGAGGTGTGATAACCCTTTAAGTCCCAATAGTGACTAATGTCAATTTTCTCCTAACAATATCCATACAATGTCAAGAAATTAGGCTATGAGAATAATCTTAATAAAATAGTCACCTAAGGAAAAAAGCCTTGATCTTTTATCAAATTTTCTCAACTTATTCATGAAGGAAATGTATAGAGATCAGTTTGGAGAATTTTATACACAGCTGATACCATCACCTTGTGGGTCCAATATTAAAAAAACTGTTGGATGAGGTTTTTGTGATATCCAGAATAATGGAAGTCGAGGTAAGTGGTTATCAGCCAAGCCAGAGGGCAAGGCTGATAACACTTACAGAGACCTTGATTATTTAGGATATCACAAAAACCTAATCTAATAATATTGTTCTATTATATACATTGTTTTGAAGAAAATATGACAAATACACTGTGGTAAGGAACCTGAATTAATACAATTGCTATTGGAAATCATGCATTGTGCGTGCATGCAACCTACAAATTAGTCAGTTATTTGGTAGCAAATAGCTAACTTATCAACTAATCTGTAGGTTGTACTATTTTCCAATCTTAGCCAATGAGATGACAGATAATGAGTACAGTTTAGAATAATCAAGCTTGTTATTGATTCAAAATATTTCTCTGTTTATAGTCTCTGTTCTGTTTATTTCTCCATGGATGCATTTTCGTGGTTGTTGACACGTAGATGGGCTTACATTTAAATAGGGATTGCGAGGGAGGGAGGGGGGGGGGGGGGGGGGGGGGGAGAGAGATGGAAGCTTATAAGCAGCAATTTACGTATGCAGATCTCAGAGGGTTTCATCTTCAATAATGCTTAAAATCATACTCGGCCTTATCCAATAATTACTAATTATTTGTAACAATTGACTGAGGAAAACTTGAAGCCATACGGAAATCAGAAAAGGGCATAACTTGCCATATTAGGAGTGCACAAGGGTGCAAACGGCCAGAAACGGTTCTGAACGTACTTTTTCGCCTTTACACGTGATGTAAGCTGAAGTATGTAACCTTATTTTCCTTTCGTTTACAGCACTGGCAAAAATATCTAAGCTTACCTACCCATACTCCACAAACGAGAACAAAGACTCTAAACCCTGTCCAATACACGCCGTAATTGACTCCAAGATCTACGATTCCCATTACAAACAACAACACTCCAAAGACAACGTGTGTTAAGGCGCATTTCAAATGACTTGACATGTTGTGTTTCCGCCATGATGACTTCTACGCAGTACAACAAATTTTTCCAAAGGAATCCGCAGCTTCCATATGCATTTTGATATTGAATCTTTATGGTTGACAGAGAAGCCCTGGGCCGACATAAGAGGGCACGCAATGCGTGCAGTGTTTTTCGTATAATTTATTATCTACTGGTTTTCACATGACGTCACTAAAATTCAAACTACAAAACTACTAATCCTGCGGAGATGTTACTTTCATGATGTATTAAAGCAGCTGCAAACTTATTTTCATGCAAACTTTCGCTTCGAAACGGTTCTTGGTTTTGCGATAGAGTACGCTTGAATTTCTAAGCCTTAGCGTGACGCTGCATTACATGACGGCCGAGAGAGCTGTCATGTAGGTTGAAAAAGTGACATGTTTCGGGGAGTTTTGCTAACTAAACACTTCAGTTTTTTACGGTAATGAGGAATAAATTCACGCTTTTGTAGCAAAACTCGGTAACAACATGGCGTCTCCAAACAAATCTCTATAAATTTGGGTAAATTCATTTCTTCGGATACCTCGTATATGAAATGTTCCTATGACCTGAATCTTGGCGAGGGCCCTTGTATTATACATTTACCTCCTTTCATTTGCCAGATTTTGGTCTTTATCTATTGAACGGTTTTGATTTCTATCTTGAATTGCGTGACACTAAAAACCAGCAATTGTTCGTTTTTCTTTGTTAGATTGTTTTGATGTTTTAAATCGAAGATTCATGTTGCTATAGTAGTCAGAATTCGCGCGGAAACGCTTGCTACGCAGCCAAGATTCTCTTCGCCTCTCTTTTATTTTTCCTACAAAATAACCCCAGGAGTTAATTCCTCATATAAGTCATACAGGTATGTGCCGCCCCAAAGGGTATTTTTTGCGCCCTTTCGGTCTGAAAACGAGTACAAATTTTGCCCATGTTGGTCTGGAGTCGGGTATGGTTTTCGAGGAAACTACGGGAGTATGAACGTATTTGTCATTTCACCTCCAAAAAGAATAAGAAAAAAAAAGGGAACTATGCGAATTCGAAATGCACTGTAAGAAATCTTTTTTGTTGGCGTTATAATCTAAGTAATAGAGAGGTTGAGCATCGTGTTTACGGCAAACGACAAACGTGAATTTGTACCACGTGACCAAGTTTTCTATTGACTTGTCGTTAACAGTTCATTGCTACACGAAAATCGGTAAATTCACGCCAATTCTATGCATAAGAATTGTTTTAAGCTGTTTTTATCTGCCTATTAGTTCTCATTTTGAAAATTTCTCACGTTTGCCGTGCACGCGATGCGTAATCTCTCTAATGATGACATAGTAATTTCGGCCTCGCGAGGTCTTAAAACGGGTGTGGAAAATGACATTTTTTGGTCTGAAATAGGGTCAGCATTTAGACAACCGGGCGGCACACCCCGCCAAAAAATCCCAGAAGTACACCCTCCGGGTCTTCGCTCCTCTTTTTTCCCTGTCTTTTCCTATATAATCTTCTGCTTCATACAATTGCATGTGCCGCTCTTATACTAAGAAACAGTTTCCGTGATTTTGTTAGAAGTAGTTATGGTGAGTCCTGGGACTCATCTTGTGAAAAATCATGAATCCCAGTCCAGAACCATTGAGCCCCAGTTCAAAAAACAACAAGTTCTACACTGAAAATGTTTGGGTCGTATGTAACCAGGCAGTTACATATAGAGAATCTGAAGACAGACTCCAAACCTCTTTATCACAGTTTACTGAAATTAATATATAATCCTCACAACGAAAATGAGGGTACCAAAATAAATATGCATCGTTAAATAACAGCCACATAAATAACCACGAATAGAACATTACAAGAACAGGATTTTCTACAAAGACATTTTCAAATCGATCGATCGATCGATCTTTGAGTCCTACGGATTTATTTTGTGTCTTTGGGAATTGTTATGCGTCAGGAACCCAGGACGCAGAGGTACCAAAATCACTGTAGTTAACCGACGCCAGCACGCCACTTTCGCGTTCCAACCTCGTTCCCAGGGTTCTCTCCTACCCGCCCTTCTCTCTCGCTCCGTGGGGCGGGTAGGAGAGAACCCTGGGAACGAGGTTGTTCGCGTTCAAGCTCCTAGTCCTAAAAACTAATTAAGTACAAACATAATTATTATTTCTCCACGCTCTTTTGCTCGCTTGCCTTTCTTGAAAAGAAGTTTTAAAGTTCCTACATTACTTTTACATTTTTCTTGTGATTACTCATCAGGTTACGAAATGCATTAGTAGATGATGAAGATTAATTGTTAGTTGAGAACTGGCAGGAGTCTCCAACTTCACACGTAAGTAGTTACACGATGCTAGGAAAAAGAAAGAATGCAAGTAAGATTTAGTGCAGTCAAACCCCGTTAATATACGGGCACTGAATTAACAGTGTGTCCGTATTGAGCGGGTCATGTTATTGAAGTAAAAATGTAAAAAACGCCTTGTGTTAGAAAAAGTTCAAATGAAAGAAATGAAAGAGGACATTAGCATCGTCAAATTAAACATTTCTAACCTTCAAAAAACCGTCATTCCGCCGATTAAACACACGGAAACACTCAAAAATCGCTCATCCATATATTTATAATAACCAAACCGTTCTCTGCATGAATGGTTTGATGAAAAAATAGTCTGAAATTCAATTTGCGTTGATCTATAAATCATCTTATCCGTTGCACTTTAGCGTTGAGAACATCGACATGCTAGCTATCAGCTGAGGGTTTTTTTTTTACCTTCAAAACAGGAAAGCTCAACTTCAGCATATTTTTGATAATAAACTTTCTACGAGAATCTAATGATTGGTCAAGCATGCAACAAGTGTCCGTTGTCTGCGTCAACGCGTCCGCATCAACGCAAGCGGGTTGAATTTAGAGAAAATGTACGGGCTTCTCCAGGGGAAAAAAGACTTTCCGTAATAACGAGGTGTCCGAGAAGCGGAGTGCGACTGTTACTAAATCAATAGTGTCGATTGAAGCTTGACCGTATTTTACCTTTTGAGAATAGAACATACATAAAAATGAAAGTTTTCGTAAGAATCCTGGGAAATGAAACGTCGCGATCTTGAATTTTTAAAGAGTGAATTATAGAAAATTTATCTAGACAAATATAATTAATTTGAAGGTTTTCAAAAACTGAAGTTTTATTTTACGCCAAAGACAATGTGGAATACCTTTAAACTGAATGTGAGAAACAAAATTAAGTAAACGAAATTAAGTTGACCAACCAACGGTACATGAAAGACCCTTGAATCAACTTTTAGTTACACTGTAAGTATGTGAAATCATAAAAAAAAACTAAATCTAAAGTCCAAGTCCAAACTAAAATCTAACGTCCACAATTTAGTGAGCGAATCCATTTTAAATGGCATAGTGTTTTAGCTCCCTGAACACAACAAAAAGATCTGCTCTTACTTGTTCATCTGTGCATACATAAGGAGGGGGCTGATGTCCATCATGAAAGCTCGATATGACAGACTCTGTTGTGGAAATTTGATGATATGTTCGAGGCGGGCCAGTTTCCTGTGGAGGCATAGGAATCATCTCCAAGAGAGCGAGTAGACGATCAGAACCCTGAGAGCAAGTTTGGGCATCAAAAGTATAAGGCGAAGGCCGACCGTTATCCTGGAAAACACTTTGAAGAGAAATGGGAGTAATCTCCAAGGGAACGAGAAGGAGACCAGGGCCCTGGGAACCAGCACCATAGGGTGGGGACCGGCCGTTAGCCTGGAAAACACTTCGAGGCGGCATACATGTAGGCACTATCTGGGCGTCGCCAGCAGGAACGGTGAAAGTTTTAAAAGTTTGATCATCCTGGTAAAAATATTTGGAAAATATTACCCAGACATAAAACAAATCACTTCAATTAAGATTACTTGTAACTTTATTTGAAGACTAAATTGCAAACATACACTGTATTATCCAGGCTGTGGAAAAAAAATTACAAATTCTCTGGGAATAAAGTTGCAAACACTAGTTTTGATATTTGTTATCACCTGACTAGAAGAGGAAACCAGAACCCAGCCACAACCATTGTATCCTGTAATACACTGAACAATGGCAAGTGTCAAGACAATAGCTGCAACAGCCAGTCTTGGTCCATTGGGAAAAAAACTCAGAAGTACAATAAGAAAGATGTAGTAGCCACCAACTACAGTACCGCACAAACATGAGGTAATAAATACACAAGCCTGGAAATAAAGTATTAAAAATCAGGTGGTTGATAAATCATCTCATCGTTATTTTTATTCATTCAAAATATTTTGCCATTTCTGATTGCTGTAGCTCAAATCCCCTTGCTAGTTCTACACAAGCACTTGGTGCTTACTATATTTGCAGGCATGGATCCACATCGGTTTCCACCGTTTTCAGAAATCAGTCAGATTTTTCATAATAGATGTATTTTTAATAAAGAAAATACTTTCTAAGTTGCAGGGCTTCATCCGAGGAGAATGTAACTGGCCTTTATCCTGTCTGAATGGCTCAGAAACCCAGGAGAGGGGACTTTAGGGGAAGCATACCCCGGATGCCACTAGAAGCTTGGGCCTTCGGTGCTAGTTTAGGAAATTGGTCAGTATAATTATCCTAGATGCACGCCTGATATTAAAAGCAATGTACAAAATTAATTCAATGGTATATTGCCTATTATTATTCACTCAAAATATTTTGCCATTTCTTTTTGTCTCCAACCACTATAGCATGAGTATGTACTGGTCGCCTTTTGATCATCTGAAATGGAGCTGTAACAATAAAACAGTGTGATGGCCTCTGAAGCCTGGAGCAACATTTTCCATTACAATAAAATTAAATTTCATTTCAGATCGTCCTGAAAAGTTGAGCACTCTAGAAAAATTATTCTTACCAGTTCAACCTACCAAGCCATTGCGCCCACAAGATGTCCCCTCGCGGGTTCTTGCTAGAATTCCTCCTATGATACACATCTGTCAAAAAATTGATATTTATTAACTCACATGTTTGTGATTTAAGGTTCATAAAGAAAAGAATGAGGTGTGATAATATCCCTTTAAGTCCCAAAAGTGACTAACGTCAATTTTCTGCTAACGATATCCATACAATGTCAAGAGATTAGGTTACGAGAATTAATAAAATGATCACCTAAGGGAAAATGCCTTGATCTTTTATCAAATTCTAATTAATAATGGAATTTATATAGCGCTTATACATCGCTGTTCTAAGCGCTTTACAATGCAAAAAAGAACATAAAAATATCATTAATCACGGGCTAACAAAACTGTGATTTAGAATTTCTGTGGTACTTTTACTGATGTATTTTCTTATTTCAGAAATATTTCGTATGTGATAGAAGGCACCCTTAACTATTGTATTAACATGTGGTGAAAGTGACATTGTGTCGTCAAAAATCACGCCAGGATTGCGAGCCTGTTGAGAGGGCCTGATGTTTTCCATGCCAACAGAAATCGTGGGAGGGGACAACGAATGACGAAAACGGGAGTGCAGAAAGAGAAATTCTGATTTATCATTGTTAAGCTTTATAACTTGTTGGTAGTCATCCACAAATTGATGTCAGCAACGCAGTTCCCAAGACGTTGTTTTGCAGCCACTAGATCAGAGGTGTCATTGCAAGCAAAAGATGCATAAAGCTGCGAGTCATCAGCATAAAAGTAAAACGACAAGCCATGCTCACGAACAATAAGCTACTTTCGAATAAACATGAATAAACAAGAATAATCATGGTTTATTCATTTTCTTTGTTTGTGTCCTCTAAGACTCGCTATCATGCTGAATTTTAATATATCGAAAGTTGCCTATATCATCAAGCGGAGATGTATACAATAAGTAAAGCATTGGGCCTAGGACCGAACCTTGAGGCACACACCAATGAAAGGGTCGTACCGTTGATGAAGCGTAGTCCACTTTCACAAGCTGAGTACGGTCTGTAAGGTAATATCGTAGCCAATCCAGGGCTTTTCCTTTGATACCGAAACTAGAGGAGAGTCTTCCTAGGAGAATTTCATGATCAACCGTATCAAAGGCTGCAGAAAGATCTAATAGCAAAAGCAAAACACCGCGATGACTATCGATGGTTTTCAGGATATCATCCTGTACTCGAATCAGAGCTGTTTCACAGCTATGATTAGCTTTATAAGCAGACTGAAGTTCCTCATTTAATCCATTTGAACACAAATATTCCCAGAGTTGCGTAGCCGCTAAATTTTCTGTCGCCTTGGACACAAGCATGAGGTTCGATACCGGTCTGAAGCTTGGATAGAGCTTAGTGTCAAGGGACGGTTTTTTAAGAAGAGGAGATAAAATAGCCCTTTTCATAGGCAGAGGAACTTCACAACTTTCTAAAGAGCAATCAACAATCTTTGTTATGATTGGTACCAAATCAGAAAAGCACAACTTAAGTAAGTTAGAAGGAATCGGGTCTAGGGAGCACGACTTCCTAGCCATTTTAGTAATAAATTTGCTCAGTTCGACAGCAGTAGTCAGCTTGAACTGGTTATTTGTCAAACAACTGGACATCGCATCCTGCATCTGACCTGAAGCTAAACCCCTGGAAAATTTTAAACAGCTCAAGATAGCAAAATACATAACACATGACTTACTTAACATTCTGCTTTCATTTTTATTGAAAAATTGGCAAATGATTCAAATATTTAATCAACACAGAGGGTGGACTGCCTGAATTTTATACACAGCTGATACCGTCACCTTGTGGGTCCAATATTAAACAACTATTAGTTGAGGTTTTGTGATATCCAGAATAATCGAATTCTAGGTAAGTGGTTATCAACCAAGCCGAAGGGCAAAGCTGATAACACTTACAAAGACCTTGATTATTTAGGATATCACAAAAACCTAATCTACTAATATTGTTCTATTATGTACATTGTTTTGAAGAAAACATGACAAACACACTGTGGTAATTAAGGAACCTGAGTTGATATAATTGCTACTGGAAATCATGCATTGTACACTCAACCTACAGATTAGTCAGTTATGTGGTAGCAGATAACTAACTTATCAACTAATCTGTCGGCAATGCGCTGATTTCCAATGAAAATTAACTGTAGGCTCTTAGCCAATGAGATGACAGATAAGGAGTACAGTGTATAATAATCAAGCTTGTTAGTGATTCAAAATATTTCTCTGTTTTGATTAGCTCAATTTAACCTCATGCATGGATGCATTTGTTTGATTGTTGACGGGCAGATGGGCTAACATTTAAATTGGGATTGAGAGGGGGGCGAAGGTAGAAGCTTAAAAGCAGCAATTTACGTATGCAGATCTCAGAGGGTTCCATCCTCAATATTGCTTAAAATCATACCGGCCTTATCCAATAATTGCTAATTATTTGTAACAATTTGCTAGCAAAGAATGAGGAAAACTTGAAGCCATACAGAAATCAGAAAAGGGCATAGCTCGCCATATCAGGAGCGCACACGGGTGCAAACGGTCAGAAACGGTTCTGAACGTACTTTTTCGCCTTTAAACACTTGATGTAAGCTGAAATATGTAACCTTATTTTCCTTTCGTTTACAGCACAAAATGGCTAAGCTTACCTACCCACACTCCACAAAAGATAACAAAGAATCCGCCAGACCCTATAGACCAAAATGTGTAGTTGTAGAGTCCAAGATCTACGATTCCCATTACAATCAACAACACTCCGAAGACAAAGTGTGTTAAGGCCCATTTGAAATAACTTGACATGTTGCTTTTCCGCCGGATAATGACTTCTACGCAAAACAAATTTTTCCAAAGGAATCCACAGCTTCCATTTTTAACTCATGGATGACGTAGTCATGCCATGGGCTTTTGGAGGCACTCGAATGGCACTCAATCACTTACTCACTCACTCACTCACTCGATTCTCATTAATATATTCATTTAAGTCAGATTAAACACTTTACCCTTACCTCCCTTACTTAGTATTACTTTTGTTCCAAGTGCCTTTTACGCATATGTTTGGCATATTCTAGAGGGTATTAGTAAGGCGTACATTTTTTCCCGACACATCATAGAGTAGCAAGCCTAGCCGAAGATGGGTTTTGTATAAATGGAAATATTCTAAAGAACACTGACAATATCATCGGCAAGAAATGGACTTGGAGTTGTTAAAAGGACGTTGAAATAATGGAGCGTGCATCATTGTTTTTTTTTTTTTTGACGAACTGTGCTCGGAGTGTGAAAGAGCTACCGCAGCCTGACGATGGGATTTCGCTCAGCGAAAAGCGAATAATAAGCCAAAGAGCCTTAGCTGCCGAAAAACGGTCCCCCATTAAAGTGACGTTGAGGAGTATCTATTGTAGTTTATTATTATTTGGACAATTTTGCTTGAATTCTGTAAAAAGGTGATCTTTGCCCAGTAGGCTGTTTGTCGGTGATTCCATTTATCAGTGCCATTAATGTAATTTCTACAGGAAATGGTACGCTGGAAAAAACAAGTTTCTAGAATACTCAAGTACAGAAGGGCAATAGGATACTTCAACTGCGGTAAATTACTTACCTTCGTCAGAGCACGTACAGCCTCGAGCTCAGTCCGTTTACATGTATTAAAATAATTTTTAGCTAGTGTTTAGCAAAAGCGCGTTCTAAAGCAGTTTAATTTAGCCGTAAACGCATGTATTCTGTATTTAATAGCTCGTAGTACATATACTAACCGTTACGTGCTCTTTTATGAACAGCATATGGAAACATTTATTTGAAAGCACTTATAGGAAACCCTCGAGGTCCATTAAAATAATTGTTTAAAACCACGGTATCCAAAGAGGGTCACATGTACATACACCTGAACGCCTGCGACTCAACAACTGTTTATGTGAAATAGTATGAGTTGCCTGTGTATAATATACGTATGGGCTTGAACGAATATCAACATAAGGACATTGCATATGTAGTACCATTCTACCATTTGCATTTTACCCTTCAGCAGCAGTTGCCACATGCACTTCTCGAGCGCCTATTTATCTTGCTGTTTCTTTAATAGATTCATATCACTCTCATATACGTTTAACTATGATGTAGCACGTGCCCAATATCTACTCGCCAGTTTTTAACATCTAGTATCATAGCCTCACAGCCAACTCTCTCTTAACGGACACATCTATAAGACAGACATCTCTCAGAAGACGGACACCTGGTGTTGGTCCCTGCCGTTTTTCAGTCATTTTAAAGTAACTTTACTCTCTATAAGACGGACACCTATCTACTGAAAACGGACAACGGACATTTTTGAAACCGTTAACGGACAAATGGCAAGTGTTTTATGTTGTGAACCCTCCCCCCCCGGGGGAGGGGGGCTACTTTAGGAATTTTTCGGTGGGGATGAGCCGCTGGGTCCTTGGAACCCTTAACCTATACCAGAGCTAGTTCAGCTAAATTTTGCTACCCTATACTAGAGTAAACTCCCCAAATCCCCCTATCCTAGAGTAGCTGTTTCCCTAGTTTAGATAAAATCTTCAACCAACTGATCAGTTTCCTGAAAAATGATACCCTATTCTAGACCCAAATGTTCTGATTTATATACCCTATCCTAGAGTAAACTGCTTGAAAACCATACCCTTCACAGCGGCACATACCTATACAGCCCATATATGGCAGTACCCCCCCCCCCCCCCCCCCGGGTGAAAAGCACCTCAAAACGGAAATTTAGTTGCTCTACATGGTAGTAAATTGCAAAATGCTTGATACTTGGTTGTCGTGCTCCAGTTCGCAGTGTATACTGTTACGCTTTTAGACCATGAAGCCGTGAACGTTTGCTTGTAGTGAACGTTTGATTGCACAGTGAGAAAATAATTCAACTTTTCTGTTACAAGTTTTCAGTTCTAGATGTTTTTTTACAAGTTTAGCCGACGTGTATTCATTGCGAATAGGCTCAGCTGTATAATTACTGTTTTCACGATACTTCGACTCTCTATAATAAGCCGGACACCTCTCTAAGACGCACAGTCAGGGCCGGTCCCGAAGGTGTCCGTCTAAGAGAATTAAAGTTGACTATACTCTAAAAAATGTTTAAGCCATATAAAAGCCGAAAACTTTCATTTATATCAAACGTTTTCCAGGTTCGGTGGCTCATAGACACTGATTTGAAAACTTTATAATATTATATTCGGAAAATTATACTCCCGTAAAAACATATGAGACTTTGCCGGAGTAATACTGTAAATACCTTTAAAATCCTGTTACATTCAACGTACTGCCAAACCCGGTCACCAAATTTTTTTTTCGGCCCTTCGGGCCTCAGTTTGGTCCAAAAATAAGGGAGGGAGGGGGTTTGGGCCCTTCGCCTGGATCCGCCACTGGGTATGTGCCTCCCAAGGGGGTACCATAAATGATCGATTAAGCGCCAAGGCGCTAATTCGATTTTCCCTGTTATAGGTGCGGCGCCTATACGAGACGGCGCTTATTTCAACTACGGGTAAAACACTGAGGGGAATATAGAGAGAATTAAGTGAGGCGCGTAGTAGGTATGCACTGTTTAGTAATTGAGTAAAAAATACGTACCCCTCGAACTGTTATATGAACCCTGCTTCACGCGTTCCCCAACATGTACATTAAAACTTGAGAACTCACGAGTTGGTCGAGGTCTTTTCGTTTTTCTCCAAAATAGCCCTATTCCCCTCTTTTCCTTATAATCTTCTGCTTCATACAAGTGCATGTACCGCTCTTATACTAAGAAACAGTTACAGTGATTTTGTTAGAAGTAGTTATGGCGAGTCATGGCACTCATCTTGTGAAAAATCATGAGTCCCAGTCCAGAACCATTGAGCCCCAGTTCAAAGAACAACGAGTTCTACACTGGAAATGCTTGGGTCGTATGTAACCAGGCAGATACAGAATCTGAAGACAGACTCCAAACCTCTTTATCACAGTTTACTGATATTAATATATAATCCTCACGACAAAAATAAGAGGACTAAAATAAATATGCATCGTTAAATAACAGCCACATAAATAGCCACAAATAAAAAATTACAAGAACAGGATTTTCTACAAAGACATTTTCAAATCGATCGATCGATCGATCTTTGCGTCCTACGGGACGCATTCATTAAATGGTTTTGTGTCTTTAAGGATTGTTATGCGTCAGGAACCCAGGACGCAGAGGTACCAAAATCACTGTAGTTAACCGACGCCAGCACGCCACTTTCGCGTTCAAGCTCCTAGTCCTAAAAACTAATAAATTACAAACATAATTATTATTTCTCCACGCTCTTCTGCTCGCTTGCCCTTCTTGAAAAGAAGTTTCAAAGTTCCTAAACATTACTTTTACATTTTTCTTGTGATTACGCATCAGGTTACGAAATGCATTAGTAGATGATGAAGATTAGTTGTTACTTGAGAACTGGCAGGAGTCTCCAACTTCACACGTAAGTAGTTACACGATGCTAGGAAAAAGAGAGAATGCAAGTAAGATTTAGTGCAGTCAAACCCTGTTAATATACGGACGCTGAACTAACAGTGTGTCCGTATTGAGAGGGTCATGTTATTCAAGTAAAACTGTAAAAAAAATCCTCATATTGGAAAAAATTTAAATTAAAGAAATGAAAGAGGACATTAGCATCGTCAAATTAAATATCTCTAACCTTCACAAAACCGTCATTCCGTGAATAAAACACATGGAAACACTAAAAAATCGCTCATCCATATATTACTTATAATATGCAAAACCGTTATCTGCATAACTCGTTTGATGCCAAAATAGTCTTTTGTGCTGGGAACATCAACATGCTGTCAGCTAAAGGTTTTTTCTTTACCTTCAAAAAAGAAAAGGTCTTCCTATAAATTTTAATTTTTCAGCATATTTTTGAGAACAAAGTGTCCGCATTAGCGAGGTTAACTTTCGATAAGAATCTGTTGGCTGGGCAAGCAACATGAATCCGTCGTCTGCATTGACGGGTATCCGCCAGCGGATTAACCTGCGATCAGGCGTCCTTTTTTTTTTCAAGGGCGAATGAGGCGAGACATATAGGCCGTGAGAGACATATAGGGATAATAGGGAGAGGGCATGATCTCAGGCGGGATTGAGTTTAGAGAAAATGTAAGGGCTTCTCCAGAGAAAAAGAAAACTTTCCGTAATAACGAGGAGTCCGTAAATCGGGGTTCGACTGTTTCTGAATCAACAGTATCGACTCAAGCCTGGCCGTATTTTACCTTGAAAGAGTGAATGATGAAGAGTAGTGGATGAGAGGACAACAGACGTGCCCTCTTACAATACATTTTAACATGTGAACAGTAAGCTCGGACGTCAGCATACAAAAGCGCCACTGGCAGCCGCTCTCAGTCCATTTTTGAGTTTACTGTACCCACCCAACCCATGATGTGAATGACGTGATGAGTGAAGGCTGACCACAACACCGGGGTCAACGTCCCCTACTCTTTTCAGTGGTGTGGATTTTGGGAATAGAGCATAATTATGCAAGCATAATTATGCAAGTTTTCGTAAGGATTCTGGGAAATCAAACGTCGCGATCTTGAATTTTTAAAGAGTGAATTATAGTAAATTTATTAAGACAAACAGAATTAATATAAAGTTTTTAAAAAACTGACGTTTTATTTTACGCCAAAGACAATGTGGAATACCTTTAAATTGTGTTTGAGAAACAAAATTAAGTAAACGAAATTAAGGTGACCAATCAACTGTACATGAAAAAGCCTAAAATCAACTTTAAGCTACACAGTAAGTACGTGAAATAATAAAAAAACGAAGTCCAAAGTCCAAGTCCAAACTAAGTCTTAAATCCACAATTTAGTGAGTGAATCGATTTTAAATGACATAGTGTTTAAGCTCCCTGAACAAAACAAAAAGATCTGCTCTTACTTGTTCATCTGTGCATACATAAGGAGGGGGCTGATGTCCATCATGAAAGCTCGATATGACAGACTCTGTTGTGGAAATTTGATGATATGGTGGAGGCGGGCCAGTTTCCTGTGGAGGCATAGGAGTCATCTCCAAGGGAACAAGTAGGAGATCAGAACCATGGGAGCAAGTCTGGGCATCGACAGTATAAGGTGGAGGCCGATCGTTTTGCTGGACAACACTAGTACCCTCCAAGGGGACAAGAAGAAGATCAGGGCCCGGGGAACCAGCACCATAGGGTGGAGGCCGGTCGTTATTCTGGAAAGCACTTCGAGGCGGCATACATGTAGGCACCATCTGGACGTCGCCAGCAGGAACGTTGGCAGGGCTTAAAATTTGATCAGCCTGGTAAAAATATATAGAGGATATTACACGGTGGCGCGAAGATATAAATTTTATTTTCGAGTGGCAAAACAATATTTTACGAACGAGCGCAGCGAGTGAGTTAAATATTGTTTTTGCCACGAGAAAATAAAATCCATATCTTCAAGCTGCCGTGTAATGTTCTTTTTATTATATAAACAAAATGACATTGATAAAATAATAGAGGGAAATTACCAAAATTACGTCATCAATAAACTCACGTGTGAGATTATGGAAAATAAACCACTCGGGTCCCAGATGTAGTTTTTATGAATTTTACAAGTGGTACATTTTCCAGTAAAACACTCGTGTCTATATAATAAATGGAAAATATTACCCAGACATAAAACGAATCACTTCAATTAACATTGAATACTTTTAACTTAACTTCTAGAGTAAATTACAAACATACACTATATAATCCAAGCTGTACAAAACAAATTCTCTGGGAATAAAGTTGCAAACACTAGTTTTAATATTCGTTGTCACCTGACTAGAAGAAAAGGCAACACAGTAACAACTACTGCATCCTGCAATACACTGAACAATGCTAAGTATGCAGACAATAACTGCAACAGCATTCTCTGGTCCACAAGAGAATTCACAGAAATACAGAATTAAGAAGCTGTAGCAAGCACCAACTGTCATACCACACAAACTTGAGGTAATAAATGCACCGGCCTGGAAATAAATTATTAAAAATCAGGTGGTTGATAAACATCTCGGCGTTGCAATAATATTATTCATTCAATTATTTTGCCTTTTCTAATTAGCTCACATCCCCTAACTAGTTCTTCACAAGCACTTGGTACTTACCACATTTGCAGGCATGGATCCACACCCAGTTTCCACTGTTTTACGGGAAATCGGTCAGATTTTTCATAATAGATATATTTTTAATAAAGAAAATACTTTCTACGTTGCAAGGCTTCATCCGAGGAGAACGGAACTGGCCATTATCCTGTCTGAATGACTTAGAAACCCAGGAAAGGGACTTTAGGGGAAGCATACCCCAGATGCCACTAGAAGCTTCACTGTGCCCTCAGTGCTAGTTTGGTCAGTATTTATCCTAGATCAGCCCCTGATATTAAAAGCAATATACACCATTGATTCAATGGTATATAATGCCTATAATTATTCACTCAAAATATTTTGCCATTTCTGATTGTGAATTGTCTCCAATCCCCTAACCACCTGCCATGTGGAAGATGAGAGCAATATACCATACATACATAATTATTTATTCAAAGTATTTCACTGTTGCTGACTGGTTCAAATCCCCAGGCTAATTACTCTTTATAACCAACCAGTGTTGACCAAATTTGAAAGATGCCACTAACATACCATTGATCTGATGGTGTATTCATTAAGGGGCAGATTAATGGTATATAATTGACCTGGAAACGAGGCGGCTTGGGCAATAGACCTTTTGTTTCCAGGTGCACCTGCCAAACAGTTTACTTCACCAGTGAACTAATTAAAAGTGAAAATGTGTTTAAGGCTCTCCAAAAAAGAAATAGCTTAATTTCTGACTTAAACTGGACGGAAGAAATGCAAGAATAATTATGCAAAACATAATTATTGCTTGAAGGATCTTATCTATTTTTGGAGGATCAAGTTAATCTGCATGAAAAAATATCATTTTGTTTAATTTTATATCCTGAAACTGTGCTGAAAAATACGTCTAAGATTTGAAGAAAGTCAACAAGGAGGTATGCTCCTTAAGAACTTAGAAATATTATTTTGAAATGTGAATAATGAAACAATTTTTAACTGAATTCAGCTTTTGCATGATGCGAAGATAGTATGCAGATCTCCGAGGAAATGTAATAAATAAACAAATAAATAAATAAATAAATAACGATTTTGAGGTAGCACATCCACATAGTGGTTCTTTGTCTACCTGATTCCTGGTCGAATTGGAATTTGGAAATGTTGGTTTTTGAGGAGAGGGGAAAACCGGAGTACCTGGAGAAAAACCTCTCGGAGCATAGGGAGAGAACCAACAACAAACCCAACCCACACATATGGCTTCGACGCCAGGATTTGAACCTGGGCCGCATTGGTGGGAGGCGGGTGCTCTCACTGACTGTGCCATTCCTTGCTCCCCAATATGTAACAATAACCCCTAACCCTAACCCTAACACATTGTACTCATCCTCACTTAATGCCAACCACATCAAGACAATGGTTATACATAACCCTGACCACTATAGTATGAGTGATGAGTGTACTGGTCGCCTTTTGATCATCTGAAACAGAGCTCAGTAGCAATAAAGCTATGATGGCCTCTGAAGCCTGGAGCAACATTTTCCATTATAATTATATGTCATTTCAGATTGCTCCTGAAAATTAAAGTTGAGCACTCTAGAAAAAAATATTCTAACCATGGATACAGTTCAACCTACCAAGCCCTTGCGCCTACAAGATGTCCTCTTGCGGTTTATTGCTAGAAATCCTCCTGTGATGTACATCTGTCAAAAAAATGATATTTATTAACTCACATATTTCTGATTTGAGATTCATTAAGAAAAGAAGGAGATGTATTAGCCCTAGCTATATTTTCTAGCTGGGTTGTGATGTCAATGAGTATTTCACTAACTAAGGTCTGGAAATATGCGGGTCCCAGTTAACATACTGGACATAGTAACAGCATTTTGCAATGATCGTTAACCCATTCAGCTAAGAGAGAAGTTTATAAGCAGCAATTTATGGTATGCAAATCTCAGAGGGTTTCATCCATCATAATTATTCTTCAACATACTCTGCCTTGTCCAAAATTGCTAATTATTTGTTACAATTTGCTTTCCCTTTCTGCTCGTACGAAGAGTCTTAAATGGTTGAATCAAGCCTAATTAAACTTTCAGATCTCTGCCAGGAATAGTTGTAGACAAACTATTTAAGGAAGTTGTACAGAACAAAGAGAAGAAGCTCCGATCCACGGCCTTAACTCCCTACTCTTAATACCTCTAGGTTGAACCTAAGAAACACACGGAAATTTAGGCCCATTTTTAAGACGAACAGATTGTGTAATATAGTTTTATTACGTCCAATGATCT
>OZ037781.1:4436032-4563532 GCA_964035525.1 Porites cylindrica | reverse complement strand
AACATGAATCTCACGTTTGCCGTACACGCATGCTTAATCTCTCTAATGATATGACATAATTTCAAAAGGCCTATGGCAGGTCTGAAACCGGGTGTGGAAAATGACATTTTTTTTGGTCTGAAATAGGGTCAGGCACACCCCCGCCCAGAATTCCAAGGGTCTTCGCTCACCTCTTTTCGTATTCCTCCAAAATAGCCCTGTTCCTTTCATTTCCAATAATCTTCTGCTTCATACAAGTTCCTTTGCCGCTCTTATACTAACAATAAGCATTACAGTTAACCGACGCCAATCCCCCGTTCAAGCTCCTAGTCCTAAAAACTAATAGATTACAAACATTACTATTATTTCTCCGCGCTTGTCTGCTCGCTTGCCTTTCTTGAAAAGAAGCCTCAAAGTTTCTAGTACATCACTTTTACATTTTTCTTGTGACTACGCATCAGGTTAAATACATTAGTAGGTGATGCAGATTAATTGTTAGTTAAGAACTGGAGACTCCAACTTCACACGTAAGTCATCATCACAGGATGCTAGGAAAAACAAAGAATACAAGCAAGATTTAGTGCAGTCACAGTAGTGGACCCAGACCTTTAGATAAGGAAGGGGGGGGGGGGGGGGGGGGGGGGGGGGGAGGGCGGACGGTCATCCAGACCCTGAGATAAGGGGGGGGGGGGGGGGCGGCCTTAAAAAATTTTTTTCGGCCCTTCGGGCCTCATTTTGGTCTAAAAATAGGGGGCGGGCCCCCCGGCCCCGCCACTGAGTCAACCCCGCTAATACGGACACTGAAGAGGCCATAGAAAGTGTCTTTATTAACGGGCCTGGGTGGGGGGGGGGGGGGGGGGGGGGAGGTACAGGAGGGTAAATCTCCCTCCTCCTTAAACTCGGTTTTAATTAAAGATTGGCGGCGAGCAACACATGACTCTTGCACTTAGTCGTAAAGGAAGTATAATGACCTTCGGGGCTTCGCCTCTACACCAACATATACCACACGAAGAGCGCCGTACCACCGTATGTGTGCACACGAAGATTTGGGAAAGCCACTGTACCTACCCCCGGGAGAGGGGGTACTCCCTTATATAAGCCATATTGGTATGTGCAGCCCCAAGGGGTAGGGTTTTTGCACCGCAACGGTCTGAAAACAGGCATAGATTTTGCCCATTTTGGTCTGGACTTGGTTATGGATTTCGAGGAAATTACGGGAGTGTATGAACGCATTGGTCGTTTCAATTCCAAATGAATTAGAAAGAAAGAGAAATAAGCGAATTCGAAATGGATTTTAAGAAATCTTGTTTGAGCTCTAGTCTAAATTCTAACTATACCAGGTCTGAAAACTGGTATGGATTAAAGAGGCCGGGTCTGAAAACGGGTGTGGAAAACTACATTTTTTTGTCTGAAATAGGGTCAGGATTTGGAGAAGCGGGTGACACACGCCCACCGAAAATTCTCAAGAACCCCCCACCCCGGGTACCTACCAAGTATCTAAGAGAAACACTCTATCTTATATAAAAAGGAAACTCATCCATCCAGACACATGGAACAGCCATGAGAAAAATGATAGCCGTTACTTTTGCAAACATCTTCATGGCCATAATAGAAAACCAAATATCGAAATAGAGTTGTACTGAACCGTACCCCGGTCACCAAAGTGTTTTTCTCGCGTGTGGCGGGATGCTTCGGTGTCGGCTGCAGGCCGACAGATCTTTGGCCGAAGGCAGAAGTCAATAGAGGCGAAGGGTAAACGCAAGAGAAAAAAGCTTTTCGCGTGGGTCACTATTAATAAAGACTTTTAATTACCAAACAGGAAACCGCGCATAAAAAGTTTCTAGGCACCCAGGGTAACTGAACCAATGTTTTGGAAAAGATATTATAATATTGAAGATGTGGTTTCCCTATGGAACACAAGTCTAAACAAAATAGAGAGCTAAAAATAATTGTGGAAAAGGCAAATAACTTTCACTCTACTATCAAATTCACGGCTGAGATGTCTGAAACAGAGATCTCTTTCTTGGACACAAAAGTGTACAAAGGGGTTAGATTCAACAAGGAACCAATCCTAGACGTGCAAACATATTATAAACCAACCAGCAGCCCATTAGCCAACAGAAGCCTTTCACGCACTCGTGTCAACCACCAGGCGTGGAGAAATGCTTCATTAAAGGAGAAGCCCTCAGGCGTCTAAGGACTAATTGCTCTCAAAACACTTTTGAGGAAAATACCAAAAATTTCGAAAATCGCCTGATAGAAAGAGGCTACCCTGTCCTTATTGAAAGTACCTCTCTGAGTTAAAATTCGCCGACAGGAAAACAGCCCTTCAACAGAGCAACAAATCCGCACATAACAAACTACTACCTTTTGTTACCCAATACCACCCGGCTTTACTTAGACTGAAGAAAATACTACGGGAAAATGGCACCTTATACAAAACCAACAATAGCCTGTAGTGCAGGCGTATTTTGGGTGGGCGAAGGCTTGTTAATCGGATCGCTACGATGAAGCCGCCATCTTTGATTTTATGACAGAGGAAGATTGGGGAGAGTAGAAATAGTGACTCGCCGTCTGACTCGCCCCATTTCCTCCTCTCTTCGGGAGTTTCAACATGGCGCTTTCGCGATTAAAACCTGGGGCCCGTTTCTCGAACGTCCCGGTAACTTTTCGGGCCCGAATTCAAATATTCAAATCGAAATATAAAGAATAAGAGCGCAGGTCCTGGCTAGCAGACTACTCCATTTTGTTTCATTAACTGATAGTTTTATCATGTTAGATGCAAAACTATTGAAACTTCGATCTTTAATGTAAACGGAGACAGCTTACCGAGCCCGTTAATTATCGGGACTTTCGAGAAACGGGCCCCAGGGCGGATCCGCCCAGATTAAAACCATTCGCGCGCGCCCGATAAGGGATAATCCTTTAAGGACCAATTAGTTAGAGCTAAGCTCTGAAGGACTGATAACGCCCTTTACGACTATGTGCAGGAGTCGTGAGTTGCGACTGTCGCGAAAAGTTTTAAACCTGGCAAACTGAGATGCGTCAAAGTTTGATTCCATGCTTTCTCGGTTAAGTCCACCCAAGGGAGTCCTAGGAGACCCAAGGGGATTGCAGTGTATGTCATTTTCCCTGCCCCCCCCCCCCCCCCCCCCCACCCCCAAACCCTTGTCATGACGCACGTTAAACAAAAGCCGTAAAATTACCTTCTCATCGATATCTCCCTACTCCCAACATTTCATTTTCTCCCTCCTCCCTATTATGTACCTTCCCCCTCTTAACAGTGTGTTCGTCTTGAGCGGGTCTTATTATTCGAGTAACACTGTCAAAAAGCCTTTAATTTTAGAAAAAAATTCCAATAAATAAAGAAATAAAAGAGGACATTAGCATCGTCAACAAATTTAACATCTCTAACTTTCACAAAACCGTCATCCCACGAGGATTGCTGGGAACTTACGAAACTATGACGGCGACGGCAACGGGGACGTCGAAAGACAATAGGTTTAATGAGCAAAACAACAACTCTGCACGAGCATCACTCTTTTTTGTACATTTCTTTTTAATCCCTGCATAACTACGACGTGAAATGACCAAATTTTTACGGTTTACTTGGGAACGGGAAAGACGAGGCGATAAATTCTACCATCTCTGCCTGAACTCGGGCGCGGTCCCTTCGCTTCAGCTCCAACCCAAATTCCCTTCTTTTAAGTAACTGGGCACCTTAAAATAATCGCGAAAAAAGGTGAACAGATACGAAGTCTATTTGTCAGCGACGTTTTCATGGACGTCGCCGTTGTCGGATCGTAAGGTCCCTTATATAAATATACGGAAACACGCAAATATCGCTCATCTCTATATTACTTATAATAATCAAAACAATTCTCTGCATACATGTAACTCGTTTGATGCCAAAATAGTCTAAAATTTGCGATTATAAATCATGCTATCCGGTGCACTGTAGCGCTGGGAGCGGCATCCACATGCTGTCAGCTGAGGGGTTTTTTTTTACCTTCCAAAAATGAAAGGTCTATTTCAACATATTTTTGACAATAAAGCGTCGGCATTAGCGAGGTTAACTTTCTAGGAAAATCTATTGATTGGGCAAGCAACAAGTATCCGTTGTCCGCGTACCGCGTTAACGGGTCCTTATCAAGCGGGTTGAATTTAGAGAAAATGTAACGGCTTCTCCAGAGAAAAACAGACGAATATAGAATTAATATGAAGGTTTTTTTTTGGAATACCTTTAAATTGTATGTGAGAAACAAAATCAAGTAGACGAAATTAAGGTGACCAATCAACTGCGTATGAAAAAGCCTATAGTCCAGTTTAAGTTACACTGTAAGTATGTGAAATCATACAAAAACTAAGTCCAAACTAAGTCTAAAGTCCGCATTTTAGCGAGCGAATGCGTCAGCGAATCCATTTAAATGGCATAGTGTTTAAGCTTCCTGAACAAAACAAAAAGATCTACCCTTACTTGTTCATCTGTGCGTACATAAGGAGGGGGCTGATGTCCATCATGAAAGCTCGACATTGCAGCCCCTGTTGTGGAAATTTGGTGATATGGCGGAGGCGGGCCAGTTTCCCGAGGAGGCATACATGTAGGAGTCATCTCCAAGGGGACGAGCAGAAGATCAGGGCCCTGGGAACCAGCAACATAGGGTGGAGGCCGGTCGTTATCCTCGAAAACACTTCGAGGAGGTATACATGTAGGCACCATCTGGGCGTCGCCACCAGCAACGTTGGGAGGGCTAGAAATTTGATCAGCCTGGTAAAAATATACGGAAGATATTTACTTGATTACAGACCAAAAACAAATAACTTCAGTTAAGATTACTTTAAACTTAACTTCAAGAGTAAACTGCAAACATACAGTGTAGTGTATTATCCGAGCTGGAAAAAAAAATTTTCTGGGGAATAAATTTGCAAAGTAACACTATTTTTAATTATTCGTTATCACCTGACTAGAATACGAAGAAAACCAGCAACAACCGCCGCATCCTGTAAAACACTGAACGAAGCCAAGTACCAAGACAATAGCTGCGACAGTCCTCTCTGGTTCACAACTAGAGTATTCACAAAAACTCAGGACTAACACTAACTCGATGTAGCAAGCACCAACTGCAAGACCACACAAACTTGAGGCAAAAAGTGCACCCGCCTGTAAATAAATTATTAAAAATCAGGTGGTTGATAAATCATCTCATCGTTATTATTATTCATTCAAAATATTTTGCCATTTCTGATTAGCTCAGATCCCGAAGCTACACTGTAGTTCTTTAAAAGCACGTGGTGCTAACTGATTTGCAGGTGTGGGTCCACACCGGTTTCCACCATTTTATAGAAATCAGTCAGATTTTTCAAAATAGATATATTTTTAATAAAGAAAATACTTTCCAAGTTGCAAGGCTTCATCCGAGGAGAATGGAACTGGCCATTACCCTGTTCAAATGACTCAGAAACCCAGGAAAGGGGACTTTGGGGGAGCATACCCTGGATCCCCCTAAATACTTGGGCCTTCGGCACTCATTTAGAAAATTAGTCAGTTTGATTCAATGGTATATTGATTATCATTTACTCAAAATATTCTGCCATTTCTGATTGGTTTCAATCCCCCAGCTAATTCCTCATAACCTACCACCACTTTTAAAACCTATTTGGAAGATGCAAGCAATATACCATTGATTAGTTAAGACAAATTACATAATAATATTCATTCAAAGTATTTCACTGTTTCTGATTGGCTAACTTTTTATAACCAACCAGTGTTGACTGGGTATGAGTTGCCGAAAACACATAAATAGCGACTGGGTACGAGTCTGCTTCGATCATGGGATCCGGGTAGCCATTTTGATTTCAGAGACAAGCAGTGTGGTCAGCGGTGTAACAGCGTCATGTAATATTAAACAAGTGCCCTTTTTCTTTCTTTCTATTTGTTTTCTTTTCCAGGTGAAGAAAATTGGACAAATTTAACTTTTTTGTTTTAAAACACATGTTTTATTATCCTTTTACATTCAAATTGCCTGTTAAACAACATTAAAGTGATTTTTCTCCTTTGAAACCTGGTTTAAAAAACACTTAGATCAGCCCTGCAAAAATCGCTAAATATATTGCATAATAGTCCTACCTTATTGCACAATAGATGGGCTGTCTCTGGAGAGAGCAGGTGTACAGTTTTTACCTTTTTGTTATGTATGTTTTACACTTGGGATTTTATCGCCTTGCTCATAACAAGACTCATTTGCATACAATGAAAGTCGTCATGATTCTTATCCTGAGTTTTCACGCTCTCCGCTAGGAATGCCTGGGAGCATTCCCTCCTTTTTGTGACGGATACATGGAAAAAAAAAATGTGCATTTTTCAGAGTCTCGCTCTACTAAAGCAAGCTTGACTTTTAATAGGTAAGCTTGTTAATTAACAAGTCTTATAAGACAGACCCAGTTTTCTCCAGTTCAACCTACCAAGGCCTTGGGCCTACTAGCCTGTGTACAAGATATCCTCTTCCAGTTTCGTACTAGAATTCCTCCTGTGATGCACATCTGTCAAAAAATTGATATTTATTAACTCATGTACATGCTTGTGATTAAAGATTCATTAACATAAAGATACATGTACAAGGTGTGTTGGCCTTATATTTTCTGGTTGGATGCGACTTCAATGGGTACATGTATTTCACTAACTAAGGTCACTAAGGTCTGGAATATGGATCCCATGCCAGTTTATGGTCACATTTTGCAATGATTGATAACCCGTTTTAGATGCCTGCATTGTTCTCCTTCAACAACTGGCAAGCCACCAAAACGATCTCTTAAAATGCAGATCGGAATGTAAGGGTTTTTGGTAGCATTTCAAAGAACTGGATACAGAAGTTCAGCTGGCAGACTTGCACCGTCTGTGTCTGAGGCAAAAACTTCTAGGAAGGTTGGGGGGCATGGTCCCCTTGGAAAGTTTTAACATTGGACTAAAAATGTAATTCCTGTGTTCCCTGGTCCAGAATTGATTAACTTGGGGAAGGTCTTTTAAGGCATTAAGAAATGCTCACAAACAATGAAATATTTGTTTTTGAAATTTATTATTATAATAATATTATCGGTTTGAAGTTTGTCTTATAGTTGATTCCAAAATGAATTCCAATCAAAAAGAGTGTACAAATGCCCCAGGACAGATGGTTTACAGACAGACATTACATGACAAACATCTGGACATCACATCCGGCATCTGGCCTGAAACTGAACTCCTCAGTGTAAGTTTTAAACAGCTCAAGATATAGTGAAAACCATGACAGATGACTTCCTTAACATTTTGATTAGAATATTTAATTAAATCAGAGGGTGGACTGCCTGTGTTGATGTATGACATCATGCATGATTGAGAGAAGTCCCACTCTTCAGAATCATATACACAGCTGATACCATAACCTTGTGGTTCCAATATTAAACAATTATTGGATGAGGTGTTTTGATATGCAGAAAATTAAAATCGAGGTCGAGGTAAGTGATTATTAGCCAAGCCAAAGGCCGAGGCTGATAACACTTACCAAGACCTTGATTATTTAGAAAACCTCACTAACAATAAATGATATTGTTTTATTACACATTGTTTTTTAAAAAAATAACAACAATGACACACTGTGCCAAGGAACCTGAACTTATACAACTGCTATTCAGGAAATCATGCATACAGATAAGACAGTTATCTGCTAGCAGATAACTAACTTTATCTGTTGGTTGCGCTGACTTCCAAAATTAGTTGTAGGCACTCTTAGCCAATGAGATGACACAAAATGAGTATAATAATCAAGCTGATTCAAAAGATTTCTCCGTTTTAATTTGCTCAATTTAACCCCATCGAAGCACTTTTTTTGTTTACAAGTATGCAGATCTCAGAGGGTTTCATCCTCTATACTTCAAATCATGCTCAATCATTTGTAAAAATTTGCTAGCAAATACTATGGAAACCGTGAAGCCGTACGGAAATTAGAAAAGGGCTCAGGCCATATTAGGAGCCCACACTGGTGCAAACGGCCAGAAACGGTTCTGAACGTTTTCTCTCGCCTGTATAGGTGATGTTAGCTGAAATATGTAACCTTATTTTACTTGAACGTTCACAGCAGAGGAAAAAATAACTTATTAACCTACCCAAACTCCACTCACGATAACCAACCCTGTCCAAAAACCGCTATTATTGAGTCGAAGACTTATGATTCCCAATACAAACAACGACACTCCGAAGACAACGTGTGTAAAGGCGCATTTGAAATAACTTGGCATGTTGCGTTTCCGCCATAATGACTTCTACGCAATCCAACATTTTTTTCCCAAGGAATCCACAGCTTCCATTTTGAAGTTGATGTTTGTTGGTGACAGAGAAGCCCTGGGCCGACATGAAATGGCACGCAGTGCGTGCAAATTTTAACATTGCTTGCTTATGCAGTGTTTTCCGTATAACCTATTATCTACTGCTGGTTTTCACGTGACGTCACAAAAATTCAAACTACAAAACTCCTGATCCTACGGAGATGTTACTTATGTGATGTATTAGAGCAACTGAAAACTTATTTTCATACAAACTTTGGCTTCGAAAGGTTTCTTGGTTTTGCCATAGAGTACGCTTGAATTTCTAAGCTTTTGCGTGACGCGGCGGTTAGGTTAAAAAAGTGACTTATTTCGGCGAATTTTGCTATCTAAACAATTCATGTATTAGAAAAAGAATTACGGTAATGTTTATGAGTTCCTCGAGGAATAAATTCACGTTATTGTAGCCCATTCGGATAGGCACCAACATGGCGTCTCCAAACAAATCTCTATAAATTTGGGTAAATTCGTTTCTTCGAATACCTCGTATATGAAATGTTCCTATAACCTAAATCTTAGCGAGGGTACTTGCCTTCATATATTTACCTATCCTTTCATTTGCCAGATTCTGGTCTTTATCTATTGAACGGTTTTGTTTTTTTATATACATGATATATAGTTTTTCTTGGGTTTACTGCGTGCAAATCTGAAAAGTTCACTGAGGCATATAGAAAAATTTCTTATCTATTGCTTGTCTTTCTCTCTGCTATCTTTAATCGTGCATATGTATATTACTACAATATCAGGCACGAGGTTTTCAGTGAATTATGTATATATATGAACAAACGGACACACGCAGGTTAATACTTTTTATTATATAGAGACGAGTGTTTTTAAATTCATAAAAACTACATCCTGGACCCAAGAGGTTTATTTTCCATAATCTCACAAGTGAGTTTATCGATGAAGTAATTTCGGTAATTTCCCTCTATTATTTTATCGATGTCTTTTTGTCTATATAATAAAAAGAACATTAAACGGCGGCTTGAAGATATGAATTTTATTTTCTCGTGGCAAAAACAATATTTTACTCACTCGCTGCGCTTGTTCGTAAATATTGTTTTGCCACTCGAAAATAAAATTCATATCTTCGCGCCACCGTGTAATATCCTCTATATAGATCCAATGCAGTGAAACCTCTCCTTTTCTTATCTTCCCTCTTTTTCTTATCTATGTAAAGTGCATTGAGAATGTGAAGGTGGGCGAAGGTGGGCGTGGGTAGTGAACCCGACAAAACCACCATACTACGCGGGCTAGTGCACAACGTGGCTGCCTTGAAGAACGATTTTATTTTGCAAGCACGTGGTTTTTGTACAGACTATTCACTGCCAGTAAGGTCAGGTCCTCTCAGAGGACTATGTTAACTGAGGCCAGTTAGCGAAAATCCGTTAGCACATGAGCTGAAAAGAACGCCTTAAAATCAGTGAAGTTGGGGAATTTTACAGACGTTTGAATTAGTTGGTGGTCAAGTTTCGTGGGACAACATCTTCTCTCGCTCTGGACGTACGTAACCTTAAAACTTGGTAAGTTCACTAATTTTAAGGCGCTCTTTCCAGCAGTGTCAAAGGCCCTTTTTGAGGGGCTTATTTTTGGAGGGGCTTATATTCGGAGGGGCTTATGTACGGAGGGAAATTTGCGTTTCAAAATTGATTGGGCTAGCTTGTAGTGGGAAGGAAATTTACCATTTTTGCTTTGTTTTACTTTGTATTCGAGGGCAAATTCCAAGTACAAGCCCCCCGAGAGGCTTATATCTGGAGGGGCGATTTAACGGAGGGTTTTTTGCGTTACGATATTGGGGGGCTTATATTTGGAGGGGCTTACTTTTGGAATTTTACGGTACTCGTTTACTGGTCGATAACGCTGTTATTAAGTCATATACCTAGACCTGCCACAACTTCCCGCCATTTCTGCAAGCCTTGGGAATATAAGAGAACAAGGGTATCAGAGAAGCACTCTTGCAAAAATATGCTGCCTTTGCAACCTTACAACCCGCGTGTTGCGCTATTTAGCGATCTGACAAACGTACATGAAATATATCATATACGATAACTGCAGAAATGCAATCAAATGAAGAATGATCCTCGCAGTTGTAAACGCAATTTATGCAATTGCGAAAGAAGCCTGAAAAAAACTCAGGACTTCAATGAAATATCGAGACCTCAATACTCAATAAAATATTCAATAACCAAAGGTTACGGAGAGCGGGCGCGCTATGCTTTGCATAAGTTTCACGTGACAGATAGTCATAACAAGCGTGATACTGTGATCAGATTACGAATGGCCAGAAGGTCTAAACGCGCGTGATCATATTGCGTTCTGTGCATTCCATTCATTCTTAGTGGAAGTCCAAACAAACAACTGCTGGCTACATACATTCGACGCATGCGTAATAACAATCTGGAGATTACGATTGCGGGCTCCTCTTGTCGCCCGCAATTAATAAACAGCACTTTTTTATGTGGCACTGCCAAAGTAAAATGTTAAATAGCGCGAGAACCAAAACTCGTTCTCTTGGACAACACTTTCTTGTTGGACTCTTTTTTTTTGTTTGTTTCTTTCTAACCTTTATCACATACAGTAACAATGTTATACTCTTGAATGTTTTTCTCTTTTGATTCCGGGTATCTCTTGTGACGTTTAAGCAACTAGGACTGCAAGGCTAAAGGGAACGCATTAAGAAGAAAGCACTAAAAGAATACTTTACATAACTTTAATTTGTTTAATACGTCTTATGTTAGTAAGCTGTTCAGTGTGCAAACCGTTACGGAAGACCAAAAATTTGCAGAAGAAAATAGATCTTATACGGTCAACTCTCTTTATAGCGGACACTGTGGGGACCTCAAATTAGTGTCCTAATTAGTGAGAGTCTGTAAGCGGCAGTTTATTTCAGTCAAACGTCTGTAATTTGTTTTTTCCTGGGATTTAGCTGCTGTCCGTGTTATCGGGTTGTCCGTTTTAGCGGGGTGTCCGCAAGGCGAGAGTTGGTTGCATATCCATCGAGAGTCCGTGTCCTCCACAAACTTTTAGGGTGCGTTCGATTGGGAAATCTGGATTTAGATTTTAAAATACGGATTTCGGATTTGAAATCGAACGCGAAATCCGAAAAGGGATTTCAATGCTGGGATATCTGCGCTTGGACTTCCTTTCTTTCCGTTTATTTGGGAAATCCGAAAAAGGATTTGAAAAACTGTTCTTAAGAACAGCGGTCTTGCACGCGCAAGCATAATTAGCAAAAAGTAGACCACTGTTCAAGAGAATAAGTTTTGCAAATTCTTTTTCGGATTTCCCAATCATACGGTAAAGAAGGAAATCCATGAAATCCGGATTTGGATTCCTTAATTGAAATCCACCCTGAGGACGGATTTCTAGAAAGTGAAATCCGTTTTCGGATTTCGCGTTCGATTGCAAAATCGCAAATCCGGATTTCAAAATCTAAATCCAGATTTCCCAATCGAACGCAACCTTAGAGCAGAAAATGAACTAAACCTGCTGTGAAACAGTCCCTTATATCGACTTATACAACGCACATAACCGCTGTGTCTGCTTTCCTCCGTACGTCACAAAAGCGGAAGAATATTATGACATCTTGGCCGGGTAGTTGCCGTCGCGGTTGCTTAAACCCATCTCGTAAAAGACTGGTTGTTTTGCGTCGACTCCGTATTAATCGCGCTTTATGTTCAGTACGTTCTGTACATAGAGCCAATTACACAGACTTCCAACAACGCCTCTATTTCATTGAACTCCATGCTTTGAAAGCAAAAATCACGTGGTTCTCTATCATGGTTGATCACATGTACTATCAGTAGATTTCACGAGTTCAACTGTCTATTATCACATGTCAAGGCGAATCGTTCTCCCGATGGTACTCAAACTGTTGGTGATACTTGGCCAGGATCTTCTGAAGAGAACGAAGATCGACCCACCACTGATCTTTGGGAAGACGATGTCTACAAAAAAAATAATTATAACGGTAGTAACCAAAGGTTAGGGGAAGCGGGCGAGATCGACGAAGCGCTCTTACTCCAACACCGTGCGTTGCTTAAGTGATAGAAGATCCAAATGCACGTGATCTGATTGCGTTTTATCAAGAGATCATAATCGGGCAATGGCTCTTGGTTATATGCTTTTCATTAAATCTTTAAGGTGATGTTACACGAGACGATTCGCAACGACGATTTTTAGCCCAACACAGCGTTGAATCATTGAGATGTGACATTGTTTCAAATGGTTGCAACATCTTTTAATGGAAGTCCAAACGAAAGCTGGCTACACACGTGTCACGCATGTGTAATAGCAACCTGGAGATTGAGATTGCGGGCTCCACTTGTCGCCCGCAATAAACATGCATAAAAGAGAGAATCCGCCAATCTACACCAATCTGCTTAGTCAAGCTGCTAGCATTCTGCTGCCGCTATAACCGCTCTACACATGCAAGATGCTTAAATGCATCTACCTACATTAAAACCCCGCAAAACTAAAGAGGTAAAACTTACTTGAAGTCTGTGACTAGTTTGAGCTCCTGTACAGGTGTGAAAGGGTTTTCAGCCTTCTTGATGCCTAAGAGGCAGGCTGTGTCTGGAGAAGAAGTCTCAATTTTCCCTGAAACAAGAGTAGCGCCATTTGTTTTCAGCTAAAATGCTTTCATTTTGAATTCGCTTCATTGTAACATTCAATTGCCTTCATTAAGGGACGTAGTTGACTCAGGGGCACCCAATGACTGTTTTCTTTAAAATATCTGTTCGGAGAAGCAAATATTTCCTAGAATTTTCTATGACTTGAGGACGACTAAAAACTTCTAGATGACCGTTCCAATTATGTACAATTTTCGAAGCTGTAATAAATTCCTTACGATTGGTTAGGCTGTTTTTCGTAGAAAAAGGGAAACCTTAAATTTTTAGATTCTAAAATGTGATGGAGAGAGGAAACAGAAAAATTCTCACTTTCGTAATCTCGTAAAATTGCATCTTAATTTTTCGGGAAAATAATAGAGAAGCCTTTGCAAGTTCGAAAAGACTCAAGTTGCCCTTGGATGACCGAACAGATACAAATTTTAAAGCGCCGCTTGGAATACACTTCTAGAGCTCTAAAGGTACTCTGAATAGCTTAAAAAGAGCTTTCAATGTATTTAGGAGGAAACGGTCTTTGAGTGCCCCTGGTTGTGCTATATCACTTCTCTTACACCACGAGCAGTCTCCCTTTTTTCTTAGTCCGTCGAACGAAACGCTCAAGACCCGAAGATGACCACGCGCGTGACTAAAGGCGGGAGACGGGAGAGTGCCGCCTTCGTTTCTCGCTTGGGCGCGCGTGCATTCCCCTCAGTAATTTTGAAGAAAAAGAGACTGCTCGTAGTCTACGTTTCTTCAAGCGTTATGCGACTGACAAGGCTTCAATTTTCCAGAGGGTATGGTGCCTTTGATAGTGTTAACGCGATTTTTTAAAAACTTTTTGTTAAAACAAACATTTGAACTTCAAGGTGTTCACCAACAATTTAACCTTAGGAACATTCGCCCTCATTTGACGAACTCAGCGACTTACAGTGTACAAGCTGATCAAGTTGGCAACGAAATTGAAGTTTGCGATGATGTTTGCAAGAATGCCCTTTTCAGAGATTGAAACGCACAGTCGAACACATAATATAAAAGTAGAGTTGTCTGAAGGACCTGGGAAAGTAGATCAGAAATAAAGCGAAAGAAAGCGCATTTTCGTCGATTCCAGTGCTTATCTTTAAAATAACAACGCCGAAAGTTCAAACTTAGTCAACTGGAGAACGATAACGTGTTGAGACGAAACGTACCTTCAAATGTCCTACTTTGTTCGATCTTTTCCACGAGCCAGTTCACAGCTAATGTGGCCTGTCTAGTGCCTTGGATTCTGTCAAAAGGTGATGGCGATCCTCCCTGGGGAAAACAAGTGGAAACGTAGTCCGTTGATACAGATTTTTTTCCATACGGTTTGTTCTCCTTGGGGGTTATATCTCAAAGTAAGTGGCCAGCGAAATAATACAATCAGAGGGTCCAGGTAAACCACCAGAGGAATTTCTTGACGAATCGATGACGGAAAACGAGGAAAAAATACGAAATAATTGAGGTACACAATGTTTTGAATATTCATCTCACGGTCTACAGCAAGATGGGTTTCCTCAATCGTGATTGGTCGAAATTGCTCCCGTGAATCTTTGCAAGCTGCTGTCCAACCTCACGTGGTACGGAGAGAAAAATTTCCGTTGTCAGCAACAACATTTAAAACTTATATTGGGCCTTTTCTATAAAAAAATAATCAAAAGCGGATATCTAGATACGTGAGGACGAAGCCTTAAAGGACCGACAACGCGAGAAGAAAAATCTTGGGTCAGTCGTGTTTGTAACTGACCTACTACTGAATTTTCTCGTAACCTGTGACCCACTATTTAAATCATTCGACTGCGCGTGACCCAGCGCTTCATATCCTACCTGTTGCACGTGACCTAACACGTTGGTTCGAACAGTGAAGAGTCCTTTTCCTTCTTCCCGATATAACGCGGCAATGAAATCCGTGGTGTAATTCTCACTGCAATTTTCGCTTCTGTTCCAAAGAAAGATAAGCGGTTCAAAATTAGTGACACGTCAAATTTTAAATTAATACAATAAAAGGAAGGAAACAGACACACCACGAAGCCATAATAACTTATACTTTTTCAGGCGTTTTCCAGTGGAAATTCTGTCGTAATATGAATTTAAGGTACGATTTCAGGAAAATAAGCAGGGTTTCGACGGTAAAAAGCCGACGTTAAATGCATTTCGCTGCATTTAAAGAACACATGGCAGATATAGCCAACTAATAATAATAATAATAATAATGATAATAATAATAATAATAATCTCGCCTGCAAAGTGAGATGCGATATAAATGTGCTCTTACATCGATTTCGCTTCTTAATATTTTGAAGCTGATGGTCCATTTCTCATCTAGTTTATCATTAAAATACTTCTGCCGTTCAAATTTATCGCCCAAAGCATTTTTTGACCGCTAAAGCAGCCGCAACAACAACCGGGCCTATTTTTTTGCCTCTGTCCTGGGATTCCTGAAGAAGTTGGCTTACGGACTTACTACATGGACAACGACTTAATGGCTACGACTGCAGTCGGAAAAACTTCGGAAAATTGGGAAAACCTCGTAGAGAACTCGTAAAACTACTACGGAAAATCCGTGAATTGATAGAAACCGGCTGAGTACAAAACCTCGCTGGTTTTTTTCTTTTCCGTGATTGATAACAGGCGGAGCGTCTTACGTTCCCTGACTGAGGCAAAATTAATAATAATGGATGCTCAGGCACGAAGAAGTATACAAAACGCCTTATTACCTTATTACCAGTCCTCGTCGTATCGAGCCTCTCATCTTGTTTATCAAGTGCTCGATGTTGGTCTGTTTAAAGGAAAAATCGTACAAATTAAGCTAAAGATTAAGGCAAACTATCATGTAAGTAGGTCTGTCTTAGGCCCGCGTAATTCAATCCATGAGAAAAGTTCCTGCTATACAGTGCTTTTAAAACTGCCCACATCTGCCCAGCTGTACCAGCGATGGGAACTGATACACGCTTTAGTGCTTATTTACATGGAGGTAGGGGACCCCAGGTAGGTGAGGTAACCCGCCTGTCCATATAATTTCTCATTTTAATTTGATCGCGTGAACATGATAGGTGAGGTGACCCACCACATGTTACCTCTATCTGGGGTCCCCCGCCTCCATGTAAACAGGCCTTTACTGTTGTTATCGTATCTCAAGATATGAGTTAGTAGCAATATTCATGTTTTTTACAAGGCTGGCTGCGCAAACGAACAAAATGAAACAAATACCGCGTTCTGATCGGCTACCTGAAAGGAAAAAAATACCTGTCTTGCCCTCTCGAGACTTCCCGCATTGTCCCGCAGGAACAGGCTTTTGTTCTGGCCGAATAAAACCCAATTTTTGCCAATGTGCAAAGAGGTGTACCGGGGATAGAAATTGATGTATGCCACACTGATGTGTGGCATACACATCTTAGCATTTCCATATCACGTCTTTTTGCCTTACGGGCGACATGCTAATGAAAAGATTCGATAAGCACTGTCAAGAGCATGCGCACAAACCTTCAAGTGATCAAGTGTTAGTGTTTCCTCGTACACATAGGCAGCATCTGCGCCCCCGGCAAGCGCGCTCATGGTTGCTAGGTAACCACAGTAGCCTCCCATACACTCCACGACAAACACTCGCCTAGTGGCGCTGCTAGCCGACTGCTTGATGCGATCACACATCTGCAAGGGGGAACCAAACACGAATTCAAATAACTTAATACCATGATAGATGTTATGAAATAAATCGAGGGTCACGGGTTTAAATCCCGTTGAAGACCTGAATTTATGGCAGGTTTCTTACGCAATTGCAAAATTGCGTTCACAACCGCGAGGGTCATTCTTCATTTGAAATTAATACCATGTCGGAAAATGTTAAAGAAAATGAAGGGCCTGTTGCGATTGGCTTCAGTGAGTACTTTACATCGCCGTACAGAACAGAATCTAGGTAACTCGTATGATGATCAAAATATAATGCACACGACCTACAAGTACTGAAAGCGCGTTCTTTGGAACTTCAATGTGATTAACTCCAGCTAACTAACACTTTACGCGCGTTCTTTGAAACTTCAGTGTAATTAACTCTAACAAACTAAATTTGTCAAATGTGGGTTAAATGTAGCCGTAATTCTCTTAGATTCTGATCCTTAGGCCAGGTTCACCAAGCCGAATTTTCACACATAATAACGATGATGTCGGCGCGATTTATGTGACGGAATGAAGCTGCGCCGCGCCGCGCCGTTGTCTACAGTGGAGGGTCACATATCGGATAGAAGTTAAGACCATATCGGGCTTTACAAAACGCATTCCAGATTATAAGGAGAAAGAAAATTTAATACGTTGTACGGTTTGTAAAACGGTTTTTGGATTTAATGATACTAGGGGAGCTTAACACGAGGAGTTGACGTTTACTGGGTACAGTAACACAAAGAAGTTAAAGTTACCTCCGTGATGACATTCAGAGCAGTGTCTGTACCAAGACTAAGGTCTGTACCCGGAACATTGTTACTGATTGTAGCAGGAATGATGACCATTGGGATGCGAAATGCTGGGAATTTATCACGTGCCTCAGCTAGTTCCAGAAGACTGTGGTATGCCTAAAAAAAAGGAGCTACAGGTTAAGTAACCATTAACACTTAAAAGACGTAGACACCAATGATGACATTGACGATTGTCATAATCGTCATCATCGTCATTAGGGTCATCATCAACATCATCATCATCGTCATCATCGTCACCTTCGTTATCACCGTCATCTTCGCTCACATCGTCATCATCATATGTCATTGATGAGGAGCCAAAGGTCAGGTAACCATTAACACTCACAAGACATAGACAATAACGATGACATTGATGATTGTCATAATCGTCATCATCGTCATCGCCATCTTCGTCATCATCATCATCATCATCATCATCATCATCATCATCATCATCATCATCACCATCATTATTAAGTAACTATACCATGTGACTGAAACACCTCTGTAAATGCTGGGAAGATGTTGAAAAAGATCTAAAAAACGACGGAGTATGAAGGGGGGTCTAAAGAAAAAGCCTCACCTCAAAGCCTCCCACGATTAGCAAGCCCTGAATATTGTACTTGGACAACTGATCTGCAACTTTCTTTAAGTCTTTCGAAGGTAAAGTTCTGCAAAAAGGATGTACTTTATTTAACAGACTTATCTAATACACGTAATAGAGGTAAAACGAAGAGGGTACAAAAGGCGCAGCCAGGGATATAAGCTAAGAGTCATCAGCCTCAAATTTCTCCTATTAATCTCAATGCTTCATAAAATAGAGTGGTCAAGAGAATAAGGGTCATCATCACACAAGATGAATTTGCTTGATATTTTCAAAAATTTTCCCTCTTTCCTCTAAAGGAGATATATAGGGGCAACTGATGAGAATTTAAAGTTTGATATAAGGGTTAAAGATTAATAGATTAACACGATAAGAAGATCAGCATTGCTGATGGCGTCGTGCATAAAACAGTTACGAGAAAAATAAGAATTACTAAAATCAAATGTACGATTAAAATTGAAAACTATTAAAAATATTTGTAACCGATATCTCTGTTTTTAGTTGTGCCTAAAATAGGTTCGCAATTCATTTTATCAGTGTCAAATTTTGCAAGACAAGGTTTTAGCCGTTGTTTCCTTCTTCGTTAAGGTAATGTAGTGATAAATTGACGAGGAAGCAACTGCCCTGTCGCACTTGCCATTTTCTGTGAACTGCAACCCGTCCGGCGATTTACAAGTTGCATGACAAGTTGCATGACAAGTTGCATGACAAGTTGCGTGACACGTTGCGTGACACGTTGTGTGACACGTTGCTGGTGTAATACGCCATAAATGACTAGGTCTCGCAATGTTTTAATTGCAGTAAACGATCCACCAAGTAGAATCAAGTTGTACTTCTTGCATGACTCCAGATATGCTGAAACAAATATAAAATCTCTTTCGTGTTGCAAGAAACATTGCAGGGGTTGCTGCATTAGGGTGGATTTCCACTGTTGCGTAATTTTTACGTGCGCACGCACGTAAATTTTACGCGCGTAAATAAAATAGAGGCGATGTATGGAAAGTCACGCGTAATAATAAAATTTACGTGCGTGCCCACGTAAAAATTACGCAACAGTGGAAATCCACCCTTAGACAACACCTCGTGCCACTTAACTCCCATGAGCGGTGTAATAAGAGAGTGGGTTTTGGCCCTGTCCACACATAACAGTTTTGACAACGGAGAGTTTTCCTTTAGTTTGACCGAACGTCGGATGTTTCGTTTTCAAACAAAACCGGAGACGTGTGGACGGGATCTTTGTCATCTACGCTGACAAAGAGGAGCAAAAGCCATTGCATCGTCTGCTATGTTGTTGCTCTTCATCAGAGTGACAAGGATTTGCCACAATGTTGAACTAATGGTAGCTGACTTGGCTTACTTCATATTTTTCTATAATACCTGGTAGTGCCTAACTTGGATCCGCCCATACCGGTCCAGCCTTCTACATGCAGCCATCCTAGCGTCTCGACCTAACGAACAAGACAGAAATCCAATATAGAGCGCGTTCACTCACGTGACCAGGAGCTCAGTACATTTATTGCGACAAAAGAAAGCGTTTAGATAAGGTCCCGTCTAAACGTATCCTGATATTCTTGAAAACGTCGCCATCGCCACATGAAAACGCTGAAACGATGGAAATACTCCTTGCAGCTCTTCAGAACCTCTGATTTAATTGGACCACCGTGATTTTGTTACCTCTGCTTCCTGCGTCCCTGACGCATAAAAATTCTTAAGGACGCAAAATAATCCGTGGCATGGGTCCCGTAGGACGCAAAGATCGATCGATCGATCGATGTGTTTTTGTAGAGATATCCTGTTCCTGTAAATTTTTCTGTGGCAGTTATTATGGCTGTTGTTTAACGATGCATATTTCTTTTAGCCTCTGTTGAGCTTTAAAATACATGGACAATATTTTAATTTCACAATACTGTAATACAGAGTTTTTGGCGTCTGTCTTCAGATTAACCGTCTGGTTACATTAAGGCCCAAGCATTTTCAATTTCGAATTAGTTGTTGTTGTTGTTGTTGTTTTTTAACTGGGACTCATTGGTTCTAGACCCTGGGACTCATGATTTTTCACAAAATGAGTCCCAGGACTCACCATAGCTATTTGTAACAAAATCACTGAGACCACTATGGGTCGCAGCTCTTTTGTTTTCTGGTTAGGTTCCATTGCGAACTTTGTTTGTTCATTATTTCCCCAATCAATCCCGTGAGGTTTTCCGAGAGCGGCAAGGTCGCCCAGTTCGTCACAGAGCATCTGCATGCGCTATGCTAGCAGTATATGATGTATGACGTCATCTCATTCGAAAACCACCGTTTGACTTGTTTCGCCTGAATGGATTTGAATCATGTTATGTATTGTACCTTCATGCGGGAAAAAATGATTGACATAATTATGCTCTGTCAGGATGTGGAGTCAAATATCACTCAATTTCCTATTGATCAATTGTCATGAACGTCACCGGTGGAATTTTTCACCTATGAATTTCGCGCTGAATAGGTACAAAGTGTCCTATAAAATGGCAAAACCAGCCAGGAATAGAGAAATAAAGACTTTTAGGAAGTCTAGCAAGAGTGTTTTGGCCTTCGAAAATGGAACTCGCCTGCACTCCCTTGGGTCATTACTTAGTGGTTTTGACAGTACCTTGTCTTGCAAGAGTCCATCAATCCCATCCCTTATGCCGAGTACGGAATGACCATTGAAGAGAGAAAACCTCACAAATGCCCTCACTGCTGTGCTCATGCCGCCAGCCGGAGCTCCAATGTTAATCACCGCCAAGGTGCAACCGGACTGTAAATAAAAACATAGCTTAGTTTATCGTTTGCTTTGCGAGTCACTGTGATTTTAGCAGAGATATACATCAAGGAGCTTTAGCGACAGAGACGACAACAGGAACGTCAAAAAAGCAATATATTTATTAAGCATTGCAACAGTTTTGCAATCGTAACACACTTTTGGTACATTTCTTTGCCATCACTGCACGACTACGATGTGAAATTCCCTCATACGACGTTTTATGTGAGTCGTAAAGATTCGACGAATAGACCTTATTCACGAGACCCAACATGGAATAAAAGCAATGTCACGTGGTATTTAACGGGGCAAACGAGAGATAAAATTTACCAACACGAGTAATCGCGATCGACTTTTGCTACCATGGCAACGTGACGTTACGACTTCTACTCTCTATTGTATCAATTTAGTACAACATTGATTACTTAAAGGGGCTGTGTCACGGCAATCCAGTTCATTTTGTTTAATTTGGCCAATTACTTACCCTCAATTACTATGTAAATTACACTAAGCAAAGAAATGACAGGAATATGACAAAATCAGAGATCCGAGACAAACAAATGTGCCTCCTGAACATTATTTTTGAAGTTGCAAGCAGCAGGGATCAACTTTGAAAAACTGTTAGGCTGAACAGTTTTCAAAAACCCTAATTTCAATCCGTTTCATTCTTCTTCAGTTTTGCCCATCCGTGGCATCTGTTGTTTCTGTTATGTTATTTTAACTGTACTTTAAAGTTTTAAGCTGTTATTTTTATGTTTCTCTTAATTTAACGGGCATTTTGTAATTTCCTAATTTGCGGAATTTCGTGACACAGCTCCTTTAACTCCCAATCTAGAATTATAAGAGATATTCAGTTAGTACTTACTTTGCACTCGCCCGACACATCACACTGGCTGGAAACGGGAGGTTGTACTTTTCTGAGCACTTTGAAGATTTCGATATTTCTTTTAAATGTTCTAAAAGAAGACAAAATCATATAAAACATTCTGCCTTTTTAAGATGTTGTTTTAACGGTTCACTCTCAAAGTGAAAGAGGGAGTTTTGTTAGGTGATGGTTCTAACTTTTGAGTCTGTGGACAAAATTCTATGATGTGACCATTGAAATGAAAACCACTTAGCAGTACTTTCCTGTCGTACTGTTTGTTTTAATGTTACCCTGTACAAGGTGGTTCTAACTTTTGAGTCTGTGGACAAAATCCTATAATGTGACCATTGAAATGAAAGCTGCTGAAGTACTCCCACATAGTACTGTTTATTATTCAGCATTTAACAAAATGAAATTTGGATTTTCCTGTCGAATTTTGGCCGAGGGGTTTGGGCTGTGGTTATCCAAGCCGCAACTTTCCTTAGACGTGAAAGTATTTGTATAAATGCACTCAAAAGTTGTGCGCGGCGTGCTGAAGCCGTGAGCAATTGCTGCGCGTGCTCAGTTAAATCATACCCTAGACCTTCACGGCCGAGTTAAGTACTTTGGGAGGGAAATGACCAGCTGCACGGGAGAGCCGGCAATTTTGTTTAAACTCCACCTCATCCATCGCCGGAACATCTTTCAAATCAACCGACTGATCCATTTTTTTAGGGGGGGTGGGAAGGGGGGCAAACAAAGGGTGTATTATACTAGGCAATGTGAAAAGTGGCAAATATCCGTTCACGGCATTGGGTGTAATCATTCAGCACGTACCTGCCTCTTAGTCCAACGACTTTCTCAAAATCTTTTGCCTTGGTTGCTTCTTTTACCGCGAGAGTCTACAATAAAAATGATATCTAGAAATTTAACGCAAGTTCTCACAAGATAAAGCCAAATCTTTGTCTTCCTTTAACATAGAAAATCAAAGAAGAATTTGATTCTATATTCATGAAAAAAAGTGTTACCGTTTCCACGCACTCCATCAGCGGCCTCTTGGTAATCTTGTTACCATCAAGACAGATAACACAAGGAGCAGTCTTAGCTGAAGCATCCAGGACAGCTAGAGCAGCTTCAGCTCCCATACGACAAGACTATAGAGAGTACAAAGAGAGGAAACTGCAATCAATTCTGAGCATTAACAGGTGAAAGCTATGTGGGACCTTCAGAGCATTGTGGGAAGGATACAACCCATAATACTTTGTAAGCCATGTGTAATGCGCGTGAGTGGCCCCACATAAATTCGTGCAACTCATACAAGAACACATAACAGGGTCTACTTAAGTAAAACTGACATTCAAAAAACTTTCAAAAATTGGTCCGTTGCCGTATGAACGTAGACTGAGGAAGAATTAATTAAGGAACATACACTCACCAAGATTCTATCAAATGCAGATGGAGCTCCACCCCTCTGAACATGTCCCAGAATGGTTACGCGAGTGTCATGTTGAAGCCTTGTTTTGATTAGCTAAGGAGGAAGTTGAAGTGAAAAGACTCAGATTATAATATCATAATATAGAGATCAAGCATCGCGCTTACTGCAAGCGACAAACGTGAGATTCAAGTTGAGAAAAATTAATTTCAAAATGCGAAACAGCTTAAACAATTCTTATGGGTAGAATTGGCGTGAATCTACCGATTTTCGTGTAATTATAATGAATAGAAAACGACAAGTAAAGGGGACACTTGGTCACGTGGTGCAAATTCACGTTTGCTGTTTGCCGTAAACGCCATGCTTAATCTCTCTGATATCATCAAGTGATATGAAGGAGGAAACCTTTCATTCTTTGTTTTCCTGTAAACCTAGAACGACCTTGAACAACAATGATGTAGAGGGGTTAAGTTACAGCAAACTCAGGTTCATGGGCAAAAAAACAATAGGTCATTTTCGAGTTCCAAAAACTCTCACTTTCAAAACGAGCCGAAGTACAAAACCCTTCTTGTGAAAATGAGTTTTCATATTGTTAGCTTCAATAGCCTGAATTTCATCCGATTGCTTCGAACTGTCCTTAGCAATGAACATTTGGCTATAACCAATGCAGGTTTCTTCGTTTTGTTGGGTAGTTTTGCCGTGGGAGGAAGCAATAATTTTATACGGCTACGTTGAAAAAAAAAATTTCTTAGATTTTCATCACTCAAAATAATCGTCCTTTTCGAAATCTCAGCGTCGGGTTTATTGTTAAGATATTCTACAAATTTTGCAAATTTCAGCCTCGATATTCTTACAAAATACATTCTGTTCGAAAAAAAAATAGTGTAGTCAAAACAGTTGTCCCTCTCCTCAATAGCGACCTTGGGGACAGAAGAAAGTGGATGTTATAAAGATGACGAGGGCGGCTGTAGAGAGTTTAAACAAAAGTCAATGTGCAGTGTATAGACTGTCCACCGAAAAAGGTAGCCTTTGTAGAGAGGTGGCCATTATGGAAAGGTGGCCGTTGCTACAAGTTCGACCGTAACTTTATGATGGCAGACAGTTTACTGGGGAGTTTCGTTATGACAAGTCTCCTTACCTCACGGATATGATAGGAAGTGACTGGATTCCCAGCATCATCTTGAGCTCCTTCTGCTACAATAACAATGCACAAGCGACGACCACTGTCCCTCACCTTACATGCAATACAGAAAAGATTATCACTAAACGATGTTAGGGAGCTTGAGCAATTCACGTCAACCGCAATCTAGGGCCATGATTTTGACAAAATGTTTGGACAAATTGTCACCAATGTATGTAAGTAACATACATGTAACAGTCCGAATAGGTGACCACACTGCTCTAAAGTTTGACACGAAGCCTGTCCAATATGCGACGCTCCACTTTTGAGATTGACGTAGCACAGCTTTGGTCCGTCACAGAAATTAGGGACCTTAAGATCCGAGGACGGCGACGGCAGAGAAAACGTCGCTGAAAAAGTGAATTCGCGTTCTTTCAATCTTCATCGCGATTACTCCAAGTCACTAACTT
Source organism: Porites cylindrica (assembly GCA_964035525.1). Lineage (NCBI taxonomy): Eukaryota > Metazoa > Cnidaria > Anthozoa > Scleractinia > Poritidae > Porites > Porites cylindrica. The sequence goes on along the minus strand of OZ037781.1, from coordinate 4,538,885 downwards.
TGTCAAATGTAGGCGAACCCTCCTACAGTTGAATTCGTAAGAACTATATCCAAGTTCAGAAAGAGAGGGGAAATTTCGTCGTCGCTTGTGTACTTCCTCTGGACATCGTGAAATTAGGCATTTTCACGTCGTAGTCGTGAAGTTATGGCAAAGAAATGTACAAAAAAGCGTGATGCACATGCAAAATTGTTGTTTTGCTAATTAAACCTATTGCTTTTGTGGCGTTCCCGTTGCCGTCGCCGTCGTCGGATCTTAAGGTCCCTGTTGTGCCGAAAATGTCATCATTCTTGTGTGTGAACAAAAGCCCTATCAGGCACGATTTCCTCAGTGGCACAAAAGCTATATCCAGTATAGCGTGGACACAGCCTAAGAATTCAAGTCACTGGTTATTATTATGCAATTAGTAGGTGGAGAACCGAACAGGTGGGAATTTCTTTCTCAACTTCCGTTGCCTCCTAGCCGTAATTGTTCCTGAGTTAGGGCTGGGAAAGGAAATTAAGTATCAGCTATGGTGAGAAAATTTTAACCTGACTTATATATCTCCGAGGGCCTTCAAGTAGTGTTAGTGGATGGACTTCACTTTTGCCAAGGCAATAAGACAGTTATGAAAAGGTGCTAACATTTTCAGGGTTTGTTAAATAATGAGCTCACCTTTCTAAGATGGTTACACATCCTGTCCTCCCAGCCCTCTGCAACAGGCCACTCGGGAATAAAAACCTGCAATGCACAGCACAAACACATTAATTTAAAACTGGCCTGTATCTGAAAGTGAAGAATGATCATCGCAGTAAATTTTCCAATTTAAACAATTGGAAAGAAGAAGCCTGAAAAAAAAAAATCAGGGCTTCAACGGGATTCGAACCCGTGACCTCCGCCTGGCCTGTATCTGTTGTAGTCTGAATCATCAGAATACTTACTTTAAGCATTAATCAGGGCTCATACAAAAACTTTAATTACAGCATGCCTGAGACCACTTCTTGCATGTCTTACATTGTAGTTAAGATTTTGCTAGAGGGACTTGCCTGGAATCTTACCTATTTGGCATAAGTAATCTTAAAAAGTTACTTGCCCAGCAAGAAAATCTACTTGTCCAGGACGACCAGCAGGACTTTTTTGAGCCCCGACTACTTAGCACTAAAGTGCTACATGTAATTATTGCATCATACACTTACATAATCTGCTCCAACTCCTAATCCAGTTACAAGAGCCAGATAACTGTAAAAAGAAGCAAGATTGAAGACAAAAAAGGTTAAACCAACATACAGGAGATATGAGGAACTGTGTAGGGTACAGTGGTAGAATGTCAACATTTTTATGCCAGATTTTCAAAATACATAACTGGAATTGATAGAAAAAGAAGTGAATTAATTATTTTTAAAACATTTAAATTGGCAAATTTAGATACTGTACTCACCCACAGTGCCGGCCCATAACTTCCAATACAAATGTTCTTTGGTGGCTGGAAAAAGAAAAGAAAAATATGTATAATGTGACAATATTTACAGAACATGAAAGTGAATAATTTATAGGATTTGTTACAGGTAACAAGAGGAGCCCGAAATCCTAGTGTCCAGGTTGTTATTACGCATGAGTCGCATGTACGTAGCCAGCATTTGGTTGGAGTTCCACTAGGAATGAATGGAATGTACACAACACAGTTTGATCACGCGCGTTTGGACAGACTACACCTCATAATCTGATTACGCGTGTTTTGACCATCTGTCATCTGAAACCTCCGCAAAGCACTCACTGCGTTGGGGAAAAAACGTTTGACCTTATAGATCGTGGTTGCCCACACCAAAATTGCGCCGCGATCGCGATCATCTTCCCGCGATCACGATCATCGCGTTGAGATCGCTATAACTTCGCCGCGATCGCGATCACTACGCCGCGATCGCGATCATCGCGTCGCTATTGCAAGCGCGATTTACTTCAATTGCACCGCGATCGCTGATATCGCGCCGCGATCAAAATCATCGCGCCGCGATCGCGATCACCGCGTCGCTATCGCGGGCGCGATTAATCTAAATCGCGCCCCGATCGCGGTCATCGCGGCGCGATCGCTAATAAATTTTTACAAGGGAGTTTTATATAAATACTGTACAATGGAACCTCGATTTAATGAAGGCCCCAAGAGACTGACAAAATATGTTTGCTATAACGAGATTTCGCTATATCTAGGTTCTTTTCCTTTATGTTACTACTACTGGCGCAAGGAGTAGCTTTCGTTATTCCGAGGACTTTGTTGTATAGAGGTTCGTTAAATTGAGGTTACACTTCATTTAAATTTATTTAACATACCGTAAATCCTCTATTAAGTCTCCCTAGAGGGCTAATTGATTTCAAGCCCATTTGACGGGGGGAGGAGGGGTATTTACTTTAGAAAAGATGATGGTATCAGTTCTCCATAAAGAACTAGGGAGTACAAAGTAGAGAAGCTCAAGAAAAAGAAGGTTGGAGGTCATACAGCCGAGGATCAGTATCAAATCCGAACTTCCAGTTAGTAAATAAACCATCTCGGAATAGTCCACACGAAGTTTTACAGTTGTGATTGATTAATACAGTCTCTCATTTATTAGTAAAAAATAATCAGGGGAGGAGAGGGGGGCTTATTAACTTTCTTCCCCTGAATAGGGGGGGGGGGGGTCTTATTAGAGGGAGGGGGCTTATTTTAGAGGGGGGGGCTTAATAGAGGATTGACGGTATTTGAAGATACATTAATAATATTGACACCCTTGAGTGAACTTTTCTAAACTGTGTCACTAACTATTAAATAAATGCAGAATAATATTGTAAGTGTTAATTAATTTTGACACTTTCTGACACGAAACAAAAATCAATCTAATAACGACACCTGAAATAATTACTTATTATAACAATAAAAATCTGTATTAATTTACAACAGACAGCTGATGAAGAGGACTTGATTTTCAATTTCCATCCCTACTAACACTTTGACAAGGTCAAGTGACATATCTCAAAGGATATATTTTCAACTTTAATAACATGTCTGCCATCATGACAACAACTTTCATTGTTCTAACCTGGACGCCGTTGTCATGATGGCGTCAACAGACTCAAAGATCCTATGGAGAGCAGTATCAGCCCCAATGGTCATGTCCGTGCCACAGAAATCATTGTCAATGGAGCCAACCTGCACGAATCAATTTTGAAAAAAAAAATCATGATCACAATTGATACAGTACTATAACTACAGTCAACCCTTGTTACTAAATTATGCGAATTGAGTGGACCATAGAAAGTATCCAGTGTATTTAATAGGGTGTCCGTCTTGAGCAGGGTTGAATTTAGAGAGAATGTAAGGGATTTCTTTCCTTGGGGACAGTTCAAACTGTCCGCAATAATGAGGTGTCTGTATTAAGTGGGTGTTTGTAAACCAGGGCTTAACTGTACTTTTCATTTGCACTATGAATTAGTCAATTTATTGAGTTATACAACTAGAAGTTAAGTGTTAATTTACCGTTGCCTTTAAGATTTAACCTTTGGTTAAATTTTATTTCCTCTTGTTCAATTTATGTTGAATGTCATCAGATGGTAAAAAAATAGTTTAAGTTTAAAACAAAAAAAGAGAACATTTTATACAGAAGTATAATTATATACTTGCAAGTAAAAAATAATCAGATCGTACCATTCCAACAATGTTGAGAGAATTGTTTTTGCTTGCTACTTCTTTGGAAACTGCACCTGCGAAGGTCATTCATAAAAGCCCAATAAATTAATTCATACTTATTTATTAATTTATTATTATTATTATTTATACATAAAATTAAGATCATAAATTAAAAATTATCAGCTGAAATAAAGTAAAATTAACAGATGTATATTTACTGACTTAGTCTCCCCCACCCCAGTTTAATAACCTTCTGGGTTTAAGAAACCTGCCAACACCAGAAATGTTTCTGGAATGTTACTGTGTCAAGAGGATAAAGCCGATGAATTATGATGAAGATTATTATTAATGTCCCAGTGAATGTGTTTAAGTTGTTGTTTTGTGTCTTTCAAAATTTGCTCCCAAATACTGATCTCCAGTGATAGGTCATACATCTGTAACTGAATAAGAAATATTTCATTAGTTTTATTTATTTTATGTGTAACTAATATAAATTACCAGTGTCCACTAGTTCTTTCACAAGCTCTGGCCACTCCTGCCTAAACAAATTAGCACCTGTTAAGCTACCGTCTCCTCCAATGACAACCTAAATAAGAAAAAAAAAATGATCATGCATTACATACTGATTTAACTGTTACACAGTATACCAAAGATCAAATAACTAGTTGCAACAAGTCATTGACATGTCAATCCTCTCCATAACGGGTCACCAAGTTTGACTGTATAAACAACATTGGGAAACTCGATCTTGAGGCTAACCTCCATGAAAAGCATTCAATTATCTTAATCCCACATGGTGCACATGTAACTGCCATAATCATAGTCAACATCTTAGAACTGTGGAGTAATCACAAATTAAACATGCTTTTGAAGCACCAGACAAAAAAGTAGTGCATCAGTTAAAACACATCATCCTTCCACTCACCAAATTGGTAATTCCCAATGTTACCATGTTTTTTGCTGCTTTCAGACGTCCCCATCGGTTTCTGAAATCCTGGCATCTGGCGCTGCCAATCACTGTCCCACCCTAGAAATGTAAAACATCGATGCCACATGGAAATATATTATTTTGTTGAGCACTGTGTGTTTTATTATTTTAAGTCAAGTACAGGGATGTCACTAAGATTTCAAGTTGCCGGGTAAATACAACAAGTGGGCCAGGAATCAAAAATTCTAGGGATTTCTTTTGGTTGTTTTTTTTTTTCCATTTTCCTATGAAAGAAGCTGGAGGTCACATTTATAGTAGCCAGGGAAAAACCGTAGCCCGCCTCTCTTAATGACAGCCCTGCAAGTAGACATTATACAATATTATTGCCAGAAATCAATGACTATTACGAGCAACAAGAGAATTCCTTATCTCCAGGTTACTATTCACATGCACAGCACTTATTATATAGCTAGCTTCATTTGGACTTCCACTAAGAATGAATAGAATGCACACAGAAAACAAGGGGTGGCGAATGGTACCACGAAAAACGTGGGTCTTGGAAAATTTTGGCAGGATCTCAAAATCTCGGAAGTCTCGAAGTCTCGTTTTGGCATGGTTTGTTTTTACTTTTTTTGAGTCTCGAAACTTTTTACCAAAGAGTCTCGGGCTCGGATTTCTAACTAGGATCTCAGCGTCTCGGCGAGTCTCGGATTTTACCATTCGCCGCCCCTAAAACAATCTGATCACGCGTGTTTAGACAGCTTCCATCACTCGTAATCTGATTTACGCGTTTAGACATTTTATCACTCATAATCTGATCATACATGTTTTGACCATTAATCACACGAAACGTGAAAGCACAGTGTTGCTTAGAACAAAGCATTTTGACATTTGATTGTTGACGCAGGCACTCCATAATATTGGTACAAAGGGCAATGTTAAGTATTTAACAATGGTCATCATTAATTAAAACTGCCAGGGGGAATTTAAATTAGTCTTGGACTGATTCATACCAATTCAATAATTCCAGACATTTCTTCCCACTGAACTTCCTTGATATTGTCGCCGCCATCAACAAGACCTTGGTATCCCTGTGATATATAAAACAACAACAAGATTACTCTGTACATTGGTAGGTTACAGTTGTAGGTAGGTACAAACTGGTAACAACAAACAATTGACGACTTTATTTTCGTGTCAGGGTGCCATAAAGGCATCAGCCAACGAAAGAAAAGTTTCAAGGGAGAGAATGCTTTAATTGTCTATACATGTAGTACTGTATGCATGGTCACCAGTAATGATGGCCATGATCATAATAATAGTGAAAATGATTGTAACTGTGATAGTGATAATCATGTTGATGATGATAACAATGACAATGTTGATGATAATGATGACGACTGTGATGAAGATGATGATGATGATGATAATGATGATGATGATGATGGACATGGTGATAGCACCTGATGACAGTGATGATGATAATAACAATGACTATAACCATGATGGTAACAGCGATGATGATGATGATGATGATGATGGCGATGACAAGACAATGACAACGATGAGTGATCATAAATGCAAAGAAAACTTGAAGGAGTACTGAGCTTTGAGCTTGTGAAACCCAGGGTACCCAGCATTTGATTGAAAAAAAAAAATAATAATAATAGAATTGCCTTGCCACTGACAAGCAAAAGTAAGGCACACGGGGCTACCAGCTACTGCTGGAGTACACCCCTATCTGTGATGATGCTGGTCCAGGTGATGTCGATAATGACATTGACAGTGCTTGAATAACTGGCCAGCCTCAGAATTCACATACCTCCCATACAGTGAAGACTCTGGCTCCTGCGTAAAGTCCCATTCGCACTACAGCTCTGATAGCTGCATTCATACCTGATTATAATATGATCAGATGGTATTAGAATTTGATTTCCTTATATGATACAGATTTTGACCATTATATCTCAAAAAGTGATATTTTAAACTATGTTTTAAGTTTCGACATGAATTTATTAATATTTTAGGTAGCTTGATAATTTGTGACGTTACATTTTGTAGCTAAAAATATACTGCACATAAATTTGCATTATTGAGACAGACTAAACTAACGTATGTTTGAACAAATAGAGCTAAATAGCATCAACAGAAGCAAAATGTGGAACGGCCCCTTTAAAACAGACGTATACAACGTAACGTTTATGTCAAAAAGTCCAAAATAATTCTCTCGTGATGAGAAATTCAAAACAGCGAAAGCAACTGCGAGGAACTCGGAACTAAGTGACAGGTAATAATTTTATTAAACAAACCTTCCGGTACAAGCTGTTTAGTCTTTCTTTCCTTGATCATTACTTATTTAAATGGCCATAACACAAAATTCACATATAAGAAATAAATTGTTATAACCAATACCCCGTGCTCTGTGTTCCCGTCAGTATGAGCTAAAAGAATGCTGTTTATTTGAAGAGGACATACACTTGAACAGTCGCATATTGACTGCACCAAACATGCGGCGGCGCTCATATTCTTAATTAATTTGTGAGCTCGAAAACAAATCTTTCAACAAATCCGCATGAATAAGATATTTTTTCCTACCCTGTGCATCTCCACCGCTTGTTAAAACAGCAATACACTGCCCAAAGCCATCAACATTCACCATAGTTGGAAGGCGAGATCGCCCAAATGCCTCTCTCTTGCCGGCCGCCGGGTCAGCTGTGCCATCAAGAACATCAGTTCCATTAGCTTCTTGTTTTACACCCGATCTTGCATCAGGTCCGAACATCAGTTGCTTAAGCTTTCTTGAAAGCTCAGTCACCAGGTATAAAATTACTTGAGACATTTTTAACTTAGTATTTACAGAGACAGGCGTCCAGAGACTGAAAACATGCAATACTGCATGCCACTTCTCATCCTTGGAAAACAACAATCGAACGCCCGCGATCACAGATGGTCTTCGAAATTCTTCGGAGAAGGCGAACTTTCAACGATGGCCACCGATGTGTTTCGGATAATTCCGAAGTTCCGACAGGTGCACGATTATGTACTTCAGCTTTAAAAAGTGAAAATAATAAACATATCCATTGCAAAATTTATAAATCCTCGACAGAATGAAGATGAATGATAGGGAATGTGAAAATACATTATATAACCTTCAGTCTTCGCTTCTGAAATACGGATAACGCAAACGAAAGTTCACAGTGGAAGAGACAGTATTTTATCTGTATACAGACCGATCCACGCTTCATACGAGGCAATTTATTTAATTTAGTTGGTTCTCAAAACAATTATTCTTACCTTCTCGCTTTGTTGCTTCTACGCTTCGACTACGGGGCATCATTTATACTGAAAAGCTATAGATTAGCCTTGGCTCTCGTCCAGTGATTTTACCTTGTATATCTTCGAAGACATAAAAAAAAAACTGGAACTGATGATTCTTTTAGAACGTGAACTTTGATTTGATGTTAAAAGGCCGTGATGGATAAATTTTTTGATTTCACAGGAAGTAATAGTAAACTGTAAGGCTAAATTTTACAAAAAAATAGCCGTACTTGAATATACTTGGGAATGATGCGCTTGTTTAAATATTCCAATGCGTGGAAATTTCTCTCATTAAAATCCCGAATATGCAAACAAGCTCAACATTAGATTGTCGCATATTGCACTAGCCAAAAAATATTAATGGTCTCGGATGTTTGTTGAAACAATTTATTAAAATTATCTATCGGGGGAAAGGCTTCGACTAAAATAGGCGTTAAACGATCGATAAGCCAGGCTTAAAAGAAAGAACAAAACGGACCATACGTTCAGGACGACAGCAACGGGAAAGGGAAAAGACTGTTAGCTTTTAAACAATAACAACTTCGCACGTGCACTGATACGTCACTTTTTGTATTTTTTTTTATTATTTATTTATTTATTTATTCATTTATTGCCGTCGATATCATTGCACACAAGATTACGACACGAAATTTCCAAATGTCACGTTTTAGGGGGAATAGATGCGAATACATTAAGCCAACATTTTTATTTTTCTGAACTAATACAGTCCTTTAAAATTCAAATGCACCGAAAAATTCGCCAAACATTTGAAGAACTGAACGAGATGGGATAAGAGAAGTGAGGTTTGGAACAGCGTAGTGACAGTTTTTCACCGCCCTCGCTGTCAGACGCACCGACAAACGACAAATTAATTAATTAATCATTTCTTCAATGTTTACGTTCAAGCTATTGCTTCGTCCCCAGTCGTTCGCAATCAATTTTTGGGGATATTTGAGATAATTATTAAGGAAAGCAAGGTCGAAAGGAGTGATGGGAAGGGGAAAAGTACTTTTCTCATTTTTTCCGTCCCATCACTGCCCGCTCGCGCTCTGCGTTCGTTCCCATCATCCCCCTCTCTCGCTTCTCGTTTGTCTCCAGCTCTCGCGCTTCTCCGGCTTGCAGCTGTCCGAACAAGAACTCGCTGGGAACGGACAGGCTAATAAGATCGGAACCAGTTAAGGGCAGTGCCTTTCAAACCACGTTTTGACGACAATCTGTCAAGGAGAATGATGTGATCAACGGTATCGAAAGCAGCACTGAGATCAAGCAATACAAGGATAGTAACGTGCTGCTTGTCCATAATTATTTAACAGAATATCCTTCATTACTTTCAAGAGTGTTGTTTCAGTGCTGTGATTTCTTCTATAAGCAGACTGTGCAACTAGGTGAAAGCTGTTACTAACCAGGTGACCATGAACCTGATTGAACGCAGCCCTCTCAACGAGTTTAGACACAAAAGACAAGTTGCGACAGGACGGAAGTTTAAAATCATAAGAAGTTTTGTGTTTTCTTTTCGCAAGTGATACTTGCTTTTAGCTTTTTATAAAGCCTCGTTCCCAGTCGTCCTCGGCTATTTGCCTTATGTGCTGAGCCCATATGACGCAGGTCGGCCAGCCCGGATCTCATTAGCCACTCAGTGATCATGAAGTGGAACAGTAAGTTATTATTCGGAATAATCAGTGACCTGCTCTTCCGTTCCTTCTAAATAAAAAAAAAACCTGTTCAAAATAATGGAGAGGAAATAATCACCCGAACAGCTTCGAGAAATTCCGCCAGATTAGAGAATATCTGATCCTTAGAGAGGCCGGCCGCTATTCATGACTTCTAATTAAAAGGTATGGAGGGGCAAAGAAGTATGCAAGGCTAATTTTTCAAGAGCAATCAGCACACAAGACATTTTGTTTAGTTTACTGTGCTAGATCAATAAACAAATATCTCGATCTATTAATCACTGTGACCAGCTTAAGCAAAAGGCACTCACCTGGCTGCTGGATAGGAATTGTTTAGCTTTCACAGAAACGCGATTTTAACAATTCAGCTATGGTTAAGCGACATGTATATAAACGAAAGCAACAACTCCCAACAACACGCAACAACATGCGGCAGGCTGTGTAAACGGGCGCAACATGTAACATCACAAAATTAATTATAACAATCTTCGGAGTAAAGTTTGGCCAACAATGTTGCGTCCGTTTGCAGCGGGCTTTATCTTACAGAGTTGCTTTTACAGAATACAAGTTTCCTTGAATTTGTGAAAGTCTCTGGCATTTTAAAGAAATGTGGTGTATCCTTGATTTTGAAAATGCTGAAATATCACACATTAGATGGCAAACTTAAAAGTATGCTTGAGACCATCAGATGATAAACTTTATTCCAAGCACAGCTCTGTTTGTCTTGCCCGCTTTTAGCTTAAAATCTAGGGGAACTTCACCTAGAATAAGACGAAATTTGGAAGAAACAGTTCTCAAGAGTATTATATTATCACGTGACTTCTATCGAGAAAACAAAACATACAAGCTAAAGAGGTCTGTTGCAGTTACTCCAGTTAGATTAATTCATTTCTTTCAAACGCCAACAACACAAGGTGTGGGGAGTTTTGGATGGAGGTTTTCTCTCCTCCAATAATGTTGCGTCCGTTTACCATGCATGGAGCGTTATCTTACAATAGTTGCTTTTACAGACTTTACAGAATACAAGTTTCCTTGAATTTGTGAAAGACTCTGGCATTATATATCGATTTTGAAAATGCTGAAACAAACTAAGGCGAAACGCCAATATCACACATGAGATGGGAAACTTAAAAAAATATGCCTTAAGCCATCAGATTACACACTTAATTGCAACCACAGCTCTGGCTTGTCTTGTCCCGCCTAAATATATATATTGGGCATCCGATATTGCGCTAGAACTTTATCTTTAAATAATAAACAAATTGCTGTTGTTGTTGAGCCATGCGATGCATGACTTAATTGATCAAGCGAAAACATGCTATCTGTCTCTTTACCTAAGGGTTCTTGTCGATCCTTAAGCAATAGCCCCCCGTTTGATTTATTTCATTCCCGCCAGCGTTTGCCCGAAAACAAGGAGTGAAAAGAAAATCGAGCAACTAATTGTAGCAACCGGCAAACACATTCTAAGTTTTAATAAAGAAAAGAAATTATCTGTAAATTTGCTCCGTTTAAAACAATAAGCACGTATTTACTCCGTTCATTGCCCTGCGCGGGTTGTTGCGCTAAGCTTCGGCGATCACGGAACAAAAAAAGAAAAGGTGAGAGTTGCCGGCTGAAAAGTTTGACCGTTTTCGAACTTTGCGCAATAACTCCCAACAACACGCAACAAAATGCAACAGAGTGTGCAAACGGACGCAACGTGTAACATCCAACAATGTTGGGAACTGTTGGTCTAAAACGTTGTGTTCGTTTGCACGGGGTTCCAGGGAGACAGTGCAAATTCTTTGAATCGATGGACATTTTTGAAAGCGTCGGCTTATCGTTTACGCGTAGGGGGACGAACACTGGTCCGCCTCCGTTCGCATACGAATATCTTTCACACAGACTTGGAACGAAAATGAACACCATGGCCTCCTGACGCCATTTTGGCTGTCACCTCCGCCGAGATCACTTTGTGTCGCGTCCTTGTTATTTTACGATTATTGCTATTTTATTGGGGTACCCATCTTAAGCCTCTATGGAGGAGAGAGGCATTCTTGTACGGAGTTTATTATTTCAGAAAAACACTATTTCACCTAGACGATCAAACAATTTCAAGTGACAGTAGTTATATATGTTGTAGTTAATTTTTATCTCAGGTAATTTTTGTTTTTCTTTTGTTTTTGGGTATGGTAATGTATGCTAATGAAGTTGCAACAAAGGAAAAATAAAAATTACCTGAGACAAAAAATCAACTACAACATATCTCTATCCCATTCCACGGGATCCAAACGATAATCTGCTCCTGACACTCCTGATCCAAAATATTAAACCACTCCATCACGAAGTTGGCAGCCCATTGAACCCCTATATTGGGGTTTTTGTTCTTGCACATCTTTGATAACAAACACGCATTCACCGCGCAGGTAAGAACCGAGCGCGTAGCGCAAGGTTATTGTTTTCAAGAAGGCCGAGAAGCGATTAAATGCATCCTAATTAATTCCATTATTCCAGAACCATGCAGCAAGTCATTATTGTAGCCACTGGCCATGAAGTGGAACAGTAGATTATTCGTAATAATCAGTGACCTGTTCAAAGTAATTGAAAGATTCTTTAAATAATTACCTGAACAGTTTCGAAAATTCCGCTCGATTAGAGCATATCACCCAGCTTAAAGAGGCCAGCCGCCATTCATGACTTCTAACTGACAGAGTATATTAAGGGACAGCGACGTAAAGGCTATGGGATTGTACAAGGATTGTACAAGATCGACTACAAAACCTCACGCAATGAGTGAAATCTTCAAAGGGCGGCATTACAATTATGCTACGCCGCGCGAAGACCTTTGTAAAGTAAACATCCCTGAAGCATAAGTCAGCTATCTGAACCTTTCTTGTATGTATTACGTTTTTTTAACTTTTTAATATAGATATGAGAAACATTTTAGGGCCGTATTTTATGTCCAAGACAATGGAAAGGTGCATTTTGAAAATAATCATTTGTCCGAATAGTTTCGAAAAATTCCGCTCCGGCATTGGAGCTTAAACCACTCACTAAAAAGGCCACGCCTGCCGCCATTCATGACCCCTAATTAGCTGGGCTGGCTGAAGGCTAATTTTTGAAGAGCAATTTACTCACACAAGACGTTTTGTATGGGATTGTAAAAGGCATTTTGATCGGCTAGATACCTGCACGCAAAAGAATAAAATCTGCAAAGGGCGGCATTACAATTACGCTACGCCGCGCGTTGAAATCAGTGGTTTTAACAAGGCCGAATAGAAACCCCTGAAGCATATGTCCCCTCTCTGAACCGCCCTTGTGTGTAAGGAACAGTTTCGGAAAATTCGGCTCCGGCATTGGAGCATATCCCTCTGAAATCACTTAAAAAGACCAGCCGCTATTTCATGACTTTCATTTCTAATTTAAAACAGCCCTAGGGGTATGATTTTAACAAAGCCGGAGACCTTTCTAGTAAAATAAATTAACTAAAAATAATAGAAATCCTTGAAGCTTATGTCACTCATCAGGGTGCATCTACAATTAATCACCCAATACAGACAGACAACGCCTTTTGTTTCAAAAGTGTTTTAAAGGTGATCGACCCAGAGATTTGCTGTTCAGTTTACTTCTTCGGTCAATCTGACGCCCACTGACAGAAGGTGAGGTTTACTTTACTCATTATACAGTTAAACGTTTCGATTTGTGGGATCACATTTGTGATCAAGTCAAGTACACCTGAAAAGTAGCAAGGGCCAAGTAGATCTTTCAAGGTTTCTGTTTGTTGGTGGCCACAGAGGCACAAAGGATTCCAACAGTAAAAACCCGCGATTAAGAACTTGCATTTTCCCCAAGTTAGCCTCAACAGGTTCTCAGTATATAAATGGTAATTACTGAAAGCACAAATTTAGGCTATTTAGGTTCTTAAATGGGTTGTAGCTAAGAGTATTTAGCGGTATTCGGCTCCTTCCTTAGGTAAAACCTGTATATCATTAGAATTGCACTCTGAGTAACAAGGCACCTACATATATGTCGACAGGTTCCTGAGTGTTGGCGTTTCTTATTTGCCCAAATGTAAAATTTTTTTTTACAGTTTAAAAAAATAAGAACCTATTACAAATTTTAGGCTTATCAGGTTTAGAGGGGGCCAAACTGGCAAATTTTAGCCTAAAAGGTTCTTAAAAACCAAGTCCTTAGTCCTTCATCAACCTCTCGGACCATTCTCAGTCATGTTTACCTTCCGATCAGTAAAGTTAGGTCACCCTTGCTATAATGAGACGTATTTTTCGCTCGATAATTTTGTTTGCCTTTCCCTCAAATGAATGTTTTTTGCATGGCGAATGAGCTGTTGATTCGCGTCGTATCGTCGGTATTCGACAACCCTCGAAGAACACGATATAATAGCCATGTGAATATCTCTTCTTTAATAGGAAACCGAGTGTTTAGACTAAACAACTAGGGTTAACTAAGCTCTAGGAAATCGAAAAATCTAAGAAACCAAGAACTTCAAATCGTTTGTCTTGGAAAACGTTTGAGGTCATCTCAAAAACTTAAAAAGCGTCTGTGATGTGATGTGTCGTTTTTGTGTGTTCAAAAAGAAGAGAAAAGTTAAGTTCTTTTCATTTCATAGTCTCGAATATTTAACTGCGGCGAAGACCAGCTGGAGTGTTAAACGACTGAAATTCTTTGTGATTTGAAGCATTTCGAGGGCAAGCATTAGGAAATGAAGACCCGAAATTTGGTTAAAAGAGAGCGACAAAAGAAGTAGAGTCCCTTGAAAACAGACTAATGCGTCAAAAAAGGCAGATTCATTTTTTGTTTATTATATATTTCAGGCACTTTTCAACCCGGCACTAGCAAGAAGATGCTTCGCGTACTTGTAATTTCCCTGCTAATCATTGGCTTTGTCGCTGGAGCAAGGCGTCGTGCTCGATATAATCTTTACCAGCGACTTCTAAGTATAGGTGATAACCAAGTGTCTATTACTTATAATTACCATTTATTAAATGAGGCTGAGTATCCTCTGAAGAATTAAGGAGATAATAATAATAATAATAATATTAATTTTATTACTTGATATTGCGCAAATTTTTAACATATATCAAATGATTAAATGAGCATAATTATATTAAATGAGATCGAGGAGGGTGTTATAACACCCTCTGATTTCAAAATACCTCCTAGTTTAAAAACAAGCTAAAACATACTTACCGCCATTGATGTTAAGTTCATCTTCGATAGTGCATGTTTAGCGGCAAATTTAGGAGATAAAGGGGTGTTCAGGTCTGCAAATACTCAGTCCAAATAGCGGATGCCTTCCGTCGACTGACTCTTCCCCAGTCGTCCCCAAATTATCTCTACTAATTTATTATTTACTAGGGAAGCGCTTGGGTTATTCGCGCGGGGACAAAAAATCTGTTGGGTGAGTGGTCTAAAAGAGCCTCCAAATCTGCTCTGCTTTAACGAGAAGAGTACTTCCTCCTTCCGAGTCACACATCTCTTTCTGATAAAACTTCTGTTTTACCACTCCGCCTGAATTAACCAATTTCCACATTTCAGAAATATATCTTATTCTTACTAATTTTCGCGAGTATTAAATTTCGCGAAATTTAATACCATTTTCGAAAAAAAACAATAAGAATTTTAAAAATTTTCTGAGTCCGGGTGTTTTTTGAACTATGCACATTTACTGAACATCTCAAGTTGCGTTTTAAGCACTGAACCGTATGATACACATTGCGTAGACAGTATACACAGCGACCAGTTATTTGTATATTGTTCATGATTCTATGTAGGGCAGTTGTAAGTTTACAATTTTGCTTTGAAATATATATGCTTCATTGATTTGTGACGAGTGTCCTCTGCTCAGGATAACTTGAAAACAAAGACAAAATCGCGAAAATTAGTACTCGCGAAATCCGGCTGCTGAATATTTGCGAAATTAAGTGCGCAAAAAAATTAGTAAGAATAAGGTATTCAGCCTCAAACAATTCGAGGCTCTAGGGAACAACCATCTTCCTTTCCGTCATCCCCTTCGTTATGCACTTATCAATGTAAAGCCGGCGGGGGGGGGGGGGGGGGGGGTGGCAGGGCATGGGGTGGGGATTTGATTGTCTTTGTTGTCCCTGGGATAGGCCATTTGACTGATCTTGTTCTCCCGGGGGAGGGGATATTTGAATCTTTCTTCGCCCGACGTTGAGATATTTGACTGCCAACTCGGACGAAAAAGACTGAGACCGAACATATGTTTCCTGCTTCCGCGCTTCACGCATGCGCCATACGGTTTGAAAAGATCAGGAAGTCATGGAGGCCAATGAGAACAAGCGAAGGCTGAGTGGATTTCACTGTTTTGTCTTCAAATTTCGTTTGTTTTAGCGTGTTTTTGATCAATTGAACCTCTTAAAATACTGTGGTATCAAAGTAAACGGAAGTAAAGAGAAACCAAGTCGATTTTTGCAAGTACAATTGATTAGTGTATGGCTCATTCGCTACACTGTAAACTTATAAAACTGACTTTCTTTGTACCCTTTACTAAGAACGGTATATTTCGACTTACAAAATGTGCACTTTCTCCTAAAGGTTTATGTATTCTACGCAGTGTAACACGGATTATGGTTAAAACGTATAATTGCAGCTGTAACAGGAACATGTATCTTTGGTGATGCAGCAACGTTTATAAAAGATTGCAGAGTTTTATTTGGAGATATTTTTATTGTGCCTTTCTTAGGTTCTACCTTGGGATTGACAGCAATGTGCAGCCTGGGGTGGGGAAATTTGGTTGCATTTGACTGGAATGATTTGCCCGTGGGCAGGGAATTTGATTGCAAATTTTTGAAAAAAGTCAAATCCCCACCCTATGCCCTGCCTCCCACCCCCCGCCGGCATTACATTGATAGGTGCATTAAACAGCCGGTTCCTAGTCTTCCACGCCAAATAATAATAATGTGAGACGACTGGGGACGAGTCAGGTCAGGCGAGTTATCTTCTTGCTCTTCTTGCTATTTTTTTAGCCAATGGTTCGCCTTCTTCTTCCGGGTGAAACGAGTGAATCGAACTGTTCCGCCATATTTTAGTCACTAGCTACCAAAACAACTCAACCTCGTACCCAGGTCTTCTCAGTGGAAAGTTCAACAATCTGGCAATTTTGCTGCACGATTGACGTCATTTTTCACATAACCATCTCTAGAAAATTAAACGTTTTGCTAAAAGCTTTCTGCATTAGGAAACTTCACGCGTGAAAAATAAGCGTGTTATTTACTTGTCCTTCGGAGATGTGGGATATATTCACCTGGTTCCTCTCCGAGGGGGAAGATATATCACATATCCTCTCGTTCCAGATAAATAACCCTTACATTTTTCCATCAATCTTCAGTTGCTTTAATTTATTCACAATTATCGATGTCCTGAGCAGAAAGTCTTACAGTACAAATTAGTCGCTTAAATCTTCATGAAAGACTCCTCAGGGACACCAATACTTACATCTACGTCCAGGGGGGAAGTACTCCCATAAACTTGGGATAGATGTGTGCCGCCCACGGTCTTAAAGCCTTATCCTAATTTAGGATGAGACAAACGAAACTTGGCACCCTGTTATAGGCCCAAACCAGATAAATTACACCCCAGTCAAGGGGCAAAAATTATAAGAACTTAAGCCTTAGATTGAATATTAGCTCATGATTTGATTTACTATAGGTACCCTATCCAAAGAAAACACGTTGAACCCAATTCCAAAACGGGTAAAAATGATATCCTATTTAAGGATCGAAACCCAGTGAAAAACCATACCCTTTTGGGCGGCAAGACATACCTACCTAACACATATATGGGAGTACCCCCCCGGGCATCCACCAAGCGCAAACCACAGTACCTCATTCAGTATGCAGCCGCTTAAGATTGGAACAGTCTTTCGAAGCAAATTAAATCAATTGCCTCTTTTGTCTTTTTTTAAGTTCGCATTATAAATTTATTTTTGAATGTCAGATCACCTTTGTTTTGTATAGTTTACGTAGAAACGTTGCTATATTTTTGTTCCCATATTTTAAACTTTTTGCTCTGTATACGTTATAGTAATAGTGCTACATTTTAATCTGCACATGTATTCATACCAGTCTGTGATACTTTCGCTCACTGACACATAAAAGTTTTGCAATAAAAATTGTTTATTATTATTTTCACTATCATTGTCATTGTCATTATTATTATCATTATTTTTATTTTAAGACCGTATCAAGGAAGAACTTGAGGACCAAAAGTCTCTTCGTTCACGAGGATTTAAGAACTGCGTCCATGACTTTATTCGCGGGAAATGTGTGGACGCACTAAATTGCGATTCGGGAGTCGGTGGTCTTGATACGATATGTGATGGCTGGTGTCCGTACCCAGATCAAGTGTGTTGCGCTAACAATAACCGCCGTTGCAACTGATAATGTAAGAAAAGGCTCTTTTATTGTTATCAGTTACTCTAATTAGATTAATTCATTAATTTCAAAACGACAGTAACGCAAAATGTGAGGAGTTTTGGGTGAAAATCTGCCTGTATTACAGGCGTTTTATTCGGGTACGTGAGGATTTCCGCTCACTTAACTGCCATATTAAGTTCTAAAAAATCTCAGGCAAGGGTTTGATGTGAGAAGGGGCAGACCTAACCGCGGCCACAAAGGCCCAGCACGGTAGACACTCTTTGCTTTGTTTAGAGGATCTCATTTACCCCTGAGTGGAAACAATATTGGTAATGGTTCATAAAATAATAAGGTAAATGTAACTATGTTTGCTTTTTCCTGAGAATAATGAGATGTATGTTGTTGTAAAAGCTCCCCCCTCCACGAGTAAAATTCTGCTGAAAAATTGAGCCGATTGTAACACCGCCCTGTTTTAAGATTTCATCGAGCGGAATATTTTAGTAGAGTATCAGCGTATTGCTGTTAATATGTAAAAATTAAACAGTATAAGTGACAACTTGGCGTTAAAGTACCCTTGTTCAAGGAAATTTCTCTCGTTTAACAGCGTCAAGACCCCTAGTATAGTTACCATTTCCGGTTCCCCCTAATCTACGACAACACAATGAAAACAAGCATCTTTCGCCCGCGCCCAAAAAAATACACCTGCTTTAGAGGCTAGATGGAAGTACATAGTATATCCCGCTTTAAGTTCCAATCAGTTGCAATTCTAGCTCCCTTGATAAGTCTCTCTTATAGTTTGTTCTTTGTAATTTATTTTTTGAACAGATTTCATCGTGACGGCCCGTTTGCAGTATCAATGTGCAAGATAGGCGCTCACTACAACAGTTGCTCATTTAGTATAATGGTGAAGGGGGTGGTTAATTGGTTTAATGTATTCTGAGAAACTTGCATTTATCATTACAGTCAACTTTCGCTTTGGTGATCATGACACCTTGCTATTACAGACACCCCAACACTGCACAGTACATATAACTGATCCCAGGCAAAATATATCGAGGCCTTGACTGAAAAAAGACCCTGCTATTAAGGACTCTTGATTTAAAGGATTCAGGGAATAGGCAATTTAGCCGCATCGCAGCTGGCCCCGTACACACTCATACGTTTTCGTTTGAAAGCGCGTACATTTCGATGCGTATCGGCCTTTCGGTCCACACTAATACGCCGAGCGTTTTCAACGAAAACGCATTGATTTGAAAACGCTCTTGAAAGTAGATCGATACGGAAACGTATACACACGTTGTTAGAGTGTAAGGACTCAGGGACATTAGAAAATTTCAAGTTGTAGTCGTGCAGTGTCGTAAAGAAATGTTCCAGAAAGATTGCCCCAAGTGCAGAGTTGTTCTGTCAGTTTTTCTTATAAAACCTAAGTTTTTGACGTTATTATTGCCGTCGTCATAGTGATTGCAGTAAACTCCCTATTATTTCTGAGTTAGAGTCGGTTCTACAGTCAAACAAAGTAAAAATACAGACACATGTTTTCAAGGATATTTCTTCTTGCATCCCGCCGTTATTACAGACTCTCGCTATATATTGTTATTTTAAAAAGACACTGATTGGTGCTTGACAGTGTAGCAGTCCTGATAAAGACGAAAGTTGATTGCATAATACTTGTGATTTCAATTTTTTATAGTTTGATCAGTTACTAGTGTTTTCGTTTGTTCTTTTACGTAACCATATCTGGCAAAAATAAAGAATTTAATGAAATGGATTTAGCTGTTGTTTTGATATCGTAGTCGCTATTTGTAAAAAAAAAAAAAAAATGATAAGTTAACTCCAGAGGTTTCTTCTCGTGCCAATACATTTGAAACCTGTCCAAACCCCAAAGCGGCAGAGCTCAAATAAAGGCCGTTTTTACACCACACACTAGAGACGCATAATCCGTCTGATATATTTGTCGTCTTAATGTGAATTCGAGAAGGATAAAGATTTTAAATTTGCCTTGTCACGGATTCACATTAGACGCTGCCTCGTCCCCAGTCGCACGCGATAACTTTTTGGGGAGATATTTGAGTTAATTATTAAGGAAAGTGGGGACGAAAGGAGTGATGATTTCCCATCACTCCCCGCTCGCGCTCTACGCTCGTTCCCATTATCCCCCTCTCGCGCTTCTCGTGTGTCTCCAGCTCTTGCGTGTTCTCTAATCCCTTCTTAGCCTTGGGAAAGCGTGTGGAGAAGGCAGCATTAGACGGATGAACCCAAGGAAAACCATGCCTTCGACGCTCTGGTAGACTGCGAGCAGTCTCTCTTTTTACTTCAGATTTAGTAAGGTGAGTGCACGCGCGCGCGAGCGGCGAAGCCGCGAGACGCACGAAACGAGGGCGCCTCTCCCGTCTCGCGCCATCAGTCACGCGCGTGGCCATTTGCGTGTCTCGCGTTTTGCTCGACGAACTACAGAAAAAAGAGACTGCTCGTAGTCTAACGCTCTGGCGCTGTCACCAATCCATTACAACGGCCGCCAGGAAAGGTAAACTTGAATACTCTATTAAATGTACTACGTTTTCTTCAACGTAAGATTTTCTAAGTCTAGAGCCCAAGGCTTGTCTCCTCCATCTAACGGGGATAATAATGTGGCAAAAAATGAAGGTTTCATCTTAACTCCACGTGTTCTTTTTGGAAGTTTTTTTCCTATTCTTGGTGATTTATCTTTATTCTTGCGTGTCGGTGCTTTCACTTTGGATGCCATGTTTTGTTCTACTAATCCCAAGACGCAACGCACCTTATCTAGTTCCAGGCTTTTCAGGTAAAAAGCAACCTCGTCGCCAGTGTCTTTTGGAAAGCGAGAAGACACTGGGGACGAGGGTAGGAAGAAAAATGGGATGCGGTTATCCGTCTAGTGTGAATTTGAAGACGATTGATCCGCCTTCGACGGATTAAAATCCGACAAATTATCCGTCCAAATTGAACATCATCCCGTTTTCTCATCTACACGTACGTCTTAGACGGATAATCCTTCTCTAGTGTGAAAACGGCAATTTGAGCTTTGAGTGCAACTTTTTTCAGTTCCTGTCTTGCGTGATTAAATTTCCATGCGGGTTCAATATTAGTCTGAGGTATTTGTACGATTTGACGTTTTCTAATTTAATTGCGCCATATCTAAATATATACCCGCAATACGATTGACGTCACTCTTAGCTATATGGATGGAAACGGACGTGAAGCAAGAAGCGTGGTGGTGGAGGCGTAATACGACAGTTAGATATTTACTCTGTCGGAGACGGAATACAAAAAAGTTTATTAGTCGTTCAGCATTACAACTTATGGTTTCTATGAATACTGAATTCCTCCAAAGGCAAACACTAAAAAGAAGCTAGTAGCTTCCACTCCAGCACGCGGAAAACAACAAAATCTGTTGAAAGGAAAAATAAGCAAAGTTAAGGTTTTTTGATTGGCTACTGATTGTGAGAAAATGACGCGAGTGTTGTCACCTGCGCGCGCTATGGCGTGTTTAATTAATTAATTAATTCTGTTCAAGTAACTATTTTCACTAAAGAAGTAGTTTTCCGTCTCAAGAGACTTTATTTAAAAACTCCCTCTCGGTGTCAATAAAAACTTTTGAAGAGGGTATAAAAAAATTCTCGAGTAGAAATTGACGTGTACTGCTTTGAGGTTTTAACGCGCGCAAGGATAATTAAATTCAAAATAACTGTTCGTCGCGTTGAATTTGATGTTAAAAGGAACAAAAACAACAAAAAGTTAGTTGGTTTATACTTAAGATGCGAGTATGACCACGTTTTGTTAGAAAAAACTTCACGGCTCTATCAAATTCGTAACGTTGCTTAAAACGTCGAAAATTTAAGATTTATTTCGAGCATGCACTCTTTGATCACCTGCTACTTTCCTGACAGGCACTCACGTGTACAGATCGGATTTGATCAGATCTCGCCTTAGGCTTCGTCAGCAAGAGATCTGGGTACGAGATTAATTTCTACCTCCATCCTTATGTCTCTCCACCTCTAAGTTTTGAGGTTGAAATACTGCTCTACTAAGCCTCCCCCCGCTTCCCCCTCATCATTAAGCCCTCAGGGAACAGTTATATTGGAACTCAGTACATGATTTAAATTCGATTTTCATCCTTCACTGACTTTGTCAGTTATACCGTTACCACTTGAAATAAGGCCACTACTTATTAACCGAGAGAGAGGTCATTACAGGTAAATCTCAGACCGACGCCTTGACGACGTATTGACCGGGCGATACCGAGCGATAGCGAGGTCAATACACAAGGCCTTGGTCTGATATTTCCTTGTAAGTTATTTATTATTTGGCCTTTTCTTTGACAATAAGAAATTATTGACCTGAGCCTGCGATCTATTAAAAACCAATAATTCACGTCAGAGGATAACTTTTAAAAAACACGTCACCCCAATGAGTTGTACACTTGCGTCCGCGATACAGTCATGTGACACTAGTCAGTGGATAGCCTTTTTTGACAGGGGTCAATCGGTCATAATATGGATGCCCACTGTCAAGTTTTGTGTTCAAAAACTCAGATTGTATATGCCTTGGACACCTACAATGTAGCTAGTAATGCCAGGTTATTACAAGAACCAACCATCCGGAACGCGCGTACTATTGTCGCCATTTTTATATATTATTCCCTGTGCCCCTCGAAATGGTGCAAAAAATAATGATAATAATAATAATAATAATAATAATAATAATAATAAGCCCGCTTATCATTAAGATTACGATAAAGGAATTTCTTACATCAACATCCTGTGAAGGCTAGCAAGAGTTGTATTTGTAAGTGCAGCACACTTTATTTACATAGAGGCATCGAGCATCTTCACATATCTTAGAGCCTTTATATAAACCGGATTCGCAATTCAGCCTGGTCGCACATTTCCCACCATGTATGTTTTATTCACAGTTCTTGACCAAATTCCTTTTAAAAGCCTGGCGCTCTTGGGCTGGTTCAGCCTTGAGTTCATCTACAAAGACAATTGAAAAGTGAGGAAACTATTTAAAGGTTACCAGATACCCGGCTCAGAAGAAAACTTTTGTAGAAATTTCGATTTTTGGCTCATAGTAAAGGTTTTAGTGTGATCTTTATGAAATAGAAAGAAAAAAAATGAGAAAGAGTAAGTTTTGAAGGAGAAATGACGGTTTTTCTTTTCTACAGGAAGTAAAAATTACTGTTTTGATTGGCAGCCATATGGTGTTTTTCGCAGGGATTTCCACGGCCGGTTGATGAATTATCAGGAATGTTTCTCTTATAGTTAGCGACTCAACGCAGAGTTCATTTGTTTTTTTCATGTTTTTTTGTCCGTGGGCAAGTTCAAAAAGTCCCACAAAGAGAAGGACGAAAGAGATTGAGTGTCAATGAAAGAGACCCCAAGACAGAAGAAAATATATAAAAGAAGCAACGGAAAGAAATAGACATTTGACAGTAACAACGAATGAAAAAGAACTTTTCGATCATTCGTCTTAGCTGATGAGTAGAGCTCTTCATGTTTACTCAGAGTAGTCCCGTCGCTGTTAAATGTATCATCCCCTCTCTATGTCAACAGTCGGTTAAGTGGAAGCCACAAAACTTTGAAATCGTTTCTTCTTTTCCCCAATTTTAGTGGTGCTACTGACCTCTCGATTAACCAGTGTTGGAACGCCCCTTACCCCGCCCCGCCTTTCTCCCCGAAATAATTGCTGTGCATATTAATTTAAAAGATAGATAACACACTTACTTAGAAGTCGCTGGTACGGGTTGATGTCATGGAACCTTGCTTCAGCTACAAAGCCAATGATCAGTAGGAAGATAACCACCTCGCGTAGCATCTTGGGAATTCTCTGCATTACTATTAGCAATTATTGGACAAGACTCAGAGTATTATGGACATCGAAATGTCTTCATTATGATTTTCTCTGACAATATGCTAAGCGCTCGGTCATTATTTTTAAGAAGGCCTCGGAACAATTAACGGGTATTGCCCCTTAATAGTGGAGCTCTCGCGCGCGAAGCGGAGCACTATGGGTAAGAAAATGTGGTAAACTACCCATCCGAGAAAATTTGGTAATCACGTGATCGTACACCGACCGACCGCCCGACCGTCCGTCCGCACCACAGGCATACCAATGTAAAATAACTCAATCAACAGGTATGGCAACCCAAATGCAACTCGAGGTTATTTTGACGGGAAATCGCATAGCCACCCGCGTCTTGTAAAGCAGAAACAACTAAAGAGTCGATGAAGAGGAAAATGGAAAGCAGAAATTGTCTCTGTATCCGTGTTTTCTAAAGTATTAAGCTTAGATTAATTGTCATGTCCACAAATTTGGTTTTTTTAAATAAGACACGAACTGTACCATTTATACGACGATGTCTTATCTAATAAAACGCGTCTTAGCTAAGCCGCGTCTTATTTTAGACGAAATATGCCGTTTGTACGGAAAGTTCGCGTCTTATTTAAGACGCGTCTTATGTAAGACGCGTCTTATTTTTCCTCGTATAAATGGCCCTATTGTTGTTTTTCACGGTTC
Organism: Porites cylindrica; assembly: GCA_964035525.1. NCBI lineage: Eukaryota > Metazoa > Cnidaria > Anthozoa > Scleractinia > Poritidae > Porites > Porites cylindrica. The sequence goes on along the minus strand of OZ037781.1, from coordinate 4,514,429 downwards.
TCCGGCGTTGCCTTCGCCACTTAGCATTACATGATTTTATATTTTGTTTGAACAAACTATAAATATTATCGAGAGCTTCGCTTTTAGGCCTGGCTAAATCTATATATTATTAGTTTAGCAGTTTTAGTCCATTTTGTTTGCGGGATATGTTTTGGAAGACAGGACGATCCGTTTGATCATGGGTGCTCGAAACATTAAGGAAACGATCAAAGAACTATGCTGATGTTGTTGCTGCCATGCGCCGTGAAAAAGTTTTCCGTCGGCGTTGACTATTTTCACACCCGGCCTTTTTGTGTGGAAGACACTGGCGACATGAATGTTATTATAAGGCCCGGTTTAGACGCCGAACTTTTCTTGAGGCGAACCTAATTCGAATTAAGGCCGACCCCAAATTATTAGACCGGCTGAACTGATTCAGACGCCGATCTTAATTGCAGCTGAACTAAGTTCAAAAGGCGAAAAATGTTCATTGCGGTCAAACTGCTTGCAAAATGCGTTATAATAATACGTTATAATAATATAATATATATAGGTTCGGTACGTGAAAAGTTAGGCGTCTGAATCAAAGCCGTTTCATAGTCGTTCCAAAGGCAAAAATCCCGGCCGGGCTAGGCGAGAACTGACGGCTGAGCCGTTCCAAATTGAAACAGGCGTTCCTAATTGATTTAGGCGCCGAACTTTTCATGTACTTAATTCAATGTATTAGGTTCGGCTCATGAAAAGATAGCCTACGTTGCAGCCGGCCCACACACTCGTCTGAACCATTAATATTGTCGTGGCTGTGCGGAAAAGGCTAATATGCAATGAGACTTCGTGACTTTTTTTTTATCAGTGCCTTCGTTTGTCCAGCTCGAAAATTAAAACAGCGGCTGCGTTTGCAAATTGATTGGCGCCAAAAAAGGGCGCACTTTTAAGTTAAATTTATTTCTTTGGGTCATTCTGCGTATATGACATTCCTCATAATTATGTCATTCCGCAAGCCATGCCACAAGCCACTCCGCAAACTCGTGCCGCCTTTACCCTCACCGTTTTTTATTTTCGTGTTTGAAGACTCCGGCGTCATGAGAATATCATGACTATTATTACAAGTAAGAGAGCTTGAGAGATTGAGGCTTGCTCTAAAACGCCTCAGTTGACGTCGTGGCGGGCTAGCTCATCAATTCTAATACCTGTGAAAAAATTCCCTAGACACCTCTTCACATACTTCAAATTTACTCCGATAAAAGGTACCCTTTCGGACGAAGGAAAATACTGAAAAAACGGCTAGACGTACTAGCTATCATGGCGCGCAGAGCTTGAGCTCAAAGATGAGAAAAAAAACTGGGAATAATCGTTGTTCTTATTGGTTCAAATCCCTGGAAAATTGTATTACGAAACAGACTGGTAAGGGTACAATGGCATGTTGGTCAAGAAGTATTCTCCTTACTTGAATACCAATCAACCGGAGTAGATGATTCCATGGGAACGCACCTGACTAGTCAGAATATAAAGACAAATCTCATAACATTGTATTCTTAAAACCTTACCTTTTGCGCCCGTCAGATTGACTGTTCTGAGGAAGATGATTAAATGGAAATCTGCTTGTGTTGACCACCATATAAAGGCTTTAAAAACAAAAGATGTTTCTGTAATTGACCACTCCAGAAAATACCATAACATACCATAACGCTCTTTGCTTGTCACTCCAAAAATTTGAATAAGCATTGTTTTCAGTTTCCCTTGGCGCCATTTTAACTCCCAAGAGAAACTGAAGACAATGCTTATGCAAAATTTTGGGGTGACAAACAAAACGGCTAGCTCATCACTAGCAGATTGATGGACATTTACAGAAATTCGCCGACAATCAAATTCTGTGCTGACTTATTCCCTGCTCACAGATGTCCTTCCGTTATAAAGTTTCAAATAAGACTAGAATACGCTAGCGTGAATCAATCAAACGTCGTTTTAATTTCTAAGGCTTACTTTCCGGCAAGTAAAATGAACTGAATGTAAAAAGGGAAAGAGAAATAGCGAAAAGTTCAACTTCTAATTAAATCTTTTCTTATGGTTTAGAATAAACTATTCTCGAAACTGAGCATGTTTTGATCAAAGCTGTGTAAATCGAGCTGAAACTGTGCATGGAACCTTGCGTTTCCTATATTTATCTTATTTATCTCACCTATTGTATGGAATATGTGTGAAAATCTTCATTATGAATCGGTATATTTCAAAGAGCTACACAATCAGCATGAATACTATTGACCGACAATATACAGAACGGGGGCAGCTGTAGTGTCAACTATTACTAGTGGTATGTTATGGTATTTTCTGGAGTGGTCAATTGGTGCATCTTGAAGAGTTCGAGTCATAGATGATTCCTATTTATCTGCTTTTGATTTATTTTTCAAAAGACTTTTTCACTGTTGGATCCTTGGTTTTCGACGGCTTACAGCTCTTAATTAGTGCCGATGGAAGATCCGAATGATCATTGCGGTCTTTAATTTTAGTATCGATCGTGGATTTTAAAAATAATCTTCGTGTGTAATTTGTGATTACTTACGCACTTGATCTACAGGACCTACTCTACAGAGTGTTTTCACTCATGTGGCCAGCATGGATGCAAATTTATTGGAACAAAAGAAAGCGTTTGCATAAGAAAGGAGTTCAACTCCCACAGTTTGGGACACCAACATGGCCGCCGTTTCATTGTTTTGGGACACCAATATGGCCGCCGTGACCTCATGTGAAAACACTTTATTGTGCTAAAGTCCAATAGCGTAATCTGAAGAAATTGTCTTGTATAAGTGCAGTTGCGGTTGCCCTTTTGTACACGCAGTCCCTCAAAAAAGAATTCAATCAAAATTCAAGAATGGCCGCCACTATTAAGAACGATAATGATAGTGCACAAGCCTACGTAATCCCGCGAAATTTTACGTCCGCTGGTACGTTCAGTAAAATCTTTCATGTTTTCCTTTACCTTGAATTATGAAGATTTTTTCTTTCCCAATAGCGAAAGAAATTGGAAAAAAAAATTTTCACCCCAATTTTCGAGAGAAAAACCATAGCCCTTCTGGTCCGACGCAGGAGCCCGGAATACTCGCACACAAAGCCAAATTAACCTAAATACACTAGGGGTACATTCCGGCAAGTGCCAACGAGGCGAATTGGTTTATCTGTTGTGGAATGTGCCTGTTCAGATCTTCTTTCATAATTTTAGAGGTTTAAAATGGATTCCGTTATAGAAAAGGATGGTACCCAACTTCAAAACAACAACTTTCGCACATTCTAGGCTTTCACTTTTATCAAACAATAACAACATGGCTTGAAGCTTTGTTGGTAAATATGAGCAAGTTAGCACTTATGTTTCATGGAAAATTCCATTGTATCAAAGCTATAAACGTTAGAAAGAAAAATATAGTTCAAATGAGGCCTTTGACTGCTGAAATTAAAATAATAATTAAATTTCGAGCAACAGCGTCATCAGGGATAAGAAAAATATTTTGCGTGGTATTTATACATAAGAAAAAAATTGGTGTAAACTAAAAATGTGTGAAAAGCGGCAAGAATGGGGCGGAATGTATCAGAGGTATAAAATGTAAACTTGAATAAAATACAAAGATCTAATGAGCGAGTGTCACAGGACAAAGAGTCTCTTGAAAGGCATAATGATTCATAATGATAGTCTGAAAAACAAAAGGTCCTCAAATTCGTTGCATTCCTCACGGGAGTTTTGGGCTGTCTCAATGTAAATCGAGCAGCAAAAAAACATGCTGGTTGACAAAATCTCTCGAAAAACATAAATAATTTTTTTAAAAAAGGTCCGCAAATACGTTGCATTCCTCACGGTGGTTCTGATATAAGTTTTGAGAATATAACCTTATGCCTTGATCAACTACCGCTTAAAATTCAGTTCACAAAGGAAAAGAGAACACTGAAAACCCTGGTTCAGAGTCGAGAAGCGAACACGCTACCTCAATATAAATTGAGCGGCAAAGAACAAGCTAGTTCTGACAAAAATTTGAACGTAAAACCCTATTCCTTGCTGCTGCTTTAAACACAATTTATCAAGCAAACCAGAGCACTAATTGCCCTTTCAAATTAGAAATCTTATTAAAGCTTGCTCACCTGTTAGCTCTTCTTCAACAGACAACGAACAGCTCCACACTGAACCACCCAATCTTGAACCACGAGTTGTAAATACAAGACCATGACGTCAATACCCAAATATGGGGTCTTACTTACTTACACCCAAATATGGTCAAAAATGAAAATTTTAGAAGGTTACGCAGAATTTGAGAAATTTTGCCTACATTGCGCGGCGTTATAATTCTGCTGCCGGGTCAACCTCGCTTCTTAGCTCGGTTGCCTCGTTGGCAACCGAGATGTGGGAGAATCGGCCAGGCCTTGCGCGTAATACGAGGTATGCCTCATCGCTGCGGAGAGGAGGTTGGGGCGAGAACTGCTATCGAGAGTGGCGAGACCTAAACTTTACTAGAACTGACTGAATAATCAAGCAGGCTGCTCTTAAAACTAAGGGGCAAGGTCTGTGGGTATGCCGTGTATTCCCCTGGGCCACGCTGAGAATTTTAGGAAGTGCATTGATGCTAGGCTTTTGTGCGTCTTTTCCCTTGTGAGAATAGGGTTAATCAAGTGTGCTTCATTATGTATCGACAGTCCCTGTAATGGCAATAATTCAAAATGTTTATCTTTAATTTATATTACAGTATTCGTAACCCGAGCTCTAGGCCATTTAACAGTTGTGTGCTCATTGCCCTGGCCTTTGAATAGAAGCGAGGCTCGCGGTGACCTTGTTTTGTCAGGGGCACCTAACGTCAATTTTCGGAAAATATCTTTTCGGAAGACGATTTGAGATCTAGAATTTTCGGATTATTTGTTGTAAAATTTCCTGCTTGCCTACCTCTCCTAGGATTTTCGAACATCTAAAAAATGTTATAATTGCCTATTTTTAACGGATTTTTACCCTAAAAAGGTCACCTAGAAGTTTCGGGAGCCTTTTTCTGGCTGAAATTTTCGAAAAGGTAAGTTTTGATCCCTATAATTTTCGGATCACTAGACTTTCAGCTAGGAAATCCGAACAGATGAAAATTTTTTAGGGGATGATACGTTTAACAATGCAATGTTTAAGTGGTTTTGACCTATACTCTTGTTAGGTGCCCCTGTTTTGTTACAGACCTTGTTGTTTTTTATATGTAAATGATCATGTTCACAGGCTTATTAGCATGAGAATACCACGATTTGGACATGAAAAGCAGGAAGGTTTGCAACAAAACAAGGTCACCGCCAGCCTCGCTTCTATTCAAAGGCCAGGGCACTGAGCACACAACTGTTAAATGGCCTAATGTTGACCAAATGTGGACGATATTTGCCGAAATACCCGCAATACGATTGAGTCAGACATAAATCGTAGCTATTTTGATAGAAACGCACGTACAGACGTGAAGCAAGCGGCGTGGGGGGGTGGGGGGGGGGGGGGTCTCAGTACGACAGTTAGATATCTACTCTGTCAGTGATGGAATACAGCATAGTTTATTAGTCCTCAGTGAGTCCTTCAGTATTACAATAGTGTTTATGAATACTAAATCTCCAAAAGACTAGAAAACACTAGAAAAGACGATGGTAGGTTCTTAGAATAAACCCTTCACCACTCCAGCACACGGAAAATTTTGTCACAATCTGTTGAAAGGAAAAAAATAAGAAAAGTTAACGAAAGCCTGTCAAGGAAACGGCGTGCTTATGCAATAACGTGACTCAGAACGGTATAGGTGTAAATTAGTCTAGGCTGATCGGATAGCTATGAATGGGTTGTGTAAACAGCTTTGCTTTTAATTTATAGTTTTATTCCTTATTTCTGATCCTGATCTAAATCTGGCTTCTCTTCGCTGCTGTATCTCCAAGTGTACCTTGCAAGAATTGTTGACCAATATATATAGGTATTTCCACCTCTTTCCTTATGTCTGCCCGGCCTAAGCTTTGGGGTTGAAATGCTTCTCTACTAAACCTCTCCTCCCTCCAACCTCCTCGTTAAGCCCTAAGGGAACATGTAGGGACCGCTCATTATTTATCGCCTGGGGGAGGGGGCGGCGGAGGATTTTAGGGGGAATCACTTGATTTTTAGGAGAACAAAATGGGGGGAATCAGTCGTAACTGAGAACTCAAAAGGGAGGGCTGAAAACTTTGGAAGCTTGTTTGCTTGCCCTCCCCCTCCCTCCCCCACATCCCTGGCGATAAATAATGACCAGTCCCATATATTGGATACCCAGTACGTGATTCGTTTTGTTATTCTTCACTGAGTTTGACAGTTTAACCGTTACCTCTTGAAATAAGACCACTACTTATTAACCGAGGGTGAGGTCATTACAGGAAAATCTCAAACCGAGGCCTTGCCGGTATCAATACAACAAGGCCGAGGTCTGAGATTTCCCTGTAAAGACCGAACGGACGAGTTTAATAAGTTATTTATTACATGACCTTTTCTTAGAAGTTATTGACCTGAGCCTGCGATCAATTAACTCACGTCAGCGGACAACTTTAAAAAACACGTGACCTCAACGAGGTGTGCACTTAAGCCCGCGATGCAGTCATATGACTCTGGCCGGCGGATAGTCTTCCTTTACAGCTGTCAATTGACCATAATAGCAATGTCCACTGTCAAGTTTTGTGTTTAAAAACACAGATTGTGTCACAGGCATCCCAAGCTTACGTTAAGAGTGTGTTATTTAACTAAACTTTCTCACAAGAGAGTCGGTGTAGCGTTACAAGCGCCCGTTGAGACTTTGTATGAGAAATAAAATACTGACGTCTGCGAACGCTAAATATCATTATTCTTACTTATTTTTCTATAAAATAAATTAAGGAGACTTACCTTTGATGTGTCCCGGTGTTTTTTGGTGTGAATTCTTTGATTTAGTCGGTTTTTTGGCTGTTATTGTTTGACCCCTGTCACTCTCTTGGGGTTCTTAGAGCTTCTAGCCCACCCGAATCTCTTGTGAGAAAGTTAATTTACATAACACACTCGTAACGAGAGCTTGGGACACCTGTGATTGTATCTGCCTTGGACCCCAACCTGGTAATACCCAGTCATTCCAAGTACCAATCGACCAGAGCGTGAGTACTATTGTAGCCATATGCCGATTTATTACTCTATTTCCAGTAAGCTAGCAGCCCGTGCCCCTGAAAATGGTGCGGAAAAAGTAAGCCCCCTTATCATTAAGAGTACAATAAAGGAATTACTTACATCAAAATTCTGTGAAGGCTAGCACAAGTTGTGTTTTTGAGTGCAGCAAACATGATTTAGACCTGAACATCGAGCATCTCCACATATCTTAGTATTATGTCTGTTTTCGCAATCCAAATTGGTCGTACATTCCCCACCAGCTATGTTACTTTCACAGTTCTTGATTATCCCAGTCCTTTTAAAAGCCTGCCCTTGCGCTGGTTCTGCCTTGAGATCATCTACAAATACAATTAGAAAGTGAGGAATAGCGGACCGTAAAATTCCGAAAATAGGCCCCTCCATGTATAAGCCCCCGAAAATCGTAACTTAAAAAACCCTCCGTTAAATCGCCCCTCCGAATATAAGCCCCCCTGAGGGCTTGTACTTGGAATTTGCACTCGAATACAAAGTAAAACAAACCAAAACTGGTAAATTTCCTTCCCACTACAAGCTGGCCCAATCGATTTCGAAACGCAAATTTCCCCCCGTACATAAGCCCTTCCGAATATAGGCCCCACCAAAAATAAGCCCCTCAAAAAGGGCCTTTGAAAAATATAAGCCCCGGGGCCGGGGCTTATTTTCGGAATTTTGGGTACAAAAAAATATATATATATTGCATAAATTTTGATTTTTGGCTCGTAGTAAAGGTTTTAGTGTGATCTTTATGAGTAACAAAGAAAAAATGAAAAGGAGTAAAACTTTAGGACAAATGACGGTTTTTCCTTTCTACCGAAGTAAACTTTACTTTTTTAATTGACAGCCCCATGGTGTTTTCTGCAGGAATTTCCATTGGCGGTGGATGAATAATCAGAAATGTTTTCTTTTAGTTAGTGACTCGACGCAGAGTTCTGTTGTTTTGTTGTTTTCGTGGGAAACAAGTTAAAAAAAAACCCAAGGTGAGGACGAAAATGATCGAATTTCAATAATGAAAGAGAACCCAAAGACAGAAGAAAATTACAGAAGCAAAGCCAAAAAATGAACATCTGACAATAACAACAAATGAAAAAGAACGTTTCGACTATTCGTCTTAGCTGGGTGGAGTGCTTCATGTTTACTCAGAGTAGCTGACCGTTGCTGTTAAATTGTATTATCCTCTCTCTATGTCAATAGTCGGCTAAGTAGAAGCCACAAAACTTCCTTTTCTTCTTTTCATCCCTGAAACAGGCCCGTAGCCGGGACCCCTTGATTAACCAGTGCTAGGACGCCCCCCCTCCCCCTCCTCGCCTTTCTCCCCGCAATAATTGCTGTACATGTTTATTTAAAAGATAGATAACACACTTACTTAGAAGTCGTTGGTACGGGTTGATGCCATGGAACCTTGCTTCAGCTACAAAGCCAATGATCAGCAGGAAGATAACCAGTGCGCGTAGCATCTTGGGAATTCGTTCGGAAAATCTGTAAAACAATAGATAAGAACAACATTATTTAGCAATTATTGGATGAGAATTTGAAGAATTATGGACATCGAAATGTCTTCATTATGATTATCTTTGACATTATGCTAAGCGCTCGGTTATTATTCTTAAGAAGGCCTCGGAACTCACAACATCAACCTACATTCTAAAGAGGACGGAAAAAACACGTTGTTAACAAACATCTTATTAATTAGTCTTATTAATTAATTAAAATGAGTATCTAGTTAACATGGTGGCGAAAAAATTGAGTAACCAATGGCAATCTTTACGCTAGATCCTAAATAAGCTAAGAAATTTTTCAAGACAAGTAAATTTTAAATTCTTCAAGTAAAATGAAGTTTCACAATACAACCTATCTTTATTACTTCAGGTTAACTCTAGGACAATTAAGATTGATTGACATGCTTCGCCTTTCTCAAAGCTCAAGAAACCGCAAGTTCGCAAAGTCGGTTTTAAGCCATGGCTTTCAAGTCACTTGAAACGTTTCCTGAATCGTTTCATCTTTCCAATATTTGTGGAATATAGTTTTCTCTAGAAGAAGCATTTGAGTTTCGCTGGAGCTCGTTGGCAGATAAACACAATACTTTACCAAAATCGACCACAAGACACGTAACATTGGACAAATTTATATTTGGAACTACATGACTACCAGATTTATTATAAAAACATTGCTTTGCGTCATCAGTATGGAATTTCTGCCGCTGAGTCGCAGACGTTCCTCCGCGCAAAACGTCCCCAGCGGAGAAGAGCGGGGAGAAACGGATGTTTTCGCAGGCTAAAAGTAAAATAGATTGAGATTAACATTACTTTGGCCTTCACGCACGTATCTTTGGTTAAGTGAAACTAATTATAAGCGGCTCTGAAGTTTTACTTAACGGCCTAGTGTAAAGATTACCAATATCACCTCTAGTACAAAACCTGTCCTTAAAGAAACAATGAAGAGCTTCGGCGGACTTTATTCCTTTCATATGAGCACTTTTGATTTAATTCGGCGATGCATAAATAATTCAAAGTAACCTTCTTTAATATCGTGTGGAAGACTCTTGTGTCATGAATATTATCACAAGTTAGAGAGCTAGCTTGCGAGATTGAATCTCGCACAAGCTGATAAGGATTAAAATCACCAGCATTAAAAACTCCTCAGTTCACGTTGTGGCGGGCAAGCTCATTAGTTCAAATACCTAAGTAAAAGAATTCCCTACCATTTCACATACTTCAATTTGTGAAATCACCCACCCCCTTCTTTCCCGCTGAAAAAGGTACCCTTTCGGACGGAACAAAATACTGACAAAAACGGATAGGTAGACTTATTGCTACTGCGCGTAGTGAGCTCAAACATGAGAAAACATTTTAAGCTGAGAATGTTCTTGTTGTGTCGAAACTCTGCGTTGTACTGCGAACAGACTGAAAAGGGTGTAATGGCATGTTGGCCAAGAAGTATTCTCCTTACTTGCTTTGAACCCAAATCAGAGTAGATCGATTCGATGCGAGCGTACCTGACCAATTCAAAATAAGTTAAATCTCATACCAGTGTATTGGTAAAACCTTACCTTTTGGGTGCGTCAGATTGACTGTACTGAGGAAGATAGTTAAATGGAAATCTGTTTGGGTTAACCACTATGTAAAGGCTTTAAAAACAAAAGATGTTGTCTGTAATTGGCGCATCTTGAAGAGTTCTTGTCATAAGTGACTCCCATTTGTCCGCGTTCATTTTTTATTTTACAAAAGACTTTTTGTCGTTGTTGGATCCTTTGTTTTCGACGGCTTACAGCTCTTAATTTGTGCCGATGGAAGATCTTATGATTATTCTGGTCTTTTAGTATCGATCGTGGAATTTACAAATGATCTTCTTGCCAGTAATTCAGTGTCATTTAAATAATTACACACTAGATCTACGGGACCTACTCTTTTGAGCTGAAGTCCAAGTGTAATCTGAAGAAAATGTCGTGTATAAGTGCAGTTGCAGTTGCTCTTTTGTACACGCAGTCCCTCAAAAAAGAATTCAATTAAAATTCAAGAACGGCCGCCACTATTAAGAACGATAATGCCCAGATGCACAAGCCTAATCCCGCGAAATTTTACTCGCCTTTGTACTTTCAGTATTTAAAAATGTTTCATGTTTATCTTTACCTTGAATTATCAAGATTTTTTCTTCCAATAGCAAAGGAATTTGGAAGAAAGACTTTTTCCGAAATTTTGGAGAGAAAATCAGCCCGTCTTCTCCGACGGGATTACTTCACCTTTAATCTGGAAACTAATTATTGAAATAGCAATTCAGACTTCATAAGCTGTGCTTTTTACGAGAAAACCCTCTCAACAAAGGCGTTAATAACAAGTCAGTCGATATGTTCCACATCGTTACACATCGCAAGCATCGCCGCATCGCCATTATGGAATATATTTGACGGAAGAGTCAAGAGACATAATGGTCACACAGGCTCGCACAAACTCCGGTTTAGGAAAAAAAACAGGATATTTGCAGACTTGTTATCAATTAGTCAATATCCTAGTTTACTCGACAAAAAGTATGGGACAAAAGTCTAGTGACCAATATCACCAATTCAAAAACTGTCCCGTTTACCAAACAATGAAGAGCTTAGACCTAATCCCTTATATTTAAAGCTATAGTCCGGAACGTTTTTGCGCCAGCACGAAAACAATACCGGATAGAGCTTCCGTCCACACACCAGAACAGTGATTTTGGCCGGGGTGTAGGGGGGTACTCCCTTATAAGGGCTTAATGGGGACGTGCGGTATCTTTTTCGGGATTTTTGTCTTAAACAGGGTATCGAATTTATCTTTTTTTGTCTTAATTAGGGTATCGATTTATTAATTTTTGTCTTAAACAAGATAAATGTGTTAAACAGGGTATCAAAAATCGGAATTCTGTTTTACAAAGGGTAGGAAAATCAGCGATATTTGTCTTAAATAGGTCAGGGTATGAGGGGCCGCGCCGCACCTCCCCACCCAGGGATATATCGAGCACCCCGCGGGGATTTTGGCGCGATTTCTGTGACGGAGCGAAGCTGCACCGCCCTGATCTCTTAGCGCAGAGAGTCGGATATCGGATAGGTGTTTTCTGATACTAGCGGATCTCCAACCTGATAAAATACTCCTCCTCTTTAGGAGTGAAGAATGTCAAACGTTTATAGAGAATTATGGGCAAAAATAAAGGAAATTTAGGTCGCGGAAATTAACGCTCCACTTATAGTTAATTAATGGCACTGAAATTAACGTTTACAAAGATGAACGCGACTTAAATTAACACGAATTTTGGAAATTCGTTCGTATGAAAGTTGAGGTCTTTTAGGTCGCTCGTGTTGCATGGTTTCGTCAATAGGCGAACCCGCGCGCGAGTAGCTTCTCCTCCGATTCGACTCTTAACTTTTTCTCAATTTTCCCGACTCAATATTTCCGTGTATATCAAAAAAGGTATTCTGCTTCACAAGACGCCGGTGGGTATGCGATTTCTCGCCAAAATAACCTCAAGTTGCATTTGGGTTGCCATGACTGTTGATTTCGTTATTTTACATTGGTATGCCTGTGGTGCGGACAGACAGTCGGTCGGTCAGACGTGGGGTCGTCCAGCACCTATCCAAAGCAGCTCTCTGATTGGCCAGCTCGCGAGAAAAATAGATTTTTTTTTTCATAGAAAGATCGTCATGTATGCATTAGTTACTATTTCCTCCTCCGATTCGACCCTAACCTGATCTCAATTCAGTTTTAACTACACAGTTAAATATTCACTCTGTTAGGGACAGAATACGTAAAGGTTTATTAAATAAATCCCTTAAGCCAAAGCACGTTAACAATACATGGCTGAAACCCTTCACCACTCCTGCACAGCGGAAAATATTGTCCCAACAAAATCTGTTAACAGGAAAAAACTAAAGTTAAGCGAAGTCTGTCAAGGGATGGGTGTACTCGTGTAATACTATGACTCAAAATGGGGTTATATAGGTGTAAATTAGGGCCTGTTTACATGAAGATGCGGGACCCCATGTAGACGAGGTAACCGGCTTAGGTGTGGTAACCCGTCTGTCCATTTAATCTCTCATGCGTTTTAATTTGATCACGTTTACATGATAGGTGGGGTGACCCGCCACATGTTACCTCACCTATCTGGGGTCCCCCACTTCCATGTAAAGAGGCCCTTAGTCTAGGCTGATCGGATAGCTATGAATGGGTTGTCCAAACAGCTTTCCTTTTAATTTTTAGTTCAGCTATTCCCTGTTGCTGATCTCGGCCTGATCTATACCAAGATACGGCTTTTTTTCTCTTCTTTTTTTTTTCAAGTGGTGCTTGCAAGAATTGTTCCTTGATATATGTATATCTCTGTCAATCCTATACGTATGTCAGCCCACCCCTAGGTTTTGGGGTTGAAATACCTCTCTCCTAAGCCTGTCCTCCCCTCCTCGTTAAGGGAACAGCCATATTGGATACCAATTACATTTTTTTAAATTCGATTTTTCACCCTTCACTGAGTTTGTCAGTTATACTGTTACCTCTTAAAAAATAACCCACTTTCTCCAATTACTACCCCTTTCCATTAAGCAGTCCCCATCCGCCCCACCCCCCTTCCCTTCCCCCTGCAAAAACTGAGAAAACCGCTGGTAACCCAGGCTCTGTGATAGTACCACGGTACGGTTCCATTAAAATCAGAGTGTTTATATAGGGTAAAAATACGATTCTAAAATTTGTAGCAAACACTAAATAAAGGTCAATGAAACTTATTCTGCAGTTAGTTGTTGTTGTCCTTTTTTAACGCTCAAATGAATTTTCGTGATAATTTACCCCCCCCCCCCCCCCTTACAATATTACGACACCAGGTAGGAGGCGCGACATGGCATCTCAGCCGCCATGCTCCTTCAACCTCTTTGCCCATCAGCAAACATTGCGATTTTACTGGAACTGTACAGTGGTACTATCACAGAGCCTGGGTTTCCTGTGAGTAAACCCGCTGGGAGGCTTCGATAAAGGAATTTCTTACATCATTTCAAGCCTGTTGTGTAGTTTAGCAATGCTTGCTGGACCATGTGCAGCACACATGGTTTGCATTGTTACACCAAGCATTTGGGCATATCCTCCTATGTTTCTCTGGTTTGCAATTCAGTCTGGTTGTACATACTCCACGGACGATGTCCTGGTCACAGTTCTTGAATTCCCTTTTCTCTTTCGATATCATTTACAAAAACAGTTGAGAAAGAGGGAAATGTATACGAGCTGTGCCACAAATTTATCAAGATCTAAACACTTGGACCGCCACCAAATAGCGTAAAACATTTGAATAACTGCTTAAAACATGAAAAGAAGGCACAAATAACACAAACAATTACAAAGGGAGGCAAGGATGGACAAAATTCAGGGGCACCCAACGTCAATCTTCGGAAAATATCTGTTCGGAAGACGATTTGAGATCTGGAATTTTCGGAACATTTTTTGTAAAATTTCTTGCTTGCCTGCCTCTCCAAGGATTTTCGAACATCTAAAAAATGGTATAATCGCCCATTTTTAACGGATTTTTACCGTAAAAAGGTCACCTAGAAGTTTCGGGATTCTTTTTTCTGGCTGAAATTTTCGAAAAGGTAAGTTTTGATCCCTATGATTTTCGGATCACTAGACTTTCAGCTAGGAAATCCGAACAGATGAAAAATTTTTAGGCGATAAAAAGATGCCTATATCTACCGTTTAAATACTAAAATACGTTTAACAATGCTATGTTTAAGTGGTTTTGAACTATATTCTCGTTGGGTGCCCCTGAAAATTGAAACGGATTGCAATTATGGTTTTTGAAACTTGTTAGTTGGCTAACAGTTTTTTAATTGTGTTTTTGTTGTTTGCAACGATTGTTGTAATGTTGGGGAGGCATAATATTTGTTTGACACATTGATGTGATCGATTTTGCCATAGATAAGTTATTTGTCACGTTCCTTAGCGACGAGGGACGCGTAATCAGCAAGTTTGAATATTGTCACCAACTAGACATAGAAAATAGATATATATCCCATAAATGCATTGGGGTCGTAACATATAAGAAGCAAGGGGATCTGATTGGGATAAGGGATATAAGGATGGAAACAACTAGCCATAGCAAAAGGTACATTTAGGAACAAAATAGTCCCGATATTAGCATCAATTTTGTGAGGTACGAAAAGTAAAAGAACGCGTAACTTTTTGTGTCGGTAAACCTCTCAAACTCATTGGTAACGTAAAATAAAGAAAGAAGTCAACACATTAGAAACTTCAAAAACAAAAGGTGAAAAACAAAGAAAGAGTTGGCTGAATTAAATACTGAGGTGAACTAGAAAACGGGGGTTATAGGTGATAGAAAAGGACTGATTAACGTGGGTGTCCTTTCTTCCTTTTAACTGTGAAAATATTGACTCCTAAACAGTACCCAGTGGTAGCCCCTACCCTCCCCCCCAAGTCAACATGGTAGCTCAACTGGAGCGCTGCACCGATCTTCTTTTATTCAATTGCTTTTCATTTATACGGCAGATAACACACTTACTTGGAAGCCTTTCTTCCGCAGCTACGAGGCCAATGATTAGCAGGAAAATAACCAGTACGCGAAGCATCTTTAGTTATGAATTCTTTTGGAAAGTTTCTGAAATAATTAACAATCATAATTTTATAGATCTGACCCTATATTCAACATGGTTTTAGAAGAGTCAATGTAATATTAAAGACACAAAACTATGAGAAGAGGAAGCATATAATGTAGGCATACGTTCAGTTCGAGTAAATAATCTTGTTTTTTTACTTAGCCACAATTAAGAAACACAAGACCGGATATTCAGATAAACTGATAACATTTTTCGGTATCTTTAATATCAAAAAGAGTTTTGATTGATGCCGTTTCATCGAGCATAAGCATAGTCCGCAGACATACTGCTTTTGCGATTAATGTTGCAACCATTCGAATTAACATTGAAAGCCATGTTTAGCTAAAAATCGTCGTTGCGAATTCCGTGTAACATCACCTTTAATAATTACTACCATTGACATTATGCTACGCGCTCGGTTATTATGTTCAAGAAGGCTTTGAAACTGTTAACAGGCATCAGTGTTTTATCTTCATTATAAAGCAAAACCTTCTAATTAAAAGAAAAGGATATTTTTGTCTAGAGACAGTTGATACATTACAATCTGAAACATTTTCAAGCTGGCTGGTAAAAATGATTAAATGCGTTGATGCAAGAGCTCTCAGTTCTATTTGCTTTATGCGATTGCTTAAGAGCAAACTTCAGAACGTGAGTGGCAAGATAAATAATAAAAATGTTCGATGAGTACATAGAGTAGCTATATAGTCAGTTGGTTTGAGATCGGTTTAAAAAGCTCAACGGTAGAATTCAATAATTCTGAATAAAGAAATACACTTACCCGAATTGTACGGTTTAGACAACTAATTGAAACTTCGTATCCGCGAAAGACGCTAGAACATAATGAAAACCTTGCTAAAAGCTTACCTCTTTATATCTACTTGTTGGTTGTCTAAGTATTGTTCTTTGATGACCCTCTTCTATGAGAATTACACCTCCTTTCTTCCCATGAATTTGATTATTTGCACCTAATTAACTTGTTATTGCAGAACCAGTATTATATCTTTCCTGTTATACAAAAAGTTTTCTTAAATTCCGGTTCTTTTCAAAGTTTGTATTACTTGATGATCACACCATTTACAACATGGAGAATTTTCATTTTTTCAATTCTATCGCTTCTTTCGTTTTTTTTTCCTCTCCTTTTTTCTTTCCTTCCTTCCTTCCTTCCTTCCTTTTTCTTTCTTTCTTTTCTGATGTTTCTCTTTTGTCGAAGTGGACAAAATCAGCGAAAAATACAAGAATGAATTGCTGTTCTATATTTGGGAGTTTAAAAACTGCTACGTTAGCGCCCGCACAAGTAATGAATAGGTCAGTTTAAGGAGGGCAATAACTCCCCAGCTATTCTATGGCATAGCACCTCCTTTTTTCACAAAAACTATAAATATTTGCATTTATAT
Organism: Porites cylindrica; assembly: GCA_964035525.1. Taxonomy (NCBI): domain Eukaryota; kingdom Metazoa; phylum Cnidaria; class Anthozoa; order Scleractinia; family Poritidae; genus Porites; species Porites cylindrica. The sequence continues at coordinate 4,497,802 of OZ037781.1, read as the reverse complement.
TGTTATTGCAGAACTTAGTTAGCTTTCTTTGTAACTATAAAGGTTATTTGATAATCGCACCATTTACAATATGAAGAAAATGTTTGTTTTAATTTCTCTTGTTTGGTCCCGGAAAACAAAAAAACAAAAACAAAAAATATATATATTTTGCTTTGCCTTTCTGCCAGACTTGCATCAAATATTTTTCTGTTATTTATTATTATTGTCATTATTATTATTATTTTTTTAAACAAGGACTAAAGTTTCACAACAGCACGGATGGTCATTTTCACCTCGCCTAGTTTAACTTTAAAAAAGCGGCTTTTGCAAATAAACCCCGCCTCAAAATAAGGTGTTTATTGCAATAATTTTTGATGTTCTTGGACAAATGTGTTGTTTTATATATTTGAAGCTCTACTTTTTGATATTTTAAATTTGTTTTTAAACGCCTCGTTAACAAATTGTTTGCAATCATTATTAGCATTCTTCGATCAATGTGTTTGGCATAGGTCGCACTTGGGAAACGTTTTCATCTTTGCCGGCTAAAAAACCACGAAAATTCGAAACCGCAACCGGAAAAGAAAACTCTTAGTCAAATCGAGGAGGGTCGCACTAGTAGTAGCCTCCCACGCAGGCGTTTTTAGGGGAGCTCGTATTTCTTCCCTCCTGTGGGGAGGGAAGAAATACGAGCTCCCCTAAAAACGCCTGCGTGGGAGGCTACACTAGTAGTTACTAGTGGGAGTTAATTGTCGTTGTTTTGACACATTGAGAACTAAAGTAGGCCAGAAACCAGAGAACATTTTCTCTTCGTAGTCTGATCATTTGGCGTAGGATCGTTTTCCTCCTTTCCCAGTGTCAGGAGGATGGGAGAAATAAAGGAAATAAAGTGCTTGGCTGCAAAGACTGCATTTAGCTCGGAGAATAACAAACCTGTGACGGTATTTGCCTTGGTAGAGAGTTCCCGTAAAAAGGTTAAAATAGCAAAGGATTACAAGCTTATGAATTGCTCGGTCGTAGAGAGTTTTCGCAAAAACGTTAAAATGGCGAAAAGTAGTGGTAGCCTCGTCCGTCCACAACGAAAGCGCGAAGGTTAGAAAATTTCTACGATTGTTTCAACTTGATCGTGTTTCCGCTGAATTGGTCACGTTTCGCTGACAAGTGCTGACACTTACCGCCGTGATTCCTATTGTTTAGCTCGAGTTTTCCAAAATCTGTCTGCCCCACCCAAGCAATACGGCGTCTTTGATGTTTTTTTGCGATTTTCAAAGTTTTTTCCAACTTGAAAACTTGGGGTCGCACTTGGCAATGTGCCCCGATGACAGATTTTTACCGCAAGGTAAACAAATTCTTCCAAAAATTTGCCAAGTGCGACCCATGCATTAACATTTGTATATATTTCTTTTTGATGTCTTAATTTTGTTTATAAACACCTCATTAAAAAGGTGTTTATTGGAAATAATTATTTCCTGTGGACTTGGCAAAATGTGTCAGAGTATTAAACATTTGTATCTTTTCTTTTTGATATCTTAATTTTGTTTAGAGACATCATTGAAATAATTAAGGTGGTTATTGTCACATATCACCTTTGGTTTATCTTTCTTTTTGAAGTTTTAATCTTGTTTATGAACACCTCAGTAAAATAAGGTGCTTATTTGCATCAGACAAGCGCCCTTGGATGAATGTGTTGTCAGAGTATTAATTTTTGTATCTTTCCTTTTTGATATCTTAATTTTGTTCATCTTGTAACATAACTAAAGGCTCTGATTAAAATAAGCTTTAGTTTTAAGAGATTTCTTTTAGGCTTCCTCGTCATTAATTGTGTTACTTTTCTATCTTTTTCGTTGTGTTTTTAATGTTTTCTGTTTGCGGAGTGCCAAACAATAAATAAATAATAGTTCAGTTCAGTTCTCAGTTATTCTGAGGCCCTGAGTATTGGTCCGGCCCCGGGAATCGAATCCACGACCTTCCGCTCTGTAGTTAAGCGCTCTACCAGCTGAGCTTATCTCTCCACTTTCCTATCTTACTGTTGGCATGGTTTGCATATCTATTTGGCTCGGCTAAACTACGAGTAGTCCCCCATTTTTCCTCAGGGATAGTAGAGCGAGCGAAACGCGAGCGCGCGTGAAAATCATTTCACTCGCGCTCGCGTTTCGCTCGCTCTGCTATCCCTGAGGAAAAATGGGGGACTACTCGTAGTCTGGGCTCGGCAAACTCGATGGGGATTATATGGTAAATTTTCCCAGCCCGGGATCCGAGCTAACCGGAAAACGAAAGGGAGAGCTTCTCCCATCTTTCCGCTTTTCCATCACCCCTTGCGCTCCCTCTCTTTTCGCGTGACTTCACACAGTTAACTCCCCTCCATCCCCTCCCAAATTGGAGTTTCCTCGCAAGCTATTTTTTGCCGGCCATGTCGCATAACTGCAAACTGTGATTTTAAAAAGATAAAGCTTAACATCGCGGATATATATCTGCTTCTATTTGGCCACAACCGCAGACTAGACATATATAGATAATTCCCCGTAATATTTCCTTAGACCAAGAAAAGATTATTTCCAGCCCGCTGAGCTAAAGCCCAAACGACTGAAAAGTATCAGTCTCCGTTCCAAGACAAGAAAATTCAATAGAGGAAAGGACATGTTCAGGGTATTGCGTGTAACAGAACGCTCAGACGCAGTGTAACTTACTAGAGATTTGTCAGACAGAAAAAAAAAATAAATCGGCTTATACTTTAGCGAAGTTAGCCTGTTAAATGTAATCCATTTAAAATTAAGCGCTTCTCATTGAATGTTAAGCGGATTGATAATACAAGTTAGCGCGACTTTGTAACTGAAACTAGCGAAAAGAAACACCTTTATTTTGTTTATAAAACAAATTCTCGCATATTTTTACTTCCTTGCTAGCTAAACGTAGCATTAATATATTTAGGAGGCCTAATATTATATTCCTTTCATAATTAAAATTACATTCCAACTTTTTCTGTAAGAATTAGAAAGCAACTTTCTTTGAATGCATCAAAGTAAAGTCTCCCTCGCAGCCGTTTTCTTTGGGATGTCACGCAACGTTCCCTTTTGGAGGAACGTTGTGTGACATGTCAAAAGACGGCTGTGAGGGAGACTAAAAGAGTTTGGATGTCGATAATATTTACTGTATAATTTCCACTGGCCACCATTTTGAAAAAGGAAATTATGACTTCATTCGGTCGCGTCAACTTTGTATGCAACAACAATGCAACGACCGCACAGTCACGAAGTTGCAGAAAAAATTAAAATGGTGAAAAATTTCCAGAACTTTCGGGGCAATTTAAGTTTGATTGACAGTGGAAGTTATTTTTTCTACTGTGATGTCATCGAGCTTATAGCTCGACTTACGACACGTGCACCGACTTCTTTCTTTTCACTAGGCAAAAAGTGCAAGGGCGGTGTCCGCGGGGTAATATAAAGAGCTAAAGCTGAGCGCACAGTCAGACCAAAAAGAAATCTACAACCCTGGTCAAAACATCCTGAATGCATAACGTCAACACTGCACGGGGGGAGGGTGTAGGGAAAATGTGTCATTTTGACGAGCTATTGCGTTAGTTTCCCAAGAGTTTTGACCAGGGTTGAAGTTAGAGCTGTTTCATAAAGTTTCAAATCTCTTCCCTGAACGCTTTGCATGAGGTTTTTCTTCTTTTTTAGGATTGAAATCAATGCCTGGTCTATTGTCATCAAGTTCCGTTTCTTTCCTGTCTTTCTCTTGTTCTTGAAGCTCGGGGAGTTTTTTACTAGGCACTGGACCTCGACGATCCTCGCTTAAATGGCTTGGAGTTCGTTTAATTTTGCAGGATTTGTCGACACCTTTACCCCTTTCTCCATCAACTTCTCGTTCATCTTTCCATTCTGAAGTCAATGTTGTATCCTCTGTACAAACGGAATCATTTTGATCAAATTCTCCTGAATCACGACGACGCTTTATCGGCACTCTCCACTTAATCGTCTCTCTGCCTCGCTTTGAAGACTCCCTCCTGATAATTTTTGCGCTCGGTTCGTAACTTCCTTTTTCTTTAACTGAGTAAACACTATCACGATTAACGGGTTGCCGGGGACACATTGATGTCCCCATATCGCGAGCAATCACCTCACTGATCCACTCTAGATTCTCCTTACATTCTTGGGATAGAATCTGTAATTCCCTTATCTGCGTGCCAGTCAAACTCGTCCCGCGTGAGCAATCGATACTGTCCCGTCTGTCGTTCGATAAATTCGGCATCTCTAGATCGATGTGGATTTCCTTCAAGCTCAGATCTAAGCGACTGTTCGCGCACCTAGAACGAAGACTGTCCATGTATTCCAACTTGATGGAGTACTTGAAATTGTTCTTGCGTCTGCGGTTTCGTCGAAAGAACATTACAGCAACGAAGAAGATGCACAAGACGATACTTGGCACGGTTGCAACAATAACAAGGAGCTTGATGTTGCTCATCTCAGCTGTTGAGGTGGTTGGTTGTTCCGTGTATGGATGACCCGCGACATCTGGAGGTGAAGACGTGGAGAAGTTATCCTTTGGGGGGACTGTGGTGTCAAGTTGTATGCTTGGTGCTGGTATCCGGGGGACCTATGGAAGCAAGTTGCGAAACTTCATTAACCCTTTAGGTCCAAGAGTCACCAATATCAATTTTTCTCCTAACAGCATCAGACCATCAAGAGTAACGGTTACACATGTATGAGAATTATCAAATTGCTCATCGAAGGGAGCACGCTTTGATCTTAAGCCAAATTCTCTTAACTATTCTTAAAAAAGAGAATGTATGGAGGTAAGTCTGGAGAATTTGTATGTGGGTCTTGGGGTTAGAGCTGAGGTTGTAGCCTGCGCCACAGACGGAACTAGAAAGTGAAACAGCGCCGAAATCCTTGGAGCCCCCAGCTGTGTATCAGGATTTGTGTGCGCGCCATGATTAGCCTGTTAAAAAGCCATTGTCGATTTGCTAATCTGGTTGACAGGAAATTCGAGACGCATTTCCGGTAATTTGTTGAGTCCATTGGGGTCTCAGAACAAAGATCTCGGCGCCGATTCGCAAAAGTATTACAGTGAAACCTCTATTAAGCGGACACCTTCGGGACCTTCCACAGTGTCCGCTTAATAGAGGTTGTAAAAATTGCGCAATGTTTGTTAACGATCAACATTCAACGGTTACTCTGTACTGTGATAAAGCTGCATGTTGTTAAAGAAGCCATCCAGAGTTCAAGTTCATTACCTTTCATTACCAGCTATTACCTACTTTAATTTGTCTGTAAATGCAAAAACATTAACTGACTTCAGTACGTATTTCAAGGACGTAATCCAATACTACTATTGTCAATTCACTCAGGTATCCACTTAATAGTGGTTTTTAACGATAGAAATTAGCCAAATACAACTCGATTTTAGTGTCCGCGTCCGCTTAATAGAGGTGTCCACTGAAAAGGGGTTCGTTATAAAGGGAAATATAAGATGTTCCTTTCGGGACCGGGCTTAGTATCCGCTTAATAGAGGGTGTCCGCTTAATTGGGGGTCCGCTTAATAGAGGTTTCACTGTATTTCCGCTTTTTGTACGGTAAAAGAAGACCTTATTTAGCAAGCGGCTCTGCAATAAAAAAGGTGACCGCTTTTACTGATTTGACCTTATCCAGATATTATCAACTAAAAAACTTAGTTATCGTTTAAAACATCTGCTGCCATTTATTATTGTCTTTATTCATATGGCTCCAATCCTAATTGTCTGTACTGTCCTTTATTTGCACGGAGAGTCAAATAGGAAACCATTTGAAGATTATTTGGTTTGCAATCGTACTTTTCTCCGTAACCATGTTCTTTCCTCAGTTCACGCGTGTACAGAGAGTCAAATAGGAAACCATTTGAGGATTATTAGGTTTCCGATCGTACTTGTCTCCGTAACCATGTTCTTTCCTAAGTTCACGCGTAGGCTGGTCAAGCCTGTATTTAACGGTCACGTGACATGTATTAAACCGTCATATGGCCATTTCACAAGGGTGACTATTTCGTGCAAGTTTGAATATAATGTTTGCTTAAGTAACCCTTAAATAAATCACGGTCATCCCGATATTTCCTTTGGTTACGCCAAGTGGGATGAATGTATTTATCAAAAATCATACGAAAAACATCTTTGCCTACTTTCCACCCTCCAACTTACAGTCGAGGTTAAAAGAGAAGCAAGACTGCAAAACATTTTAAAAATAATTAACTGCTGCCACTCACTTTTACCACGCGACATAAGTTCAAGCGATGTATGACAGCATACAATTTGCTGTTGTGCAAATCTCCAAAAGGCGTTCATTTATAACACTAGCCTGCGCTGCAAGCAAGCTTTTCGGGGCGCTCTGGCAGTGGGGCTTCCCCTCTTCCTCCCCCCCCCCCCCCCTCACCTCGTATCCCCCGGAGAGCTTGCTCGCAGGCTATTATATAACTTATCTACACTCTATTTCTTAAGTACTATATTATGTGCTTACGTTCACTGCAGATGTGATCTCCCTGATTGGCGAAGTACCACTACTGTCCAGTGAAGACCCCTTCATATTTTCTTCATAAACAACGCTTGTTGTAATAGTTTTTAGGATGGGTCTGGTAAATGGCAAATTTAATTCGGCGGAGCTTCTCCTCTGGAGAACATGGGAGCTGATCTTTGGTTGAGAGGAAGGCGAGACTGTTGATGCAAGTGAGGTCTGGGGAGATGAAAAGTTTACTTGAAGTGCGCTTTCTAATGTAGAAGGCATCGGTTGATAGGTAAGAGTTAAAACCAACGACTCCGTGTGTGGAGTCTGGTAGCGGCTATATGCGTGCATATCTAAGGATGACGTTGAGCTCTCAGTAGAGATAGCTCGAGGCTGATGTCCAATCTTGGAAGTAGAAGCCGGTAGCCGTTCGTGTAGGTCACTGGTGATAATGGAGGGTGTGTGACGTTGAGTCTTAAAAAAGCTATTTGGGATTTGTCCAGTGGACGCAACACCGAGCTTGTTTGACGTGACTAAGCCATGGAATGAGTGGAGGTACAGTGGCTTGAAGGAACTTTGTGTAGAGAACAGACGACTTTTACCTGCAGTTACTGAACTAGATGCTCTTGGTTCCTTGTAGAGTGGAGTGGAGAAAGAGCTTATATTACGTGGGATCTTGGAGCGGACAATCGCGGGCAGTGATGATGCAGTAACATATTTTGCTGGCACAACCGAGCTATTAGAAGACAAAAAATTACTTTGGTGTGTAACACCAGAACTTTTTGTAACCGATTGTCGGTGAATTTCTCTCGCATAAGAACTTTTATCCTGTTGTGTCTTAGAGAAGGTCTGCCAAGAAGAAGAAGGTGAATGCTCTTCTGTGAATAAAGTTGAACTCTGATGAGATGATAGAAAAACTTTAGATCTCATGTTTGACTTGGAATGTGATGGTTCGTAATAAAACCCAGTGACACTGGAATATCTTTCAATGACGATTTTCTTCGTTGATGATAAGGATGGTGATGTTGACGATGAAGAAGATGATGATGACGATGGTGATGGTGGTGGTGGCGATGATGATGATGACGATGATTGGGGAGATGCCGGTGATGGTGATGTAAATGGTGATGGTGATGCAAATGATGATGGTGACAATGACGCTGATGTGGATCGTGATAGTGTAGTTAATAATGGTGACGTGGATGGTGGTGATGATGATGATAATGATAATGATGACGGCGGTGATGGGGGAGGTGACAGTGACCGAGATGATGATGACAATGACGATGGTGACAGTGACGATGGTATGGATTGCGATGGTGTTGTTGATAATGGTGATGATGATGATGTTAATGGGGGAGGTGCCAGTGACAGTGGCCGTGTTGGTGATGATAAAGAAGGTGATAGTGACGGTGATGTTGTTGATAATGGTGATGATGCTGGTAATGATGATAATGATGGTGATTGCAATGGTGTAGTTGATAATGGTGTCGGTAATGATGATGGTGATTGGGGAGGCGAAGGTGATGGTGTTAATGATGTCGATAACGGTGACGGTGACGGTGACGGTGATGTGGACGATGACAATGATGATAATAACAGTGACGATGATATGAATGTTGATGGTCTTGTTGATAATGTTAATGATGATGAGGATGATGATGATAGTGACGATGATGATTGAGGAGATGACGGCAATGATGGTAGTGACAGTGACGGTGATGTGGATGGTGTTGATGATGGTGAGTGCAATGGAGGTGATTGTCTTGATAGTGATGGTGATCGTGTTGTTAATAATGGTAACAGTGATGATGATGGTGGTGAATGGGGAAGTGACAGTGATGGTACTGATGATGATGACCACGACGGGGATGTGGGTAGTAATGGTGTTGGTAATGGTAGAGGTGATGGTGGGGATGTTGATGATAATCTTGATGATTGGGGAGATGACGGTGTCGGTGATGATGGTGACAGTGACGGTAAGAAGGATGGCGATGGTGGTGCTGATGATTTTGATGGTAATTGTAATTGTAATGGCGATGGTGTTGTTGTTGTTGATGATGATGACACGACTAGTTCCGATGACACAGTTGAACTCTGAGATGATAGGTGAGACCTTCGATACCAAGTGTCAGTGTAAATAGTTCCGCTTTGGTTTGGAATTGAAAATCTGCTCGACATGGATACAATGGATGCAGACGGTGGTATACTCGCAGGTAAACTCCGAGAGGACGACACGCCAACAAGAAATTTGATATTATGCGTAGATGAAGCAATCTGTGATATCTGAGGATGGCCTTTTACACGGGAGGATGCAACGACAAGTCCATTGGACACAGCGGAGGTCTTGGTGAACTGAGAGAAACGAACACGATAATCATTGCTACTGGAAATAGAAGAAGGATGGCTGCTACCAGGGACCATCAATTTGGAGAAATGTTTATAATTAGACGCATCAGAAACAGGACGGAATTTTGAGCGCATGGTGATCATTGTATGTAATAAGGAGGAAGAAGACAGATTTTCGCCCAACGCAGTTGATTCTTTAGAACTCACTGGTGTCTGTTTTCCAGCATTTTGAGGAATGTCTACTGAACCTGAGAAGGCTTTTACAAGAGATGTGGACAAGAGATATGTTTGTTGACTTGTTTTTGGCCGCGAGAAAGGTGCGGTTTGCATTCCTTCCCTCAGATAGGAGCTTCTTCCAGCAAAATCAGAGAGATCTGAAGAACGAAGTGATTCTTTTGGAACTACAGAAGATATAGATTCATGTGTGGAAACATCTGATTCACCGCCATCACTAGTTTGCGTCGAGCTGGAAGATAAACTAAGTACATCACTGTTTTTCTTTTCTATTGACGAGGTGTGGAATTCGCTTTTCGATCTCGAAGAAAGTTTGCTGCTGTTCGCGCTGACAGACATGTGGGTTAAAGGCGTTGTGGAAGTTGTCATCGAGTTAGTAGACATTTTGTTTACAACAACTGGTGAAGTCATCACAGACAGATAGAGAGACACATTGTGCTGCTTCATGCTGGGTGGTCTGGAAGTTGAGGAAGTTTTTACAGAGGTTGAGGACACTCCAGTGGCAAGCACAGTTGAAATAAACGAAGAAGTGAGGCCTTCATATATAAGGGTCAATTTTCCATTCTCAGTTGTTTTCGAAATGCCAGAAATACCGGCAAATTGTTCTCTAATGGCTTCTGAAGTTATTTTGGTGTCAAATGTTTTCACGCTGTGTTGATAAGTTTCTTTGCGAAAGGATGAATGCGATGCCGCCTGTGAGAGAAGCTTTAATTCCGCGGTTTTCCGGATGGTCGATGCGGGTGAAGAAGTCCTTAGCCCGTTTGTCAGCGCAACTGATCCTTTAGTAAACATTTCTGTTTCATTTTTGCTTACTACAGCACTGTATAAACTGTCACCTTGCGACATGGAACTTGTAAATTGAGCTGTCCACGAGTTAAACACATTAGATACGCCGCGTGGATCAAAGAAAGCTGATTTAATAAAAGCTTCTTGAGAGCTGTCACGAGATTTATCTTCTTTTTGAGAGGTTGACAAATGCGCCTTATCTCTCGTCGACGAAGCTTTGCTAAGTCCATTGACTTGGGACGTGGTCGGAATGATTTCCGCTAAAAGCACATTGTAGAGAGTTGACGATATCGCAAAACTATTTTCGTGGCTACTTGAGACACTGTCTTTTTCATTTAGCGATGGATATCTCGGCGCAAAACTTTCCGGCTGCACGTTCGTAGATAATGAGCTTTTGATAAAGTCATTTAACAGTGATCGAGAGACCAAAGTCACTGATAAAGCGGGCAAGAGTTGTTTGGATGAGGCATTTGTAAGCGAATATTCATTCCTTTTGGTCGTTGAAGTAGTTGTTTCTCTCCGATAACTTGTTACTTTAAAGAACGACTTTGTTTCAGTCTCTTGTCTCGTGTTGTTGTATTGTCGTATTGACTCTTGTCTCGCAGAAACGGTTACTTCAGCAGAGGGGCCAACAACAATACTTGACTGAACAAATGGAGTAAGTGTCCGTCCAATTACCGAACTCTTCCGTGAAATTAAAACGAAGGACAATAAACCTAAAGGCAGATTAAAATGTCGGTCACGATGTGAAGAATCGTTCAGAATGACAGTCAGTAAATCGGCACTAATAACGAAGACATTCTACTTACCCAACATCAGTCCAAATTCCTTCATTGTACTTCGAACGGGTCCTTCAACCGAACTGTTCTAATTGCGTTAATAAAACGATGAAACTTAGCAAGTACTCAAATCAATTTTTCAGTACTTTAGCTAGAAAGAAGAAAGGTTCCTGGCTTTCTCAACTGGAGAAGGATTTTTCTCCTTCGAAAAGCGAAAAACAACAACAACACGCGAGGGATCCATAACTTCACGATAGGGGCTCAGATACCGTGTGTGTCACAAAATAGGAATTTCTGTAAACCGAGAAGCTTTTATTTTGGTGAGCGAGTTAAATATTGATTGACAAAACAGGAGTTACTTAAATATCAAACGGAAATTAGCACACTTCAAAGTTCCGAATTTGATTGCCAAATACTATTTTCTTTAAAGAATTTAAACAATATAAAGCAAAAGAATAATAATTAAAAACAAAAAAAAAATACAAATGTAACACTGCCTATTAGCCCAGGAACAACAAAAAAATGTTGCTTCCTTTTAAACCGGATGAGGAATTTCCCACCCTTTAAGCCTCTTAAGACTTTAAACGGAACAATGAAATTATTTTCCGCTCACTTTCCCAGTGACAAAATATCTTTTTCTCTGTTCTGCCCTCAAACTCTTACAGTTAGTATTGGTATCTTCAATTAAGCGTGTCTCGGGGCCCATATTCAAAGGCAAAAGTTGTAGAGGGGTGGTAAACAAAAGAAGAAAAATATTCAGATTTAAACCGTCGGCCGCTGAAAAGAAACAACATGCCAACTCGTCCCATGTAGCGTCATCCAAGACAGTCTTGGACTCTGGATTCCACGCCTTGGATTCCGGAATCCAGGTACTGTATTCCAGTCTTTGTCAGTGGATTATGGATTCCAAGTGTTTATTGTTCGTGGGATTCTGGATTCCTTGAGCGGTATTCCGAACTCCAAAGCCCAAGATTCCGAATTCCAGAAGAAAATTTTTCCCAGAGGCTGGATTCCACAAGAACAAACTACTGGGATTCCGGAGTCCGGATTTCCTTACGTGGAGCGAGCCAATGGTTATTTTAGAATGCTGTGTTCTTTCTGCGTTCCTGATGAAGGCGTTTCCCACAACTTATTCCGTTTCGGAAGATTATTATTATCCGGCAACGAAAACAACGGGAACTTGTCAGCGGGCTGCTAAAGTAAAGAGATTATCGTACAACAGTGAAGGTGGCAAACTCTCCTTTTTTAAATTCTCATAAAAGTATTTATTTTCCCCTTTTAAGAACATTTACCACGCGGACTGACCCATATATTTTTTTATTTCCTTCTATATTGGAAGATTTTGTATCGCGGCACTGATGACTCGATACAGTTGAACGTCACGTTCGTTATAACGCACTGATAAGCGAAATGGGAGCACGAATGATTGTATATACAGTCGACTATCGCCTCGCATACGGACAACAGATAGGGGGGGGGGGGGGGGTGGTACTCCTGGGAATTATTGCTGGGGGTGTACCGCCCGGTTCTTCAAATCCTGACCCGATTTCAGACCAAAAAATGTAATTATCCATACCCGTTTTCAGATCTGGCCTTTTGGCAAAAATTATGTTATCATTACTTAGCCGTCAGAGCGCAAACACAAAAATTCTTCCAATCCATTTCGAATTCGCATACCGTATTTATTCAATTAACCGCCCTGAGCGCTTATTAAATTTTTGGACCTTGAGAGTGGGCGCTTATTCGAGGTTGTGCGCTTATTAAGTTTTCACCATTTTCAGCAAGTGAAGTATGTTTATTTTGCAACAAAACAATGATGCTAATAACAAAACGCGAAGAACTAACAAGGCAAGGTTTCTGTAAAATACTCTGAAGAAAGCTCCGTCCTCGGAGAAGTCTCTTATTAAAATTTATTCACTCAAGTGGGTGCGGTGGGGGTGAGCGCTTATTTGAGTTTGATTGGGAGGAGGAGGGGGTGGGCGCTTATTCGAGGCTGGGCGCTTATTAACTTTTTCTGCCTTTTGGATGGGCGCTAATTCGAGGTTGGGTGCTTATTCGAATAAATACGGTATTTCTCTTTCTTTCTTACTCATTTGGAATTGAAACGATAAAAATGTTCATACACTCCCGTAGTTCGCTCGAAAACCCAACCCGATTTCAGATCAAAATCGGTAAAGTGCAGACCTGTTGTCAGACCAAAACGGCGCAAAAACCCTACCCAGTGGGGGCGCATACCTATTGGCTTATAATTATAAGGTAGTACCTTCCCCCCCCCCCCCCCCCCCCGGGCCCAGGCAAAAATAAATCACTGACAAACATTTGACAAGAATAAACTCTCGCTATTACAGACTTCCGCTAATAAGGACACTACCTCATGGTGCCTAGCCTGTTCCAAGGATTGTATTCCGCAACATGTTGAGTGTATATTACGCTTGGAGAACAGACATTTTGGCTTTTTTAGGTGACTCTTTAGACTTCGTAGGTGAGCCGATGTGAGCGCGGAGCACGAGTCACCCCTTCGCGCGTGACTCGGGATTGCTTCCGCTCGCGCTACGGAACACGAGAAAGTACTCAGTAGTTAACGCCTGTTCGCTGCAGCGTTGAAGTAGGTTGAGTAGCTCGTACTTAGCACGTCTTCTATTTATTTTGTTGCTCAAGGAAAAGGGGGCGAGCAGGAAAAAGAAAAGAATCTTCATGCAGGCCGATCGTTCAAGAACAATAAATTTTGAGTTAGGAAATCTGGAACCCCTATAAATATAAGGCGTTGTAATATAAGTAAGTGCGTTTAGGATCGGGATTAGCCGTAAATAGTAGTCGGGATTAGCCGGATTTAGGGAAAATTAACGGTCGGTTGAAAAACCCTGTTAGGGGATGTCGTGTTGATGTCTTGCAAAGTTAATTTTCACGTGGTACGATCAGCTTGAAGAATTAAATAGACCATCGATTTTCAGCAAAAGAGAATCTCTTGTTTTCAGTCATTTTTCGTTCATTTCGGTCTGGCTCTGCCCACGCCTTTCAGAGTGGTTGCTAATCATGATCAGGACGAAAACCTTGCGGCTAAAATCCGCATTATTGCGTAACCTTCAAATTATAAGTCTTTTAAGGGGGGAAGGGTGGGGGAAGATAGTTTCTGTAACCTACGAACGTAAAGGAATTTTTTAAAAACAAAAATCAGCTAGACTTACGTAAATTGTGTGCTTCTTTTTTCCTGTGTGGTTCCCGAGCCTATAAATGGCTATTTTGTGGGGTTTTTTGAGCCGTTGCTGCCAAATTTTAAGCTTGGGTAACCTGTGATAAATTATTAGGGTAACGTGTTACATTTCGCGTGTTTCCAGGCCCCCTGAGAATTTTGCAATCGCCATATTTTCTCGTGTCTCTTCATCTTTGCAAGTTTTTTTTGGCGATTAATTCGTTTTAACGTGAGTAATATATTTTCTTCGATATATTATTTTTAGGCGTTTTCGGAGCGTTAGGTGTTGTCTTCTGATTGATCGCAGCGAACCAATATCTGTTGTCAGAAGTTACCCTAAACTTGTTCGCTATCGTAAACAGGTTAAAATGGTGAAGGCATGGTTTATGGACTCCTCAGATGAAGATCAGAGACTTCCTCATCAGCTTGATCCGCCTCAGCCAGTGTCCTTAGAAGATTTGGAGAACTGTGGCGTGCTGTACTGGAAGGTAAGTAGCTCAGATCACGCGAACTGAATGCTCGTCACGTATCACAGACTGGCTGCACAATTTGCATGATTTCTATAGCAATTATATGGGCTTTAGAACATGCAAACTGCTAAATTAAGGATTTCGGTGTAATATTCTGCTGCTGATAACGGAGGAGTACCCTTGATTCACAAAATCCCTTTTATTCCTTCGTTGTTATCTTCGCGCCATATCAATTTTAGCTGGAAATTCTCTGCAGTTTATTTTAAGCAGACACAGGGTATAAGATCATGACTAACAAATTTGTAGCTACGACTTATGGCTTCCTTTTTAGATTGATGGGAAGTGCCTTGAGTAGTTTATTATTATTTATTTCTTATTTATTTGTTTTGGGTCAAATTGATTTATTTTCCTTTATGTTGGGGGAGTTTAATGCTAGTTTGAAACAAAAGGGAAGAAATTAAGCCAATGCTAAAATGTAATTCAACCACAACTAGACTGAGAAGACAGCCAAGATTTTGTGGGACCAAAACTGGTATCCCTGCATGATGTCTGAGTTGCCATACCAACGGCAAATCACTACATGTACTCAGATCTGCATAGTGCTTCTGATTGGTTGAAGCAAAATTTCCCCTACTAGTACCTAGCCTGCGCCACAGACGAAACTAACCTCTGGTTAAGTCTGCCTGTGAAACAGCGCCAAAATCCTTGTTCTGGGCCCCGCCTGTGTACCGGGATTTGAGTACGTGCCAAGAATTGGCCTGTTAACCCTTTAAGCCCCAGTATCCAAATACAAACTCTCCAGACTGATCTCCATACATTTCCTGCAAGAATTGGTTAAGAGAATTTGATAGCAGATCAAAGCTTTTCCCATCAGGTGATTATTTTATTGATTCTCACAACATTTTCCATTTGATTATGTATTGATTTTGTTGGGAGAAAATTGACTTTGGTCACTCTTGAGGGTTAAAAATGTCATTGTTGATTTGCCAATCAAGATGAAAGGAAATTCCAAATGTTGTTCTGGTAATTTATCAAATCCGTTGGTGGCCCAGAACAAGGATATCGGCACTGCTTCGCAGATGTTACCCACAGAGGTTAAATTATGTCTGCGATGTAGGCTAACTGGTACCCTGATCTAATTAGTTATAGTAGTATCATCAGTATGGAAATTCTGTGCACATTCCTCAAACGTTATTTCATGAGGAAACCAGTGGTAACATTAAAAAATGTTCACTGTTTTCCTAAGCTAAACCACAACAGGTACAACAATGTTACAAACAATCAATGATGTACAATGTGAAGTAACTTTGGGGTTGTTACCTTAATAGTTGGATGCTGATAACTTTGAGAAAGAAGGTAAACTTTCAGAGATTCGTGCTCAACGAGGCTACACTTACAGTGACTGCATTACATGTACTCCTGAGAAACTACCAAATTATGAGCAGAAGGTTAGTAAAGCCAGTTAACGGACGTACATGAAAATTAATAAAGGCTGGTCGGAGTTGTCATCAGAGTCATTAGGTTGTTTATGACAGACACTTGTGTTCTAGTGAAAAAAACAAATGGTGCCACAAGGAGAGTCATCAACGAGTCGTACATATAATCAGAGTTTGAGGAATTAAAACATTTTCATCTAATCTTCCAACTCTGCTTATGAATCTGTCACTTATGATCTAATGAAAATCCGATTTTTGGGGTTGGAAGCAGAAGTGGAAGGATAAACCAGTGGGTTATTAGCTACATATCTTTACATATAGACTATAATGTAATACAGGAAGTTTTTAATTTATCCCCAAGTACACATACCATTAAATTTCTTTTCCTTGAGATTGCTTTGCTCCAATCCCCCACTCCAATTTGTGTGGTGGCTTGGATCAACCATTTTTTCTGATAGTAGCGGGAACCTCTGCGGAGAAGGAAGGGGGCAGAAGACAGGTTGTTACTCCTACTGTTATTCCTGAACCTCTGACATTCAACTTGTTAAGTGAAGTGGCCAGTCAGCTCAGGGCCACTACGTACATTAACATAGTATGTGTTACAGGGCAAAATTGAAATCAGGTCAAACCTAAGTCAACCTAATACGGTTGATTCTCAATTTCCTCTGTCTCCTAGCCCTAATCCTAATTATCCATGAACTACAACCTACTGTAGATGAAAAAAAAACCTAACCTGAATTTAATTTAGACCTGCACCATATAGGTTGAAAATGTAGGTTTTGTAATTTGATCTAAAAAGAATCAGTTTTAAAATGAACTTAAGGTCTCTTTCATTGTTTTCCTCAGATCAAGATGTTCTTTGAAGAGCATCTTCATTCAGATGAGGAAATCAGATTCATTATGGATGGTAGTGGATATTTTGATATCCGAAATTATGAAGACAAGTGGATCCGCATTTTTGTAGAAAAGGGTGATTTGATTGTTCTCCCTGCTGGGATTTATCATCGCTTCACGTTGGATGATAAGGTCAGCATTGTTTGAGTGTTATCCTTAAGTTTTGTTTCATTTTTTTTTCCTGTATACAGTCGAACATCCATTAAGTAGTTACCTGTAAGTGGCCAGCCTTCACTAAGCGGCTAAAGTGATCAAAGTCCCAAAATAATTGTAGAAAAGAATGGGAAATTAAACGTCTGTTAAGTAGCCACTTCTATCAAGTGGCCACGGCAACCTTATGGCCGTCCCAATGAGAGTTTTCCCATTGTTGTCATCTCTATTAAGAGGCCATCAAGCACTCGATACATTTCACCTGATGACGTACGGTCACATGACTACCAAATTTCTCGGATGCCTATAAGATAACCAAATTTTCTTACCCATGGTGCTAAGCTGTGTGTGACAGACCTGCTATGAAAAGTTGCTTTGCCCAGGGTAGCATGGCTTGGTGGGTGACTCTTCTAGCCAGGATGAGTTTTATCCATATAAACAGGGCCTATTATTATTATCACACATCATTTCCTGACCTGAATCGAAGACAAAGGGAGAAAGACTATGAACCAAAGATAAAAGTGCATGTCTCATAGAACCAAACTTACAGAATAATTTTCACTTCTATAACACAGACACTTCTTGCCCCTTGAAAGGGACTCCAGGACAGTTTTGGATTCTGGATTCTATGCCATGGATTCCAGAATCCAGGAACTTGATTCCAGTCTTTGTCAGTTGTACTTGGATTCTGTATTCCTAGGGCTGTATTCCGGATTCCAAAGCCCAGGATTCCAGATTCCATAGGCAAAAATATCCTGGATTTCAGATTCCACCATCAAAAATTTTCCAGATTCTGGAATCTGGATTTCTTAGATGGGGGACATTATTTTCTGAAACATGAAAACTTGGCTTTTCCTCTTTGGTATCCGTATTCAGCAAACATTTGATGGTTATTCCTTGATTTCTTTTCTTTTTAATGTAGAATTACATCAAAGCCATGAGGCTGTTTGTTGGTGAGCCAGTGTGGACGCCTCACAACAGGCCGTCTGATGACCATCCATCACGTATGCAATATGTTAAGCAGATGGAGGGTGGGAAGTTCTCCCTATCAACATAAGAAGCAGTATGATGAAAAAGCTGTCCATTATCTAGACTTTCAAGGGGCGCAAACAATATGATATGTACACAATGTGACCTGGGGTGATTGAGGTGCAAGTCTCCCAAAAGACATGATAACCCGGAAAATTTGTAGTCATTATAGTCATTAACCCTTTAAACCCTAAGATCAAAATTTGAATTCTCATTTGTTGCCCCTATTCATTTCCTACAGAAGTAGCAGGGGCAGATCCAGGATTTTTTTTAGGAGGGGGTGCACTCGTCTCTTGCTCTACTTCAACACCAATAAACCACATAGTTTTTTTTTTTTTTGCAGAATACCAGTTGTATTAGAAAATCGCAGGTCATCTCGGGGGGGGGGGGGGGGGAGTTGTGCACCCCCTGCACCCTTCCCCTAGATCCGCCCCTGAGTAGTGAGGAGAAGTTGATAAAATTCATCTTGTGTGATCATGTCCGTGATTCTCATGACCACTCTGTTTTACAAAGCATTGATATTACAAGGAGAAATTTGATGCTGATCACTTTTAGGGCTTAAAGGGTTAAATGGCGGGCTCTGTGAGCGGGTAAGATGAAGCAATTGTTGTGTTGTTATTTATTTTTTTTGTCATCGTTAGCCTTAGGGCTAAATACAAAACTGGCCTGGTGAAATGGTGTAAATGAGTTGTGGTCCGATGAAAGGCAGAATAAATTGTAGTAACTAGTTGTATCAGGTGTTCTTGTTCTTGGTTTTTCTGTTTTCTTTTTAATTTCTCATCCTCGGAGATGTAGGAGATAGTACGGAGCTTAAGCCACGACGACGGGGGCAGTGATAATGTCGCTAAAAAATATATGAATTTGCATCCTCTCAAACTTTATCACGGCCTATTTGGACCTGCTGTTGGGCCAACAATGTTGGGAGTTGTTGCGTCCGTGTTGGCAGTGGTGTGCAAACGGATGCCACAATTCTCAACAATGTTGGCCTATCACGCGAAGTTATTGCGTTGCTGTCTCCAAGGAGATCGTGTGTAATGAGCGTGCCTGGCCCCAACAATGTTGGAAAAGCTGTACAAACGGATCCAACATTGTTGCACTACGCTTCGGCGATCACGGAACAAAAGAAATGTTTGGAGCTGTTGGCTTAAAAGTTTGCCCGGTTTCAAACTTTGCGTAACAACTACCAACAACACGCAACAACATGCAACAGGTTGTACAAACGGACGCAGCATGTAACGTCCAACAATGTTGCGACCGTTTGCGCGGGGCTTTAGGGCTTCGCAGATGCGCAGTTAGTAGGGGAGCAACCAGGAAAACGACCGTAACTGGGGACGTCATTTATAAAGGGCGTTCGCGTTCTTTAAAAATTTATGGTGGTTAGGCGAGTTTTCCTGGAATTGAATTTTTAGGGAGCGTATCAGAGTTTAAAAATAGAAAGAAAAAATTGTCGTCGATTGTTAGCCTGTGTTACAGCCGGACTTGTCACTCGAGAACTCAAGAGCCCCCCCAAAAATGTACTTTATTTGAGTGTCCATGTATTTAGCACGAAAGTACTATTTTTACGTCTCCTGCTGGAGACGGAACCGCCATTTTACGCAATCATCCGAGTCAAGCGAAGGTCTCTTGCCGCTTGCAGGGCAAAGGCAGTACCCCGCTCACTTTATAGTTATTTTAAGACCCTGAGTCTTGGTCCGGCGCAGGGAATCGAACCGGCGACCTCCTTCTCTGTAGTAGAGCGATCTACCGACTGAGCTAATCCTGCCGCGGTCAAACTGACCTTGCTCTAGTTCGTTGTCTATCTAGGTGAATTAGACTGTCGGCGACGCAGGCTAGCGATTGGTTGTTTCCTCTATAATACGTCAATTTGTAGTCCTGTAGTGACGGCGAAGAAATGTATATAAAAAAAGTATGACGCACGTGCAACGTTTTTGATTGGATCATTAGACGTGTTGCCTTTATGACGTCTCAAGAAAGTAAAAAAGCCATCAGTTTTAACCCTGAGACAAAGTGCTCTTATTCTTCGGGGGTTTGACTACCAACATGGAGTGTAAACTTTAACTGTCTGGACGGATTACTGAATCTTTGATCAAACAGCCAGCATAAAAATACCTTGAATAAGCTTTATCTTCGACCCAGATTAATTTGTCAGCAATTTCCGCAAGGGGTATTAATTCACGATTAAATGATTTAGTTTGATAACACAAAAATTAAAACATGAATTGTAAAGCCCGTGAACGAACTTGAACTTGCTGTTTTCTCTAGACTTACAAAAAATTAAATTATAAAGGATGTCTAAGTTAGTAGACGTTTTTTGCGCTGCCGTTGCTTTCGTGATTCTAGGCTCCGTCTATACGAATCCGGTTATTTTGTAACCGCATAATTTTACCCTATCAAGAAGATAATTAAACTTGCCATATTCAGATTGCACGAACGTTGGCGTTTGTGAACACACCTAAAAACGCGTTTTGACACCCGAGTATTGACTTTTACAAAGTACGAAAAGTAACTTTACTATTATGTCTTTATTTACACTTTGTGCCAAGGTGAGCACTAGTCCTGGGGTACTGGCACACTAAGGTTGAACTGCGTTTACACAGCAGGCTGCCTGATAGACAGCTGTGTTTGCTCTTCTATATTTCGCCTGTAAGACTCCATTTTGAAACGTGGGCATAGCGTAGCGGTAGTTATTGGTTTCCAAAGCAGTGGATCGGCGTTGGAAAACGGTGTGAATACAGGTGTCCGGTGCTCTCTTTAGTACCCAAGTACAAGGTTATACGTCAGTATACTCGGGTACCGCACCTGTACCCGAAAGCTGGCGTAGGTAATTGAAACGACGGTGTGTTCACACCAGCACCCAGCAGGAACCGAACTCAGGCACAGTCACCCCAGCACCAAGTGTGAACTTACCAAAGGAGACTATCACTGACCCATAACAGTACTTTATACGACTTATCACTGCGGCACAGCTGATGAAAAAAAAAGACCGGTGCAGCAGGATGGAACGGACATCAAGTCCATGTTGACGGAACGCAGGCATTTTTTATCTGCTTCCAAGGGTCGTGTAGCTAGACTCTCAGTACGAACAAACGAGGCCAGAGTGGCTACGCAGCTGCACGTCTCTCGAATGAGCAGCTTTTAAAAGTGGGGTCTGTGGTTGTGCAATACGACAAGGCTTGAGGAAGCAAAATAGCGCTTCATCTTAACGAATAGAGGCCAAGCGAGAGAAATTTGCGAAAGCTAAGGAAAAGTATTTAAAGCTAAGGTGGCAATATTCACCGTTTGAAGATTGGTGGATTGCTGATTTACTAAACGTTTGATTAGTTTACCAAAATTATTAGCGTTGAAAAACTAAAATTGCAGATTTTGGTCGATGCCTAGTTAGCAAAACTTTGATTAGGCGCGAAACAGTTTCAGCGACAAGAATGAGCTACAAACATTGAGAAAACTAAAGAAATAGCCACAATCACTTAGTATTTAAGACTTTTCCTTTCTTCCACTCCGTGGTAGATAAAATCTCACAAGCAAATAACAAGAAAACGCCACAGACGTTTGACTGGCCGTGCACGGCATCACCTCATGCTCAGCTAGCTAGCTCAGCGGCCTGGAAGCTGGTGCCTTTAAATATTACAGCTAAACTGAGTTAGTCCTTCAAACGTTTAGGATAACAGAAGGATTAGAAAAGAGTTAATCTTTTGTATTAATAACTTTTCCCACAACATAATATGTTCTGTTTATAATTATTTAGAGAGATTCATTGTGTAGTCATTAAGAGTTAAGTATTCATTTCCGTTCCTTATTGTTTTGTAATGGGCTGAGGCGGATTTTCGTTTCACGAACTTTTCATCACCGGTGCCGCGCGCTAAAACTTTCGAGATTAAAAACAAGATTACTGGAATTTGTTATTCAAACATTTGTACTATTTTCAGTGACACAAATATGCAATAATGCTTTAATTAATAGAGGACGCCTTCATACCGAAGGTAAGGTAAACATTATAACAAATTGGCTGTCTTCATCAGCTATGCCAATGGAAAAGCTTATACGTGAGTTGCACGAAAGCAAACTTGTGAGGCAGAAAAAAGGTGTTTTTGAAAACCATGCTAGTTTCGTTCTTTATGAGCTTTTAATTTTCCGCCATTGACGTCACAAAAAGTAAAAAACAAAAAAGCCCATCTTTCTTTTTTTTTTATTGAAGTCCAGTTGGAAAGACAAAAATGCCAAATAAAGATCCCCTTCGACTCATTTTGGTCAATATTGAACCGCAAATTACTTTTAACGATGAAAGTATATTCAAGTCTCTCCACTTACGAAATTATAGCAAATGTCAACACAATTTCAGGGTCCATCGATTTAGATGGACGTTTTAGTTAACTAAAGTACAGCAAGTGAAAATTAAAATTAAGCGGTCGTGATCGAATATATAATATGCAAATTTTTTGTTTCTCTGGTGGTTGGAGAATGACAAAAACACCTGACTCCAAATAGACAAGAAGACTGGATTGTAATGAAAACTGCTTTTTGTGGAAGTCTTTAGCTAATTGGATGGCCTGGACTAAAAGCTCGACTGTTATGGCGCTCTTGATTCAACAGAAAACAAAGATGGTCAATTAAATCGTTGTGAAAACAAGAAACTTCGTAAACAAAAGATTGCTGGGACGAGAAAAATAATTATTCACAGACTGTTTTTACCGGTGCAACCGGCGAAATTCATGTCGGATACGGAAAATTGCTAGGGCTTGATATTAGATCTATATTGATTTATTTCACTCTTTTAGTGGTATCACGAAGCAGCAATATACATATCATCGACAGTGACGTTTGATAGATTGTGGAAAAAACGGTGAAAGTTCAATTCGCTGAGTTATTTAGCGGCCGCGCGCGACAATGATGGATGTCCCGAACCAGACACCATTATGGCCCTCTGCCGCCGGTCCTAAAGTTCCGGATTTCAACGCGAAGAGTCGGAAAAATGGGAATCTCGACATGGGCACTGCTTTGGCCTGGCTTCGCAAAGAGCTGGTGAGTTTATTTGAATTCCTAGGCTAGTTGTTTTGCCCATCGTGAAGAAGGAAAATATTCATCTAAGTTAACACTTCAGCTGATTACAATTATTTCTGAGCGAGCCGTTTAAGTTATCGATTCCAACGAGCTTCATTCGACGGAAAACTAGGAAAAAGCGTCTGATCTGTTTAAATAAAAGAAATTGAGTTCGCGGTAAGGCTTACAGTACAGTCATAAGCTGATCTATAGTTAGCAAATGCCTAATTTCAATTTTGCCTTAAATAAGGATAGTCATATTGGCAAAAGTACCGTCTAACACTGTTAATGACCACTGATAACGGAACGTATAGTCTCTTAATACCAAACATACGTTTTTAAGATTTCTGTTTTTAAATATGAAAAATCGATTTTTTGAACTTTTCTAAGAGCTTTATTTTCGTCCGTCGTTCTTTCAACAACTCGCAATGTTTTCGTCCCCCCTACCCGATCTTATACTCGGTTTGCATTCATGGTTAATAAACTAGTTGTTTTCCGCCAGGGTTAGTGTCATTTTTAACCTTGGTCCACGATATAAATGTGTTTTAATCTATCAAAAACGAACCCAGCACTACTATATTATACAAAAGTACGTTAGTCTTTTGAACTGGTGTATAAAAACAAGCGTAGCGTAAACACGTACCCAACTTGGGAAGCGTATTTTCATCATAATTAGCCATATATGCTTGGGTTGTACAATAAATAATGCGCTGTTATAGTACCAACTTTCAAGAAAGGTGACGATTCAAGATATTATCTTGAGCAATGTTCTGGTATTTATGCAGAGCGTTCTTGACAGGTTTTAAGTCTAAATATTAGCTCGTTTTTATATACACCTTGCTTCACTGACTATTAAATTGTTTTCGCAGACGTTTTGAAGAGGGGTTCTTGAAAACATACATTTTCAAACCTCCGGCGCAATTGCGTGCAATTTGTCATTTCCCAGCGAGATGAGCGACTGTCTTGAGAACCTACATATAATACACGTTGGGTTTGTTTTGAAAAGTACCTAGCATAGATTTTACATAAGAATTTCAAGACAATTCAGAATAAATAGTTGCGCAATAAGTTACAATCGAACAGTTGGTTCTCTCAGCTGGAGGGAAAAATCCACCACCGACATCCCACACAAATCTAAAACGATCGTACTGCATGAGGTATATAAATTGCTTAAAAGTATTAACTGCAGGTCAAGTACTTTTTTTTTTAGCATTAACTCACATTTAATTTTCTTGCACTTTTCACCTAAATTTCTTTATTTTTTTCCGTCAAGTAATATATCTTTTTGGCAGAAGTTTCCGAGACATGAAATTGGGAGTTTCTCTGGTATACCGGTATTGACATTATGGTCGCTAACAATTTATTATATACTTTTCGTGCATATAAAGTGCACGTAGCTACCTTGCCAGCATAGCAGAAGGTTCTTTGCAAATTTAGTCAAGAGGCTAATTCTTTTCGTCTTGCGTAATCATCCAAGAACCGGCAGAAAGGAGATTAATTCGACTTGCAAAAAGCACGAAAAAGAATTGCCTGACGTCAATATGACTTAGAGGCATGACGTTTTAAGTCTCCAAAATTATGAATAATGTCAGCTTTACTAACAGTTTATTACTTTGCTTGTGTTCGCGCGCTCATCCGAATAATGGTATATCAAAAGGTTGTGGGGCTATTATGTTCGCCTTAAATAGTTTATTATTCGTGTTTATCGACCAGAGCAGAAAGTATGTTTATGAGTTGAGACATAACTCAACATATTGACATTTTGCTGACTGTGAGTCATGGTTCTAAGTCTTTTCAATTTGGGTCGAATTTTTTTCTGCTATATTGATTCTACAACAGTGATTTTCAATGCTATCATAAAATTTCTAAAATTAACCTCCAACCGAGCGTAAAATAGCAATTAGAAATATCCTCGCTATAAATCAGACCGCATTATCATGTACGACCGCAAATAATCATTTCGTTTGCGTATCATGACAAATTTTAATAACTGAATCTTCTTGAAAGCTTGAAAAACGCTTTAAGACACTCTGACACACTGCAAATGATATATGAAATTCGAGCCGTGACAGGTAAAAATATTCTTGATATTTCGTGAGTAAAACGAAAACTCGCACGATATCAAAAACACAAAAAAAGTTAAGGACTCGTTAAAGACCCCGGTGGGAGGGAAATCTGGGCAACGGATTTTAATACCCAAGAAAAGTCGTTTATTTGTAATCTGCGTATAATGCTCGACCTGAGTTACAAATTGCCAAATAGAAATCATCTAAAACTTTCACTGGAATAAATCATTTGCCATCAAGCTGCGTAAACTTTACGTGACTGTTAGAGGTCCCAGGGGAACTTCACCCTTTTTTCATAAATTATGCGTACATATGCACATGAATAAGACGAAATTTGACAGAAACAATTCTCTACAGTATTATCACATGACCCGCATTGGAAAAACAAAAGATACAAGCTAAAGAGGCCGATTTTGATGATCAATGCCCACTTAAATTTTGGATATTAACTTGATTGAAGGGGTTGTTTGAATAAAATATCTGTCATTATTTTATTTTCTTTTATTTAAAAATGATGGCGTATTTTACTCGTAAAATCACTGAGCAAATGAAAAATAGTTCACTTAGCAGCAGTTCTACACTAGTATTGACTTCTGATAATATTCCAGACAGCCAGATGCCTCAGGCAAACCCCGTAAGTCATTGTGGCGTATTACAGTCGCACGAGACATAATTAAATTGGTTTCGATATTAAAACTTTTTTGCATTAGGTCACGGAATATCGGAAACAAATATACAAGCCCTTTTTAGTTAATTTTATAGACAATGATAGTTTTCACTTTGCCAAATTTAACGTTAACGTGGATACTTTAATGCTACAAAAATAACTATATACAGCACTAACATAAAACGTTCTATCACAGAAGTGCTATTTCGTGCATGCATTTTATGAAAATGTTGTGGGTGGACAATTTTAGTTTCCCTGAAAGGACTACCTAACATTCTCCTTACCCAAAAAGTGCGTTGATATCTGCTATGCCAGGAGCGGAAACGACTGATATCCTGACATGTCACATAATTTATCATGTTAACTTTCTTTATTCATCAAAATAAGTATTTATCGCTTATTTTTTTCTGGACTATACCATTTTGGCGTTTTATGCTCTAGAGGTCTAGAGTAGACAGTTGAACCTCCATAAGGCGGCCACCTATTAAGCGACCACCCTCTATTAAGAGGCCAGTAACCAACAGTCTGTGATGGAAAATTAAACCTCAAACAAAGCGGCCGCGCCCGGCTACCCCTTGGCCGTCCCAACGAGAGTTCTCCCATTGTTGTCACCTATGTTAAGCGGTCATCAAGCGACTGATACACTTAGTTTGGCTTTATATAAAGAATATGATAAAGGAAAATGACGACCGATTGTGGATCAGCAATGTTGCTCCCGTCGCGTGTTGGTTTCAAAATAAAGTGATGTTTCTGCTAAAGATTATGCTAATTCATGACCAACTTCAATTGAGCGGCCACTTGCCAGTACCCACAGGGAGGTCGCTTGTTGGAGGTTCAACTGTGGCTTGGTGTCGCATGATCCAATTCTAACTCTGTTGGCTCGTTTCAAGTCCATACTGTTTTGTCCTTGAATTCGCCACTTTCGAAAAGGAAAGGGGACTGGGCCGAGCTAAATTTCGCAAAGACTTCTGCAGCTGTTTCCATGGACAGGGAAAAAAATGGCTGATAGGAACTTTAAGATCCAACGACGCGACAGCAACAAGAACGTCGCTTAAAAAAATGAATTTGCGTTCTTTCAGTCTTTATCGCAGTTATTCCTACTCACTTCCTCTGTCAAATGTAGTTGAACCCTCCTGAAGTTGAATTCCAAGGGATCATATCCAAGTTCAGAAAGAGAATTGAAATTTCGTTGTTGCTTGTTTACGTTCTAGTTCTCCAGACTAGAATACGAAATTAGGTATTTTCACGTCGTAGTCGGGCAAAAACGGCAAGGAAATGTACAGGAAAGTGTGATGCACGTGCAAAGTTGTTGTTTTCGATATTAAACCTATTGTTTTTTAGACGTGCTCGTTGCTGTCGTTCAGTCCCTAGGGAGCTTTAGCATCGACGACGGCAACGGCAGCGACAACGTCAGTTTTAAAATGAATTCCCATTTTTTCAACCTTTGTCGCGTTTATTCCAATTTGCTGAAAATGGCAAGTGTCGGCGAATTTCCCTGGAGCTGATTTCTTGAGAACCGCACTCAAGTTTAGAGAGAGAAAAAGAGATTCGTCGTCGCTTGTTTACGTCCTCCATAAAACTTGCAATTAGGCATTTTCACGTCGTAGTCGTGCAAGGACGGTAAAGAAATGTACAAAAAAGCGTGATGCACGTGCAAAGTTGTTGTTTTGCGCCGATCCCAGGAACAATTGCGGGACGCATTTCGGTTCCAGATTCCCTCTCGTTTCTAAAGTGGCGAAAAGACCTTTTTACCGATACGGCGGTCATACTGAATTAATTCAGTTTAAGGAGTATTATAGGATGCCCAGGGGGCATGAGCACATTTCGTTTGTATTTTCGAGCACTTTTCGGGACATTTTTTCTTAACGTTTTCTTAGAATAAGATTGTAATGAGAAAAAAGATCCTTCTGCCGTGTTTGGATGTAATAATGATCGCTTTTTTCCCGAGAAATATACAGTGAAAGACCATATTTCTAATGCTAAACTAGAAAAAGGCGATCATTATTACATCCAAAGACGGCACAAGGATCTTTTTTCCCATTACGATCTTATTCTAAGAAAACTTTACGAAAAACTGTCCCGAAAAGCGCTCGAAAATACAAACGAAAAGTGCTCATGCCCCCCGGGCATCCTATAATACTCCTTAAATCGAATTAATTCAATACGGCCGCCGTATCGGTAAAAAGGTCTATTGCTTCTACCCGGTGCGCGGGGTAATTGCGGAAGATAAGCTGTACGATTTGTCCCATGATTCGCTGCTTTGCCTCTTGTTTGTGCTATATTGCGAAGTCTGGGATGAAGGAGGTCTTGTTTGTATTACTTTCGCTTTTACATTTTAAACCTTGTCAAACTGATGGACATATCGTTTTGATTTGTTTGAATTCCTCAGGCAGCCATACAGCTTCAAGACAAAAACATGCACAAGCAGTTGCTTGCAATGCGTTCAAGCATCTGCGATCTGAAAGACGAACTTAAGAATGAAAGAGAAAGATGGGAAATAGAGACGAAAGAAAGATGGGAAATGGAAACACAGCAGGAGGAAAGAGCAAGAGATCTTGAACCAGCTCCAGGATATGTGAGAGTAGTGGAAACCATTAAAAACAAAAACCATCGAGAAGAGCTTAGAATAATTCACGCGAAACAAGACTCTGGGATATTAAGCGACGAAGAAGAAAGCGAAGAAGAGGAAAAGAACGAAGAAAGTGCATCGCAGTTACTAAAGACTTTTCCACCCGCGGTCAATCCTCGAAGTAGTTCATTTTTTGCTACTGCCAGACGTTCCAACAGCTATCTTGGTCATTTGATCAAACCAAGTGAGAGTGAGGGCAAGGAAAATAGCGAAAGAAGATCGGGGAATGTTTTCAGAGCTCGCGCACGTAGCCTGGCTGGCACAGAAACTGAACGATTATCAAACGCCCCTTTCTCCTGGCGTCGTTCGCATACTCTTTCTGACGGCGCTGTTAGCCGTTTCGGGAGCATGCCGGTAATAAATGAAATGCCTAGCGATGCCTTCGAGCGGAACACTTACAGGACAAAGACGTTTGCAGTCTACGGTTGTCGGCGTTCTGAAGGCGTCGACGATCACGCACGCCAATCGTCGTTTTCCACTTCACTCCCAGCGTTCGGATCGCTTACACGTCACAGTAGTATGCCTGTTATGTACAAGGGTGGAAGACCGAGGTCTGGAGACGAGTTTACAAGCACAAAGGAGAACAGAATAGCCATAAATAACAAGCAGCCAGTGATCAAACGTTCCACAAGTCAAATAGTTCTCAGTAGACCAGCCTTCGAAAAAACTGTCAAAGAGACTGCTTCGTCTAAAGACATGTACAGGATGTACAGATCTACCAGCCAGATATCCCTTGTATAGGAAAATAAACTCTTTTTGCCTCTCTATGACAGCCTACCCCCTACCCCCAGGCAGCCTCAGAAAAGGGGATTGGGGGGGGGGGGGGGAAGGGGAGGGGAGGGGAGAAAAACACTAAAAGGAATTCCCTGCCCCCTTTTCCCTCCATCCCACTCCTCTTTCGACGGCTGTCATGCAGGCTATTAATACTGAGTTCAAAACACCTGTGTTCATTCTTTTTTGTGTATATAATTTCAGTTAATTTCAAAAATAGAATGTTAATATAGATTGTGAAAAAAGTGTTATTTTATGGTTACTTTTGCAAAAAAAATATAGACACTACTAATTAAAGGTGTAGTTAGTTTCAAAAATGGATGTGAATACCCATATTGCCTTGTGTAAGTGAATCCAAGACTACTTTTGGATTCTGGATTCCACGACATGGACTCTGGATTCTGTGTACTGGATTCCAGAAAGTGGGAATTAGATTCCAGATCCCAATTCTTACAGTGGGGTTCTGGATTCCAAAGCCCAGAGTTCCAGATTCCACATGCAAAAATTTCCTGGATTCTGGATTCCATAAGCAAACATCTCCCAGATTCTCCACTTGTGGAGAAGACTATACTAAAATGCAGCCTGATCTCAGGCAAGCTGCGGTGCATCAATTGACAACTCCAGAAAATACCATAGCATACCATAGGGTCAGGGGAGCAAGGGTAGCTCAGTGGTGAGAGCACTCCCCTCCCACCAATGTGGCCCCGGTTCAAATCCTGGCGTCCATGTCATATGTGGGTTGAGTTTGTTGTTGGTTCTCTTCCTTGCTCCGAGAGGTTTTTCGCCGGGTACTACAGTTTTCCTCTCTCTTTAAAAACCAACACTTTCAAATTCCAATTCGATCTGGAACGCACGGACACGTTTCAACGAGTTCTTATGAACTCCTTAATGCTCCGT
Source organism: Porites cylindrica (assembly GCA_964035525.1). NCBI lineage: Eukaryota > Metazoa > Cnidaria > Anthozoa > Scleractinia > Poritidae > Porites > Porites cylindrica. The sequence goes on along the minus strand of OZ037781.1, from coordinate 4,467,975 downwards.
GAGTAAACAAACTACAAACAAACCAACAATAATGCTCTTTGTTTGTCATCCCAAAAGTTTGAATAAGCATAATAAGCATTCAGTTTTCAGTTTTTCTTGGGGCCATTTTAACTCCCAAGAGAACACTGAAGACAATGCTTATGCAAAATTTTAGGGTGACAGAAAGAGAGCATTATGGTATGTTATGGTATTTTCTAGAGTGGTCAATTGTTGGCAAACTATCTGGGTGTCACAAACATTGGTAGATTGTATTTAGCAAAACCCGTGCCCTTTTTAATTGTTTGGAAGAATCCGCAAGCGGGCGAGATGAAACAAATCCTGCTTTCTGATTGGCTACCCGAGCAGGCAAGATGGCGCTCGGGATCTCCCGCGTTTGTCCCTCAAGAAAAAAATTCCCCGTTTTGGCCATCTAATAAATCCCTTATAGACCCTTTATGCTTTATCCTTTACCCTTTATCCTTTATAGATTTTATTGACCTCAACTTCGTCTCGGTCAATAAAAAACTTCGCCAATATCCGACCAGTCTTGACCACAAGCTCGGTCAATATTAAACGCCTGGATAAGGCATATAATCTTATAATCATACCTCTAGACTGAAAAATGTACTCCTCCTCTGAAAGAGCTCCACCATTATAGTCCACCATTTTTTTAATCCTGCTCGCGGTGATGCTGATTAGCTCTAATTCCAGGTAATTTTTAGAAGTTTCTGACATCTACACAGACCAGTATGCGTGGGCTCTTGTTCTATGCGGTATATGCGTAATCGAGAAACACTGTATGTAATAGAAGAATAAAATTATTAGACAGTCCCGTGATCCAACTCGGCATTGTTGTTTCGTTTCCTCCATATTGGATCTTGTCTTGTTATGCAACGGGGACTGAATTTCGACCGTGAAACAGTTGATCAAGCCAACTTCCTGAGTGTTTTAGATCAATCATGGCAAAGCCTTTGATGAGGCTGCAGTTAAATGGATTACAGAGTAAGTTACATTGCTTTTTTACCATATACTTTTTACAACTTGTAGTGTCATGTCAGATCTCTAGTAGATCGAAGTTCCTTGCTGAAACTCCCTGCAGTTATGTAAGCTTTATACTATCCATGCGTTCAGCGATCTTCTATTTTTGTGTTAGTATTATGCATAGTGAATTTATTTGCAGCCGTAAATAGACAGTAGAAAGCTGAACTTGTTATGTTTATTGACCGATGTAAAAATAGAAATAAATAAATAAATAAATAAAAATAAAAATATAACGAGAATCGAAGAAGTAAAGTTAAAAGGCACATTATTTTTTGATGAAAATGTTTTTCTCTTTGGAAGTTGCGGTCGCTTCGTTCCACGGTCAGATCGTTCGAAGCCAGATCATTCCATCTTGTTGTCAGATTGTCAGTTTAAATCTGGAAGAACATGAAGGGCGTTTGTTTTGGCTTCTTGGCTTAAAGAATGAGGTACAATGTATAAACATGAGTAATGCGTCTGTTTCTGCTCGTGGCTTAAAGACTCGTGAAAAATTCTGACCACAGTATATTATTGTGGGACGATCTGACTATTAAGTGGAACGATCTGAATTGGAACAATCTGACTATGGAACAAAGTGACCAGATACGCACAGAATATAGACATTGTCGGAGTGATTTACAGATTCTACCTGCCATTCCTTAGACCTATTGACTCTTTGCCTCTGTGGATCTCTTTATTTATCAATAATTTGATTTTTAAACACATTTTCTCATTCATCTAAGGAGGACAGATTCAGTCTCTGTGCCGTGCTGTTGCTTGCACTAGGCTGTCATCAACAGCTACAGCATCTTCACCACCGGTTAGTTTTATTTTTGTTAATGTGGTAGTCAGTATGTTCAGAACTGGGTGAGATCTCAAAATTGACCTTTTGATGGAATATTATTGTAGTTTATCCAACCCGAGTAATCACCGTTAAAGATGCTACAGTCTTGGACAAAATAAAATGGAACAGCAATCCCCCATCCCCCCCAAATCAAGGATGAAGGCGCGTGAAAAACGCGCCATTTTCCCATCGTTGATTTGGGGGGGAGGGGGGGGGGGGGGTCTAGGTTTTCCATTTATTTTGTCCAAGATTGTAGGTTCAGTGCAATGCTGGCCCACAGACCATGCATGCAGGTGTATTTTTCTGGTGTTCAAAGGCTTTGTGTTTGTGTGCTCCAGGGCAATGATTAAAGGCCAAGGGGACTAGGTATTTCTCTCTGGCTACTATGAACTTGATCCTTGGCTACTTTCAAAAAACAAATAGAAGAAAAATAGAACCAAAAGAAATCACTAGCTGTTTGATTTGTCGCCAATTTGGACAAGAAGAAAATGTGGCAGTTTGGATCATGGGCATTAGGGTGTAAAAATGAGGTTGGAGAAGACAAGAGAAGGGAGGAAAAATTATTTTCTATCTGCCCTGTCCCTTCTGTTTCCTTACTCCAATTCAAGTGCTGAGTTATGTAGAATTTAACATGGTGGTTACCTGAGGGAAGAAACAACCTGTGTGCCTTGGCAAAGAAGATGCCAGCATTGCAGCTTAACTTCGGCCTCTTAAACTTTATTATTACATTGCTTACAGGGTTTCAATATTAAGAATTGTTTGAAAACATACAGTATTACAAGAATTTGTTATAAAGATAGATAAAAGAAAAGACAATCTAAGGAGGTATGTGCATAGTGGCGAAGAGAGCGACAGCTTTCAAATTGGCTACCGTCTTGTTAGCTGTAGAATTAGAGTCTATTTTGAATTGTTTTCAGTGGTTACCACAATGCGTGAAAGGGTCAAAGATTATTTTGCTTCTACTCTGCGAAAGATCTTCCAAAATAAATAAAAGAGACTTTCTTTTGCTCCTGTGGTTTTGTTTTGAAACCTTACTGAAAGACTGCCTGGAATACTAAGCCCCAAGAAGCTCCCAATAAACTACAAAATGTTCCTTCAAATTTGCATCTCATTATTTTACTTGTTAAACAATGGGCTAATGTCATTTGAGGTCAGGGTTAACCTTGGGTCTAATTCTGCACACCCTTTTTATATTATAGTTACATGAATAATGTCCTGTCTTGTTGTCTGTCAATAAAAAACTGTTGTTATTATTAATTTTGTAAAATCTTAACTTTACAGGCCAAGACATCTTTTGGCAATATGAAGGTTGGTAAATTTTTTATTATGTGTGTGTAATAGCTTGCTTGTGGTAAAGGCTTGGGACCTGGAACGATCATTGTGAAAATCATGACTTGCAAGCTACAAAAGTACTCAAAGATAAAAAAACTGAATCTTTTTTGGTAGGATGAGGATCGTATCTTCACCAACTTGTATGGCCGACATGATTGGAAGTTAAAGGGAGCAATAGAAAGGGTAAAGTTTTTGTAATTTAATGTTCCATGTATTCTTGAATGAGTCCTGCATACTCATGTAATCTATTGACTTTCTATGGAAGGAGTAGGTGTGACAAGCACTTCATCCTACAGAAACTGGATTAAGTTCTGGCTGTTTGAGCCACATACCCATGGTGTCTTCTATTTTGTTCACCACAACTATACCTTACTTTGTTGTAATTTGATAATAGGGTGATTGGTACAAAACCAAGGAGATAATACTGAAAGGACAAGACTGGATCATCAAAGAAATCACAAAATCTGGCTTGCGTGGACGAGGTGGAGCAGGTCTGTAATAAAGTACATTTTAACTTTGTAATTTCGCAGATACAGTTCACGTGGTTTTACATGTATTTTCATGATTTCAAGAGGCAAATATGACAAAGAGCGTAAAATTTTGCGATTCAAGCATTCTCAACTGTGATTTGAATTTTCTAAATTTTGTGGGGAGTTTTGTTTGCAGGTCTTTAATTTTGTGATTTTCCAATCGTGAAAAATGTAAAATTAAAGACCTGTGAAATTAAGTACATATTATGTACCAATATGGTATTTTTAGACTTCATTGGGTAAAATGTTATTTCCAGTATCATCTAAGTTCCAAGATGGAATCCGTCTTGTCAAATCTTCATCACTCACTTGTAAACTTTTATTTCCTTGTGAAAGAATTGATTTAATAAGGCTCATTTAACTCCTCAATTTTTTGTCAGGTTTCCCTACCGGAATGAAATGGGGTTTCATGAACAAACCATCTGATGGAAGGTACAACTTGTCTAACATTTTGTTCTTTTCTGTTGATGAATTAAAGTGATGTAGCAAGTCCAAGTGATCCAAGCAGCCAAATTTTAATCTCACTTTAAATCATGAAGTTTCCTGGAAAGGAAATGTTTTTAATTTGGGCTTGTGAGGGGTGTGTATTAGAATACAGTTTAGCCTCATGTTTATGCGGCTGTTGCTGATAGCTAAGAGCTTAGTTCTCGTAAACCAAATCAATTTGTACACTGTACGTACACGTTCAGTCATATTTTTTATTGTAGTAGAGATTTTGAAAATCCAGGCTTGACCAGGAATATTATTGAACCCTGAACTTTGTGATGACCGGACATACCGGGTAATACTCTATTCATTGACCTTATCAAGCCAACTGGAGAGCAAGCCATCATGAATTCACCATACCTCGCAGAAAATTCTGAAATATATGAAATGATCATATGGTCATGTTCACTTTCATATCTTTATCCACAATTTATTATACAAGAGCATTGTAAAGCATTGAAAGTGTTGAAAAATGTTGGAAATCATGAAGAACTGTTAAAAACCGTTAACCATTGAAAAAAATAAAGCCATTAGGCAACCCGTTGAAAGCGTTTTGAAAAGGCTTTGGAAAAATCATCACAAACCATTTGGAAAAAGTTACAAGCCTTTGAAAGTTTCTGTGCACCCGTTGAAAGCGTTGATAAAGCCGTTAAAGCCGTTGGAGAAACCGTTAGCTACCCTTTTTTTCTTTCCGTTGGTTTTTGCCCGTTCAACACAAAACCGTTAGTGTACGTTTTCGCGTGAGAGGTCCCACATTTCAAGACAGTATGATTCATTTCATATACTTCAATTCAATTTGTAAACTGTTTCATGAGAAAATCTACTTCTTTTTGCCCTCAGGCCAAAGTATCTTGTGGTAAATGCAGATGAAGGAGAACCAGGGACTTGCAAGGACAGAGAGATAATGAGACATGATCCACATAAACTGATAGAAGGCTGCTTAGTGGCTGGAGCTGGAATGGGTGCAAGGGCTGGTAAGTATCAATAGAACTGTTAATTTAGAAAATAAACTTTGAATACTGGGCCCAGTTGTTCGAAGGCCGATTAGCCGTTGACCCAAGGATTAAATTTAACCCGGGTTTCTTTTTCTTATGTTCAAAACCATTTTCTTGGATAATTTTCTCTGTAATTTTTAGAACTTCCAATCATCAACTTGTAGACAAAAACTGAAATGCTTTTTAAGCTTTCAAATCTGAATTCAAATCTCGCACTAACCCTGGGTTATCTCAACCCAGCTTTGAACAACTCGGCCCTGGTTGCCTGGATTAACCATAGGGGCTAGCAGAGCCAGGCGGCCAGTTGAGATAAGCATTATGCAAAATAGAAATGAAATTACATGTAATTACAGGTCAGCGAGATACTGTAGAAAGAAAGAGAAGAGGAAAAATGCTTTTCCAGCAGATTTTTGAATTCCTCTGTTGTTAGACCTCCCATCAAGGCTGTGCATTTCTAGCAGTGCCCAGTTGCCGCTGCACCTTACTTTTGCACCCAGGCAACTAGAAAATCTTACATTGTACCATAGTTTTTTTTTTTACTCTCTTATACTGTCACACGTACATGTATTTTACAGCATACATTTATATCAGAGGAGAGTTTTATAATGAAGCATCCAACATGCAGATGGCCATTAATGAGGCCTATAAGGAGGGTCTAATTGGTCGAAATGCTTGTGGCAGTGGATATGACTTTGATGTTTACATGCACCGAGGAGCTGGGGCTTACATTTGTGGAGAAGAAACGGTAAAATACAGCCTTTTTTTCCAGCCGTAAATAATAATAAATTATCGTGGACGATTGTACTTAGTGTAGTGACTATCAACATGTATTTTATCAAAGTGCATGACTGGTGTAACGTTGTGGAAATGAATCACTGCAAGTTCCTTGGCAAGCTTTGATGTTTTGGTTAATAAATACTTGAGTCATTTAACAGACACAACTGTAACTACTTTAAATTCACTTACCGGTAACAAAAATCTATGTGTGACAGTTAATTTTGATTTGATTTTATTTAGAAATTTTAATTCATTTGATAGAGAGAGGTTGCATTGAAAAATGAGAATTGCTCTATGACTGAGCAAATATTTTTCATTGTCTCGAATACTGGTGCATGCAATTTTTTTTTGGTAGGCACTGATTGAGAGTTTGGAGGGAAAGCAAGGCAAGCCTCGCTTGAAGCCACCTTTTCCTGCAGATGTTGGTAAGACTATGTATTAATGAGGGTTTTGCCATTTACAGTGTGAACACAGGTGCATTTGTAGTTTCATAGGGGCATTATGTCACTATGAAGTTTTTGCAGCTACATACATGTACTGTACTTGTTGCCTGACCTGTGCAGAAGGATTGATTTGTCACACAACTGCTCTGCAAAAGCGACTTAATTGTATTAGGAAGATCAAGAACGTTTAGGCTTGTTCTCATGACATTTGCATTCTTTTTCTGCCTTTTTAACAGGAGTGTTTGGGTGCCCCACAACCGTGGCAAATGTGGAGACTGTTGCTGTGGCTCCGGTTTGTATAGAATTTTTATGTCCATTATTTTCCTGTTTTTGATTCATCCTCAGATGTACCTAGACAACTTTTTTGAGATCTCCTTGCCATTATTGTACTTACTTGTATGATAATGCCACAAAATTGATGCAATATCAACGTACTGAAATTCCGCAAAGATTTTCTCTCTGCATAATTTTGTTTATAGTTATAGATCTGTAATTTCACTTTCATCAGGTATTGGTTAAACTCTTACCTAGAACGACTTTCCAGATTTCAGTTTTCCCATGCTAGGCTGAGCTGGCTAATTGTGTTTGGCAGCTATTTTATTCACATGTATGTTTCTGAACAATCTTACGGTTTTTTCAAGTTTTGATTAAAATCGGTTAGAAAAAATAATGTCCGTCAATACTGCTGGGAATCTTGAGCGCCCTAAAATTTTTACACTTACAAAGTTTAAAAGTCCTAAAATTATGTCCAGAGTGAGCTGAGACATTGCTGCACAAAGTCGCGAAATTTTACGGGTGTTCGTATGATGATCTTTAACTGCGTATACATGACTGTATTTCTTCTCTTCTGATGTAATTCTAATTCGCCACTTGCACGTCTCCCCTAGTGCATCTTATTTGCCCCCCCCCCCCCCACCAAATTCTGCATAACCATTGTTTTTCATTTGAATTACAGCCATCCCAAGAGAAATTGAAAACAATGCTTATCCAAAATTTGGGGGGTGGGGCGGGGGGTTGGACAAATAAGGTGCCTTATGGGAGATGTGCAAGTGGTGAATGTGAAATTTTGTACAAATTAATTAAATAAAACATCAGTACATGTAAATAATTAAAATAAAGAAAAGAATAGATAAATGACTTCAATTCTCTGTAGTAATTTTATCTAATTTTAATGTCACTATTTCGCTCATGTCAGGCGATCTGCAGACGAGGAGGGGATTGGTTTTCTTCGTTTGGTCGACCAAGAAACACAGGAACAAAAGTAAGTGGATCAGATATTGCTATCTAATACTTAGGGTATCGGGTCCTTTCGCCCGATGGCAGTTCGCCGAGACTAAGTCGATTCGCCCTATGTGTTTTTGTCGTTCTTTAAGCCTGAGAAAACGGGATAAGCTTGGGAAGACAGTGACTGCACATGTGGAATCCAACGTTAACTAAAATAACATCTGGAGAAGTAGGTTCACCGTGTTGTAGAATGTTGTATGTCATTAGGCGAGTCGACTTAAGTCCTAGCGAACGCCTTCAGGCGAAACGACCGCAATTCATACTTAGAGCTACAACTTATTTGAAGTAGACGAGGAAATGAGAAAGGTAGTCAGGGTTTTGTAAAATGTTCGTGTTTTCCGTGGCAGACATTTCTAAATTTCATGCTTGGAGACCATTCAAGGGCTTGAAAAAACCGACTTTCAGTTTTTCCTTTGTACTAGCAGCTCTCACATTTTGTTTGCCTGGACCCACGTCTTCCTCGTTTTCGTTTTGAGGACGAGGCCAGGACGACCACGAGGACGACATTTAATTTTAAGTTTTCTCGCCTGTTCTTTAAAAAACATATCTCGGAAAGCATCTTTGTACTTTTTTTCACCACCAAAGTTAGCGCGCTTATTTCCGTTGAAGGAGGTGAAGCCCTCTTCCGATCGCTAAGTGATAAAATTCCAAACATTTGATAACTTACTTTCGCCATTACGACATTCTCGCTAAAACTCGTAGTAGAACTGACGACGGCTACCACATTTTCCCGCCAAACTGACGTTGGTTATCGCGCGTGCGCTACTTGGTATTGAAAAAATCTTGTACTCGTAGTCGTACTCGTCTTAGAATCTAAAGCTCTAATGATTTTGTTAAGAGGATGACTTCACAGGACCCTAACCCAATCAGCAAGTAAGCTTTAAAAGTTACCTGCCCAGCAAGAAATCTGCTTGTCCCGGACTATCGGACGGGACTTCTTTCGAGCCCTGCACAGACAAAATTTCCAGCCTCGGGGCCCGTTTCTCGAAAGTCCCGGTAACTTTTCGGGCGCGAAATCAAATATTCAAATCTAAATATAAAGAATAAGAGCGTGGATCTTGCCTAGCATAATTAAACTACTCCATTTTGTTTCATTAACTGATGGTTTTATCATGTTAGATGCAAAACTATTAAAACCTCGATCTTTAATGTAAACGGCAACATCGCCCGTTAATTATCGGGACTTTCGAGAAACGGGCCCTCGGGCTCTTGAAGACAGTGCAGACAAGTGATTGATTGAACAAGATCTTTTTTGTGTTTTTGTCGCCAGCTTTTCAACATATCTGGACATGTCAATCATCCCTGTACTGTTGAGGAAGAGATGTCTGTTCCTTTAAAACTCCTTATTGAAAAGCACGCTGGAGGAGTTCTTGGTAAGCTGCAGTACAACTACACGGCTGATATTTACATTGTATGAGGTGATATTTTTGTATGAAGTTCACACAACCACTTTTAGTAAAAAATGTTGATTTTTAACAGGTGGCTGGGATAACCTTTTGGCAGTAATTCCCGGCGGCTCCTCAACCCCGCTTATTCCTAAAGAGTAAGTATTACTAGGCCATTGTTTTCTGTTCTCTTCAGGGTAATTGAATTGCATATGTGTTTTTAGCTTAGCCTCTTTAATTTGATATCTACAAGTCTAAATGTTATCCATAGGATAAGTCGCTCAGACGATAAGCGCCCGGATCTTGTGGAAATTTTTTGTTTAGCCCCCGTAGCTGGTGAGGTTTATCGCGCGCGGCTTCTTTATTCCACTAGACTGCGAGCAGTCTCTCTTTTACTTCAGATTTGGTGAGAGCAGTGCACGCGCGCGGGAGCGGCACGCGCGAAACGAGGGCGGTACCTCTCCCGTCTCGCGCCTTCAGTCACGCGCGTGGTCATTTGCGTCTCTCGCGCGTTTTGCTCGACGGACTAAGAATAAAGAGAGGGTGCTCGTAGTCTATTATTCCACGGGTGCTTTTGGTTTTGTTTAAGCCTTATGGGCACGTGAATAGGGACGCGTCAAGACCTCGATTAAGGGGCCATCAAGCGCGTGATACTCTTAGTTTAGCTTCCTTTCAAGAACATGATGAAGGAAAAATAAGGTACGAGATAGAAGGTCGCGACCGATCGTGGACCAGTAATTTGTAGTCATGCCGCTCTCTTTAAGTGCTTGTTTCAAAATAAAGTGATGTTTCTGCATGACAAACCCCTTAAGGGGCCAACCTCTATTGGAGGTTCAACTGTATTATTATACGTTTTCGTCCATTTTTCAGTGTCTGTGAAGATGTGTTAATGGACTTCGATGCCCTTGTTGAGGCACAGACTGGCTTAGGCACAGCAGCAGTGATAGTTATGAACAAACAGGTACTAACAGCGGTACAATTTTCTCACGCTTTTCCTTGCCAAAGGCAAACCAGTAGGTCTGCGAGCAAGGTCTCCATTTAGTCACGCGCGAGCGGCATGCGATAGGATTTTGCGCCCCTCTTAGAACAACTTGGGTGCGAAGTTTCTCCCCTCCGTCACTCGTGGCAAACCCTCGCGCGTTCTCTCGTTCCTAGCCTCACTTGCCACTCGAAATGAAGTGGTTGCTCGCAGGCTAGTAATCAGGTAAAGAAACAACAAAACTGACCAAACAAACAAACAAACCGCGCCAATTGAACAAAACATTTTTTTGGTGGAGATCAGATGTGATAACAGCTGGGCGGGAGAATTTTGATTTTACAACTAAGATAACTGTTTCGTTGAAAACAAAGGCTTTGGAAACTGTCAGCAGATGTCAAACGGAGAGTTCAGTAAAACGTTTGCTAATAAAAGTTTGTTATGTGTTTTCTCTTAGTGCGATCTTATCCGAGCCATTGCAAGACTCATCGAGTTTTACAAGCACGAGAGTTGTGGGCAGGTAACTGTAGTGTCCTTTAACTAATTACATTAAGTGAATTCTTGCCCCCGCTGGTATTTCGCCCAGAAGGCTAAATCCCGAGGAGGCATAGCTCGCGCGTATATGAGGAAAGTATAAAAAATCTCAATTTGTTTGTACAGGGATCGCGCTAAATCGTTGGGTAATGATGACGCTAAACGCCCCTAAGTAAGAAATAATTTAGGATGACCTGAAGCAGTAGTGGTTGGCCTGGTTGATCGTGCAGCGAAGGGAATTTGCTTCAACCAATCAGAAGCACTACCCAAATCTTGGTAGTGAGACGTCATCAGTATCGAATTTTTGTGCTCGTTTCTCAGACGTCATTTGGCGCGCAAACCAGTGGTGGGACCGCGAAATGTCTGCTGTTTTTCAGGTTATTTACGTTCACAAACGTTAGCTGTCAAATCTCTTCATGTTTACAAATTAGCTTTGCAAACTACGTTGATTAAACCAAATTTAGTGTTGTCCGTCGTTGGGGTATGGCTCGTTCGCACAGTGATCTTAACCCAAAGCAATACAGCCAATCGTCACAGAGATAGTCAGTCACGTGACGTGTTGTTTATCTGTTGGTTACCAGTGCACACCGTGCAGAGAGGGCTGCAGTTGGATGACCACCATCATGTACAGATTCGGTGAGTAAATATTATTCAGTCATTTTACCGAGATATTGAAACTGAGGTCCTTCAGTGTTGTTATAATTACAATTACAGTTAAAAATTTTGTTGTGCAATTTTCTATGGAGCATGATCAAATGCGCTTTACAACAAGTTGAAAAAAGACTAACAATGAATACAAATTTACGTGCAGGTAAAAGGTGTAAATAATAATAATAATAATAATAATAATAATAATAATAATAACAACAACAATATATCAATAATAATAACAATAATAATAATAATAAAAATATAAATAAATGAACGAAATAGATACTCTACTACAAATGAAATGCTTGTTTAAAAAGATATGTTGTAACATGGCATTTGTTATGATGAGTTATTATTTTGCTTTCTTAGTTGAAGGAAATGCAACTCCAGACGAAATTGACATGTTGTGGGTAAGTGAAAACGTCAGCATGGCTTATGTTCGAATCCCCCATAGTATACCCTGTTTTCCCCCTCCCCCCCTCCCCACCATCCGTGCCCTCCAAATTTTGGCATAAGTTATTGTTCTCAGGTGCTCTTGGGAACATTCAGTCTGAAAACCGTGGTTAATGCAAAATTAATGAACTCTTCCGATCGGTGGATAGTTTCGCATTGCAATTCTAGGCAGTTATACCAAACAGAAAGTAAGTGCAAAATTTTGGTGGCAGGAGAGCACTTTTGTCTAGGTGTAAAGGGACCAGGAGAGAAGCTTTCCTGGGAAGTTGAGCCGAAGTGGTACCGGGGTTAGTCATCCTGGACAGGAGTCCTGGTTGCTCCCCAGGGAGTGAGACCCATATCCCCCAGTCACTGGGATCGGAAACAAGGGGGGGGGGGGGGCAGGAGGGGGCCCCCTGGATTGAGTAAACAGAGTGTGTTATTAGGGATTCGGAAATAGAGAATTCATAACGTTGAAAGGAAGTTGTGCATGTGTGATAGAAGACCTAACAAGTGCATGTTTTCATCGTTGAAATCAGGAGCTGAGTAAGCAGATAGAAGGTCACACAATTTGTGCTTTGGGAGATGGCGCCGCGTGGCCAGTGCAGGTGAGAACACGAAAAAGAAGACTATATTTCCAATACACAAACCATTAGGCTGTTTTATTGTTCTTGAGAATAGAGAGAGACCTTAAGATTCTAAGACAAGGACGACTACGAGAGCGAGATTTTCTCAATACATAGTAGTGCGCACGCGTGAACCAGCGTCATTTTGGCGGGAAAACGGGGTAGCCGTCAGGAGGAGGGCTTAACTTCAACAATTATTCCTCGAGCGCGAATGGGCTCTGAGTCAAAAGCCCATGACGCCGAAGGCCGAGTGGGGCTATTGTCTCAGAGGCCATGAGGGCGAGAGGAATAATTGTTCTAGTAAAATCCAACTAGTTGGTCAAGAATATCGAGACAAAACAACTTTGGCCAGCAAAACGCGATTCAGCCGCCATTGTTTTGGTTTTCAAAACCGGCGCTTTTCGCTACTAGTGGGCAGGGGCTATAACATATAGCCTAGTAGTAGCTCAACCATTCAGAACGCAGCATCGATAATAGACTGCTAGTTGGATTTTAGTAAATAGATTTATCCAGGGCTAAAAGCGAAGCTCTCGTTAATATCTATAGTTTACTCAAACAAAATATAAAATCGTGTAATTCTAAGCGGCGACGGCAGCAAAAACAGCCCAAAACATCAGTAGGTCTAATTAGCAAAAAAAACTTTGCACGTGCAGCACGCTTTTTTTGTACATTTCTTTGCCGTTGTTTTGCACAACTACAAAGTGAAACTTCCTAGTTACACGTTTTATGGAGGAAATGTAGTATGCGTTCCTGTTCATTCTTTTTCGCTGCCACTCATTTTCACCTTGGTGGCCGCTAGCATTTCTCATTTTCTCACCGGCGCTATAAAATTTTCATGTTATTCTTCCAACAAAATTGGTCTCCTTTGTTTTTTATCTCTCGCTCTAGCTCTTTCTCTGTTATCCACGTCAATGTGGACATTAAAATTAAGTCGAAAGAAAGAATTGTCTTTGTTGTTGTTGTTGTTTTTTATCTCTAAAAGTCCGAGTGGCTATGCGATTTACCGCCGAAACGCACGGGTACTTGAAATGCAAAATTTCACCCCGCTTACATGAGCGGGTGGACGTACGTACGGACGCGTACGGACGATCTCAGAACCAAAATTTCTTGGATGCATCGATAACCAAATTCCCTTACCCATGGTGCTCCGCCACAAATAAGCGTGTTAACTTTACTGAAAGAAAGTACGATGAACCTTTTTGAGAATACGCGAATCGTCGAATCTGAAAGTCTCTAATAAAAACAGAAAAAAAAATTGGAAATTTTCGGGAAAGTAAGTTGATTTAGACTGAAACAGGAAAACGCGCTTATAAGTTGCTAAAGAAATAGGAAGGCGCAATAAAGTTGTTTCAGACAGCGAAATTAAAAAGTTCGGAAATGAAGGGTGTTTTGGTGTTCAAGTAGAGAAAATATGGGAATGTAAACATTGAGGAGGTATTTGGGAACTCAAATACATTTCGAACCGGCGGAGTTACAGGGAGGAAAAAGATAACCTGCGTAGCAAGCGTTTCCGCGCGAGCTCGTCAAGTTGGGAGGAGAGGGAAAAGAGGAAAAGCCTAGAAGTGGAGCTTCTGTCATTAATTCATTAACAAATGTTTCATAATATTTTTTTGTTTAGGGACTCATCCGCCATTTCAGACCTATGCTTGAAACCAGGATGGCGGACTTTGCTGCAAAGCAGAAAGGCACTTCAACAGCGTGAAGAAGCAGAGGTTAACTTGTACAGAATGATCATTGAAAAAGAGGCGATCTTCGTTAAATAGAGAGGGAATACCTGGCCAGTTTTGTCATCTATCGTTTAACTCTTTTTTTTTTTTTTTCAGCTAATCTGCGTGGAACTTGATAGACTATTCAATTGTTTATAGATAAATTACTGTGTGGTTGAATCATGAGGGAGTTTCTCAATACTGGCAGTATTGAATAATAGCCCCCTACAAGATTAACGTTTCTGTTTGGCAAATACTGAGTACTTGTTATTAGTCAGATTACATTTTATTGTCAATCTGCATTTCCGTTTCGAGCTATTGTTATCTTGAAGAAAATAAAAACAACTTATTTTGAGATTTTGTTCTGTGTGTAGAAACTCGAAGGTAACCTAATTTTGTCTGAACTGTACTGTGGTCTCCTTGTCTGATCAATTCATTATTGTTTTGATAATGACCTGTTGCCAGGCATTTTGGTTTATTTTCCAGTGAAGACACCAGAAATGACTTTTTACTTTGTTTGTACAAAATCACAGCTTTTCTTCTTAACGTTTTGACCCGCTCATTACTGTATACCCTCCGCACAGCGCGCTAAGCACCGAAGAACGCGAGAACAGACATGGAGTGTGACTCGTGAAAAGATTCTCACCGACGTAAGAACAATGCCACGAACCGTAATGAAAAAGCTTTTCAACTCGCGGTGTTACGCTGAAAAGCGTTTAATTCTTTTTTTGAACGTAACAGTGATAATTAATGTTACATTGAAGCTTACGTATTGATTGGCAATAAAAACAATTCGCTACTTTTAACGTCTTGATTAGTGTGGAGAAAAATATATTAGGTAGTTATTCTTTAACAATTTGCGAGCCCTTACTTCTTTTTTGGTTGCTGTTGTAATCTGAGATCTCTTTCTCATTGACCTGCTTCGAACAGTTTATATTTGTGTTCATTTTATCCCGTGGTGGTATCCCCCTCTCTGCAGCTTTAAGTTGTCGCTGTTCTCTTGTTTTCAAAACTGCCTTCATCACATAAAATCTTCCAGATGATAACAGAACTGCTATGCGAAGAGCGCACACAGCCGAATAAAACCAGGCATCATCCAGCTCCTTTAATACCATTGCATGATACGGAACAAGCGTCAAACTTTTAAGCAAAATTACAAACATCTCACAGCTAGTCAGAGGTGATCTACGGTTAAACAAGGCCAGATTTGCATTAATAACTGTTCTGTAGACTCGCTTTCCAATCCTTGCAAGTGCGTCTGTAATGTATACTAAGTCACATAAGGAAACCAACCAAGCGTACAGCAAGCTCGTATTGTCTGGATTGTAGCTTGCGATCAAGCAACCGGTGACCACGGTGTTTGTCACGTAAAATCCCCACAATCGAGACAAACTAACATTGTAAGTAGCCATGAGCGTTCAACACAGAACTACGGTTTGATCAACGACTTCAGACAGCGCGCTTTTATTAAACCTTTATGTCGTCATTCTTCGTTTGCGCGCATTTTCTCGGATGTTATGATCAGGCAACTTTCAGCAGAGAAGCACGTGCTAGTACCACAAACTCGTTCTTGAAAGTTAAAGAACAGACTCTAACGATGCTAGCGCTCTCTTCTCACGGAAAAAGGCGGTATGCAATGAGCAATGGACTACTTTAGAAGATATGTGTTACTCGATTTTCATCCTGGATGCAATTGGCGAGGACGAGCAAAAACTCCAAAGTCTCAGTAAAAAACACAGGTAGTCCAAGCTCGAAATATACCGTTGCGATAAAAACACATAAAACGGCCATAAATCGACCCGTGGACCACTCAGGAGAGACGTAACACACATTTTAAGTAAGGTAAGCTGTTTTTTATTGAAATCCTTTCATTTTCGTGGGTTACGGAAACGATAGGTTTTTTTCCCATACAAATCCTTGTATTTTGAATGTTACGCAACAATGCCGATGCTCATATTTCGAGCTTGGGCTACCTGTGTGAAAAATCATGTAAATTCTGCTGTAGAGCGCTAAACTTCAGTGCTAAGTCCTGGACTTACCATAACTACGGTAAGCCTTAGACCATAAGCAACATTTTGAAAGCATGAAGTCTTTAAAGTAAGAAATGCTTCCGTGATATTTTCAAAAACAAAAACAAAAAAACAAATGACAATGCACGATTGTTGCTGCTTTAGACGACAGTTCTTGAGACCGATATTTTAAGTGACTAAATCCTGAGATGTCAACAAAACGACAGATATACCGTAAAATTCCGAAAATAAGCCCTTGGGCTTGTATTTTTCAAAGGCCCTTTTTGGGGGGCTTATATTCGGAGGGGCTTATCTACGGAGGGAAATTTGCGTTTCAAAATCGATTGGGCTAGCCTTGTAGTTGGAAGTAAATTTACCGTTTTTGCTTTGTTCTACTTTCTGTTTGAGAGCAATTTTCCAAGTACAAGTCCCCGGGGGGCTTATATTTGGACCGGTTTGAGGGGCTTATATACATGGAGGGGCTTATTTTCGGAATTTTACGGTATATTGGGTTCTGATATTGTTACCTATAGTGAGAATAAAGATGACCCTGCAAGTTCAATTCGAAAAAGACACTTAACAGTTCTGGAAAAAATATATATATATAATTATGGACTCTTCGTAAGAAACCTTTAAGTTCAGCCTGGGTCACTCTGCAGCCCCGCGAAATAGCCGATACCTTTTGAA
This sequence comes from Porites cylindrica, assembly GCA_964035525.1. NCBI lineage: Eukaryota > Metazoa > Cnidaria > Anthozoa > Scleractinia > Poritidae > Porites > Porites cylindrica. The sequence continues at coordinate 4,451,279 of OZ037781.1, read as the reverse complement.
TGACCGGAAAATGGTGCGTAATTTTAAACAAATACAGTAATTACAAATGAAACAAAGTAAAATAAAAGTTAAGTAAGAAAGAAAGAAAGAACAATAAAAAAAATTACTTGGCTATGTACGGCTTCTCCGCTACTCGTTTGGTAAGAAGGTTAAATTAGAGTTCGGATTTATGACAATTTAGAATACTTTCAATATAAGAGGCACTAATATTTATGATGTTTTCATCGCACATGGACATGATATATAAAATTAGTGCCTTGCAAGACATATTCGTAAAATTACTGTTATCGAGTATAGGCTCTCCAAGAAGGTACCCCTTATATGAGAAAGTGATGAGTGATCATGAGTACATTTCAACAAATAGTGGAATTCATCTCGTATCTATTACAAAGGGGGCAAAGCCTAAACATAATTTCTTTGTATTTGTAACCCAGTATGTGCAGTAAAATTACAATCCTCCAGACGCTTAAGGATACTTCACAAATGAGTGGCTTACAAAATTAATGATAATGATAGGAGAGGTCGTAAGTCATAGTACAAGGTTCAACTTACAATTAGGCAATTCATTTTCTAAGACGGGGCCGGGGGCAGGATAACTCCCATACAGTGTTCATATATGCTAAAGTATACAGAAAGAATTAGTGGGCTAAGTCTCGCTCAGGGTTAAAAATTGCGGAGGGTGGTTGGCTCACTCTAAGTGTCCGAGTTTTCAGAATGGAAAGCCCATTTCTTTTTTACTCACGGTAAAGCTTAAGGCGAGAGCTCACTGGGGTTTTGAATAAAGAAATAACTTAAAGGCCATCATGGGTCGGGAATCCCGAAACTTCGAGTTCTAATATGTCATCTTGTTGAAGTTTAAACACTTTCAGGGGTCCCCCTTATATTTAGCTGCATGGCAAACTTGTTTGCCTATCCATACACCCTCGCCGCTCCAGGAAACAGTGTACCGTATAAGGTCTCTAAATCAACTGCATAGTTAGTAGAGGAGACTGGTTAGGAAACCCGGCAAACATCAAAGTTGAAAACAATGGTGCTGTAGTTTGTTGGAAGCTCCCTGACCGTGCACAATCCTTGTTTTCTGTTCACAAATTATGACTGAATATATTAATGCAATGTTTCTATTGGTCAATAACTTTAAAATGATAGGAACGTTATTGAACATCGTGCAATGTCAGGTCCAAAAAAAAGCTAACAAAAACCTATAGGCAATAGTTTCTCAACCATTCTACTGATCATTGGAGCTTCAGATCAGAAATGTAAAATTTGTTTATAGATGAGTTACTTTAAGCGCGAGAAGAATGCTCGTTATGTCACGTCGGCTCTTTGTGCTGTCTGGACGTTGAACACGTGAACATGTGACGAGGTTTACAGTCTCTCCGACACATCTTTATCACGAACACCTTGCTAAAAGAGACACCTTGAATTGGTCCCTGCCTTTCTTTACTTTCTTTACTTGATCTCTATGACATCTCTGCCCAAGACGGACACTATAAGTCACGCTTTAAAAGTGCCGGAAAGATTTGACTGTGTCAGTTAGGGGTCAAACCGGCGCAAAAGTTGCCTTATAAAATGACCTACTAAAACGAGGAACATTTCGGGAACACCTAATTAAAATGACGACGTGCTAAATGTTTTTCAGCTATATTCATTACTTAGAGCTAATGCAAAAGTACACTTCGCTCCAAGGGGATTATATGGCGACGCATAAATTATATGTTCATAGCGGACGTTCAACTCGCTTCGCTGAACGCGAACGAGCGTCAGTAACAGAGGATGTTCAAAGTTGATGCAATTATATAGCTTTTCCGTCTTTGTTTTTTTAAGATTGTATGAACTATAAATGTCTAACCTAATTACCACCTGATTATAGAGATTTAAGGAGGCAGGCGAATATATAAATGTCAGGTAGCTTGCACGTGAACAAAGAATGTGCAGAACGAAAAATAAAGGATGACAATTTCCCCTTCCTTAAACTTTACTCCCTTAGAGAATAGAAAGAGCATGGCGAAAGTCGAGTCATGTTGAATTTGAAATGGCAGACGTATGGATTTATTCTGTAAAGACTAAAATGAAGATTGAACAAACAAAAGAAAATAACAGCGAATACTGAACAAATCGAGGTATATAGCATTGCTCACCCGTGAGCGAATACTGAGAGGCTCATTTTTTAGTTTTGCTTAATGATACTGGAATCATTAAACCACTGCTTCATGATACATGCCAATAAAAGCTAATTAACGACAAGTCAGGAGTCTAGGAGAAGGCAAATTCTGATTTAATTAATTTCTATGCAACAGAAACATATAAAATTTGTTTTTTTACATCATTAGCATTAACTAAACTACTTGCTGAGTTAACAGCCTTGGATCGGGATAAGGGCAATCATTATTATTATCACTATTTTATAATTAAACAGATAAATAACCGACATAACTTGTGTAACCATTAACAAACTAAATGGGCTCTCTTGAACTTTATAACGTACGTGCGTTGTGGGTTTAGAAAATATCTCGTTTGACCTAGCCCAAATTTTTTTTTCTCGCTTGCAAATAATTACGGCGAGATATACGAAATGTTGTACAACCGAATCGAGTGAAGCAACTTTTTCAGCAAACAACACAGAAAAATGTCTACGCTTCATGGTTTGCAGTCATCTACAGAGATAGTTTTTTTACAAAATAACATTTATTGAATTTTATGAGTATCCACTATATACACTGCACAGAATTTGGCACGCATTTAAAGCTGAAAGAAAAGAAAATCGTTACGGTTATCAGAAAAGTTTGTCCTTCTGACCTTTGAACAAAAATAATAATGAGAAAGATGAAACAACTCAAATCATTGTTTCAGATATTAGCATGTACACGTATATTAAGAGGACCGAATAGAAGTTTAACAAGCTCGATGAACGGGTGGATTTTAGTAACCTGCCGTTTAATATTTGCATTGAAAACCTTAAACCCAATGTATAGGGCCTTTTTTTCGTTTTAAATTGTTATATTTTTTTTTTTCTGCCAACGAGTCAGCACATTAACTAAATATACACAGCAGAAGTTTATTATTACATAACACATTCAATCATTTCGAGCGGAACATATGTGAAAACAATACTGTGTGTCCATTACGGTCAAAATAAATCCGGCATCGACGTGCTGTATCACAAATTGTTCAGATTTCGCCGCAGATTTTTGTAATACTTAGCGCTGTTTAACATAGCACATCTCTTTTCTCTTCCAGTCTCTGTGTTCCAACTCCATGGCTTTTAACATCTCGATATGTTCCAAAAACGGAGATTTTTTCACTGTTGTTCTCTCTATTTTCTTCCAACTTTCTTTCTCTGTCGCCTTTGGTGAAGTTCTTTTCTTTTCCTGAGCACGAAGCCGACCAGTTTCCAATAATTTCGAAATTGTCCAGATAACATGGCAATAAATGCGTCCAGTTTGCAAGAGTCGCGCCAAGCGAACCCCGCAAACAAGTAGATACAGACCAGAAATATCCAGTTCTAAAAGAACCAGCATGTGAAAAGGAACAAACGTTGTAAAATTTAACACAGAAATAACAGTTTCTAAGAGTGTCCACGGTTCCGTTTGTTTCTTGACCAAAAATGAAATGGAAGGCCCGGAACAGACTGAGTTTTTACTCGCTCTCGCCAAAGCGTCCATGATGTACACCAAGTCGCATAGAAACACAACCCAGGCACAGAATAAGCTTGTGTTGTAAGTATTGATTCTAGACAGCCACCAGCCCGTCACAATAGAATGAGTCACGTATAAATCCCATATCCTACAAGCCATAACAGAAAAGGAACCCATCCTGGGATTATTTTGGCTTCAGCGAGGAGAGATGGTCCAGCAATGATTGATCGCTCCCGTAGATGATTGCGACGGATGCATATTATTCAAATGAATGATTTTAACTATAGTGGGCTTTTTGTTCAAAAATACAAAATGCAAATATGCACGTGAGTAATGACTGGGAGTTCAAAGTGCGTTCATGATCAGCCCATGTAAAGACATGTCACGTTATAAATGACAAAACGTCCGGGTTCAAGGAAAATTATGGTAATAATCGATGTGGCAGAACTGTATACCAGTTGGAAAAACGACTACAGTGCTTACCGCGGATTAAATCATATTTCTGATGAAGACTTGTAAGAGGAAGAAAGAGTATTTAAGGACACCTGCCAGCGAAGGACTGTTACTGTAAACGCGACCTCCAACAGTTAAAAGAAAATTAAACAAAACAAAAAGGGATTTCTTTGGTCCACTTATTAACATAAACGGATATCGTAAATAAGCAGCTTTTGAAAATCGAGTCCCAGTTTGAGACCTATTGTAGTACTCCGGGAAGTGGTGGGGGCTATTAAAGTTCGAAGTTCTTTTCAGAGCTGTCCAAATTTCACTGGTTCCCTGAAAACCCCTTACGTCGCGAATTACCCGCAGCAAACCCTTAAGAGCTCGCTATTGACTTGATCGAGTCGAGAAAAATTAGATAGCTAGACCAGTTTTCGTTGATTGTGAAGCGTCATACCAGTTCGTCTTGCTAACTCGTTTCCAGTGAAGCGCAATTCGCAGTGTTTTCCTTCGCGCGTATTCTAAACAGTCTAAACAAGACACATTGAAAATCATGCTATCATTGAAGCTCTGAATGTTTTTCGTCTGCTTTTACTTTTGACGAATAAAATAAAGAGAAAGAAACAGAACAAATGATTTCATTATTTTAACCGGTGCCCTTTGTCAATCACCCCAACAAAAACTGTTCATCATTTTAATGATAAACCAAATGTCAAAGTCTCATTTTGTGCCCTAGGCCTGGTTTGCCCAACCTCGCACAAAAAGAAAGAAGAGATTCCTCTTCTTTTCGCGTGCTTCTCGCGTGGACAATCACCAAAAATGGAATCAACGTTAAAATCCCGAGCGAAAACAAACAAAAACCGAACAAATCGGAAAAGAGTACTAAGCGCTCTCGAGGAAAACAATATGACGGCTGAGAGCTGCAGTAGACCCGAGCTACGAAGAGGTTATGAGTTGAAAAGTACCTATTCTTTGACGTCACTTGCTTACAGTACTTTGATTGGTCAATGGACAACACTGTTTTCTTACAAGGAAAACAAGCTGTAGATAACAGCAAAACGACCATTTCCACTTTTTAAGGTCTGATAGAACCCTTGATCTAACTGGAACATGATGCACAGTTTCTATACCGTATGACGTACATGCGCGGTATGTCCCTTTGTTTGGCTAATTTTTTTATGAGGAATACGTGAAATAATTCAGCATCCCCCTTCCTCTTCCTGCAGATGCTGGTCTTGCTGCCCCTAGTCCTAAAACAGATTTGTCTGAAAGAAAGAAAAAATGCTTCAAAAACGCATAGCCATAATGAGACAACAAAGTATTTCCACAAAATCCCCATTTGTCAGTAGGTTCTTTTCAAGCTTTTTAAGTCTAATCTCTGTTTAACTATAATTTGGACTTAGTTAGTCAAAAGCTGGATAAGGCTGTGGCAGGGGCCCATGGGCTCTTGGCTGTGGATAACGCAATCCACAGGAGAAATCTCTGAATCATTGGATAATGCAATTCTAGGGCTCTGATTGGCTTAGCCATCATGATATATGAGCCATTATGCCATGCTCACCAAATTGGTAACTGACGCGTCCGTTCAAAATTAAAAAGGAGCTGTAAATCGGTCGTTTTTACAAATAAAGTCGGGAAGAATTCTCGATATTTTGTGGGCGTTGTTAATAAAAACAATCACTCCACTCGCGCTTGTTGGATATGAGATGAAAATAGCCAAGTCGTATCCAACACGCATTCGTAGAATAATTGTTAAATAGAGTGGATAACGCAGTTGGTTTCCCTAATACTTATCCTCGATCGTTTGATCCATCAGGGCTGAAAACACGTTATTATCGTCATTTTCGGTTCGTAGATATCAAGTACTCATTTTCAGATTTCCTTGAATGTTCTTTAATAACCCTCGCCAGTACCTCTGGCGAATACTTAATCGTCCCTATCTGCTCCAGTTCGTAGTAGGATTAGGACAACCTGGATGACTGATGCAGGAAGCCAGCGTACTTAGACCGAGGCCCCAATCATCCTGATCCGCGTGCCGCATTGCATCAGAAGTATTTCCAGGGGCGTAGCCAGCCTATAGACCTGTAGGCCCGGGCCTACAATTTTTTTGGTTTGATCACACTACGGCTTGTAATAAATTATGCTTTGTTGGGGTGAGCTAAAAAGCGTAAGAGCTCATAGTGTTGATGAGGTCAGTGCGCACTAGTCATGCGTGCAATTTTCAGGATATGTGTAAATGAAAGTCCGCCAGGCCTACGACTGTTCGAAAAGCTGGCTACGCCCCTGATTTCTATATAATCGTCTCGACTACCGGGGCACAAGTTGAGACGACTCGGGCCATCGAGGTTAATCCAGACGATTACATCAAAACAAGGCTGTATGGATTACGAGGCCCCGCCCTGCATTTTAGTGTTAGCTTTGCAAAGACAATTCGAAGTGTTCAGGAAAAGGTTTGGGGCTTTATCGACACTTTCGAATACCTAAATGCCGTAAGCAATAAAATATAAAATGTAAAATGTACACACGACACTGTCTCGCTGTAACTCCGAACCCATGACTTGTGGCTTCTTGTAAGTGTCTGGAAATATACTCGATTTAGCCAGTCACAGAGCGTATTCTTTGAACATTTGCACCACTTCAAGTAAAAGAGAGTTTTAGCCACGACAACGGCGACGGCAACAAGAACGTAAAGAAAAGCGACAGGTTTAGGTTGGCACAATGAATGAAAATGCCTAATTTCAAGTTTTATGGAGGACGTAAACAAGCGACGACGACTGTTTCTTTCTCTTCTAACCAAGAGTGCACTCCCCAAGAAACCAACTCCTTAGAAATTCGCGTACAATTGACTAAAATGCGACAAAGTTTGAAAACGCGAATTCATTTTAAAAGTGACGTCTTCGCTGCCCTTGCCGTTGTCGATGCTAAAGCTCCCCCATGTTAGAATACACTCAAAAGATTCTTACCTGCATTTTTTGGTGGGTTGTAACAAATGCCCCCAAAATTGTTCTTTCTGGCCTCCGCGAAGTGCCTGGCTCTACCCACACCGGCCAAGTGAGGGCCGTTCGCGAATGACGATGTTGGGTAAGTTGGCTGTCCACAAACACTCGACACCGCAGCCACTTCAGGCTTCGCCGTACTCCCGTGTAATCTTAGTGTTTTCTCCATTTCATTTTCTATAAAACCAGCTGTCAGTTCCATCGGGTCTATCGCGGAAGATTCTTGAGAAAAACTGTTCGTTTGCTGGGAGGATGTTAAAAGATTTTGCCGTCCGCAAACATTAGAAATCGCAACTTCTCCCTCTTTGCCTCTTGCCCCTTGTAATACCGATCTATTTTCCATTCCGCTGTTTGCAAATCTTAATTTCATGTTGTCATGTGTAAAAGATGTTAACACAGTGTTGCGTGGGTGATGAGAAGAAACGCCTTCGTTTGTAAAATGCTGAAGTGTAAGATTACTCTCGTTCATGACTTCTTCTTTTTTGCACGCACCACTTTGACTTACCACCATATTTTGTTTATTAGCGCACTCAGAACTATTCTGCATTCGCTGAACACAATATTCAAATATAGGGTTTCTTTGTTTTGAAGCAGTGTTTGTTAAGACGCCTGTATGAACCACAGGTTCCACCTCTTGTACTGAGGAGTTCGCCATTGCACTTTGTCCAACGTTAGTGGGCAATGAATGTTGCATCATATAATTGTCTGAACTTTTGTTATATCCTTGAGAGCTGGCCCATCTTTGCGAAGGTAACAGCATTCCAGAGCTGAAAAACAAACAAACAAATGACAGGACCCTTTGGTGACAACCAGCCTACCCCGAATGAGTCAGTTCGATTCGGCTTTGCTATATGATATGTAGACTTTCTAGAAGTCCTGTATTTTTTTCCTGTTTGGTTATGCCTTTTAAAGGACTTGTCATACCTGTTTGGCGCGAAATTCACAGGTCGAAAATTCTACCGGTGACGTCATGACAATTGACCAATAGGACAGTGAGTGATATTTCACGCCACTCCCGACACAACATTATGTCAATCATTTCTCTTCCCGCGAGAATTTATAGCGGAGCTCTCGAGCGCAGCTGAGCACCATGGGTAAGAAAATTTGGTTATCTATGCATCCAAGAAATTTTGGTTCTGATAAAATCGTTCTGTACGTCCACCCCGTTATGTAAGGCGCGGTGAAATTTTGCAGTTCAAGTACCCGTGCGTTTCGACGGTAAATCGCATAGCCACCCGGACTTTTAGAGATAAAAAAAAAAACAACAACAACAACAACAGTAAAGCCGATTCTTTCTTTCGACTTACTTTTAATGTCTACATTGACGTGGATAACAAAGAAAGAGCTGGAGCGAGAGATAAAAAACAAAGGAGACCAATTTCGTTGGAATTTTATAGCGGCGGTGAGAAAAATGAGAAATGCTAGCGGCCACCATGGTGAAACTGAGTGGCAGCGAAAAAAAAAAGTGAACAGGAACACATACAACATTTCCTCCATAAAACGTGTAACTAGGAAGTTTCTGGAGGTTTCACGTTGACGTCGTGCAAAACAACGGCACAGAAATGTACAAAAAAGTGTGCTGCACGTGCAAAGTTGTTTTTTTGCTAATTAGACCGAATGATTTTTTTTGGCTGTTTTCTTTGCCTTTGCCTTTTAGAATTACACGATTTTATATTTTGTTTGAGTGAACTATAGATATGAACGAGAGCTTCGCCTTTAGCCCCGGCTAAATCTGTATATTAATATGATCCAAATCCACTCAGACGAAACAAGTCGACCTCGAGACTTCGTCGCTCCCTCGGTCGCTGTGCGACCTCATGCATTAAAGCTCGCTTCGCTCACTTCAAAGAACTTATGGGAGGTCGACTTGTAGCAAGTCTATATGGTGTGACGAACTATGCCAAACCGATGGCAAGGGACGAGCAATACCTTTCCAGAACTAAACAGACAAACAAACATAAACGACAGGACTTCCTCGGTAACAACCAGTCTACCACGAAAAGGTCACTACAGAAACATGATGGCGCGGGACGATGGACGGGATCTTGACGATTATACTGGAACCAGGCGTCGTCAATAATGATCTAATTAGGTTTCCTTAAAAAGACGAGCGCGTTTACGTTAGAAACAGAACGTCAGGCAATGCGATTTGACTTTAAAACTGGGATACCATCTCAAACAGCGTTAAAAAAAACAGGTACTTGAATGTTAACGTGATACGTAAAGTATGCAATAAACAATAAATATAAAATTTTGAGTGACTTTTTTCTTACTTTGCATTTCTTATTGCAGCTTCTCTTCTCATCTGTCGTTTGAATTCTTCTCGTTCTTCTGGACTTAAACTGCACAAAAAAAAAAAACAGCAACAACTCACCATCTCATAAAATCAAAATAGTAGGCCTGGAATAAATTTTGGAGACACTTAGAAATATACTTTAAAGGTTTTCAGACATTGATTTTTGGTTTGTTTGTTTGTTTTTTGTTTTTTCAAATTTTGATGAAAGTTATATTGAATTTTAGAAACTGAGACAGGGAAAATTTTGCTGATGTGAAAGTAATGTAGAAATACCACATCTGTTGAAAATACATAAATCCTTGCTTTGCTCCCATTACGTCAAAATTTCGGATTAGCTTCAGTCTTTCAGTGTTTCTTATTTGAAGGGATTGAGGTTAGACAAAAGAAAGAACTTTGAATGATAAACGGACGGAAAAAATACAGATTACTGGATTTGGTGTCGGTGATGTAACCCTTAAGACCCAAATATCAATCTAAAAATTCTCCACACTGATCGCCATACATTTCCTTACAGAATTATTTGAAAGAATTTGATTGGAGATCAATGCATTTTCTCTGTAGTGTTCATTTTATCTATTGATTAAAATAGTTAGGAGAAAATTGATATTGATCACTCTTAAGCTGACTTTCAGGTACTTTATCATGACATTACATAAAATCAGAAACCATAATTATATTGATCAGCTGATAACATATATTTTCAAACCTTAGCGTATCTGTGACAACATGAGAAGTTTGAGTTGTCCCTTGCTTCCACTGGGGTGTATTAATTTCATTATGTTCAGTCCACTGGAAATCGCTCTCTTCACCTAGAAACAGTGAAAAACATTATAGTTAATGATTCATAGGACAGGGAAATTAAGTCTGGTTGCAGCTAACCTAACTGCAACCTACCTGCCAGTACTCCCATCATTTTATTACATTGGCTTTATTACATTGGCTGAAACCTACCCTGCGAGCAGAGCTTTCTCTCTTGCATGGCTTCTAGCATTTAAACAAATAAAATAAATAAATTAATTAATTAATAAATAATGATTTGGAGGTAGCACATCCACAAAGTGGTTCTTCGTCTACCTCATTCCTGGTTGAATAACGAAGTCATCCGCATTGCTTGTCAGTCATGTAATTGGTTTATTTTAAACACAACAGACAAGTGAGGCGAACGACTTCATAGTGCTAAAAGTCATGTGAGACAGAAACTTCTCCTTGCAGGGTAGCTGAATCCAATAGCAGGCTAGATGAAGCAAATCCTGCGTTCAGATTAGCTACCCGAGCGGCCAAGATGGGCCAACATGTATCCCATCGGGAATCTTTGGACAATTTCCTTGTGACTTTTCCTTAACATTGACTTATTTTTTCTTCCATGACTTTTTGCTAACTGTGAAAGCCCTGTAGAGTAATACAAAATGATTAATGGGCAGACGAAATTGGACCCAGCGAAAAGCATGGAGAAAGAGACATTTAATGATTTTTTAGACTGAAAGCAAGGCTGTGCTCTAAGAAAAATTGAAGGAAGCCCAGTGCTCTGATCCTGTGAAATTCAGGATGCTCAGTATAACTGTGATTTCTATGAAAAAACTAGGATTTTCTTGTCACCCGGGGGCAAAAGTAAGGTGCCAAGGCAGGGCAACCAGGCAATTAATCAAAAGTATTTTACTTCTACTTTACCTTACAGTCGGGCCCTGCTCTTGAATTTTACCCAGTTTACTTTTAACAATACTACAGATACCCGAAAGTTTCAAGTGAATGCTTGTTACAGACCTGTATCCCAACTCTCAGAAGATTCTTGTATATCCTCAGTTTTGTGATAACTTGGAACAGAAGTGTTTCCTTTGAAGTAGAATCCATCTTCATCCTTTTCACTTCCTGTTAAAAAAACAATAAACATGCAACTATCCAACTAGCCTATGTGGCAGGCATTTGAAAGGGAAGAGAAAACTAAGGGAGTTTTGGGCGCACAAGCACGCAGGCTACTATCCAACTTGCAAATACAGCCATATCTCCTCGCTCCTCGCTCCTCAGGACCTGTGGAAAATCCCTACGTGAGGAGTGAGGAATGACAGCTGTATTTGCAGACTATTAACTATCATCATTTATAAATAAAAATTATTATTATCCACCCCAAAAATCACCAAAGATTGACTTCTAACTTCCACTTGAAAACTAGGACTGATTTGATAGAAAATACTATGGCAGTGCTGGAAAAAGTTTCATATGCAGGGCGACACAAATAGTAAAACTCTGTCTCCTTACTGAGAGAAAAAAAACCCACACATGCTACAGATACATCACGGGCAGGGCTTTTACTAAGGGCTGGGACATGTGGATTTCCCCTAGCTACTGTGGGCATGACTCCCTGGTCCTTTCATAGGAAACAAAAAAAAATGGAGCAGAAAAAACCTTCCCTAGTACTTAAAGTAAGGGAAATTGTTTTTGCTTTTGCCCCCCCCCCCCCCCCTCCCTTTTTTTTCACTCAAATTTCACATCTGGGGGTATCCTCCTTTAGATCAAAAGCAGGTGGTCCTGAAAGGTGGAGGCTCAAAGTTACTGTACTTTGTTTCTGCCAGAAAGCTCTCCCATCTCCTTACTCAATAATACATGAGGTCTGGATCCCCTAAGAAGATTTTAAGTGCATATTAAACAAGATCTGGGTTTCATAATTCCTGGCTTGTGATTCCAGCACACTGACAATGATGCTAAAAATTAAAAACAATCAATCTTCCCCCTCTGCGAAAAAAAGGGACCCTCTAAACTGGGAATGGTGACACTGTAAAAATTTCATCCCTTTGCAGAGAAATACTCAGACTGGACAAATTGACCTTTCCACTTTTTGTTTTTGATTATTTTTTTTTTCAACTTTTGACATGGACAAGTTAGGGAAATTCTGTAAACTCTGCTAGAAAGAGCACCTTTAAATTAGTAAAATTGCCAAGTTTGAAATTGTTTTATTGAAAACTAAGGGAGATATACACTGTAGCTCCTCAAACTTGCGGAATGTTACAGACGTTTGTATGGTGGGGGGCACAAACTTGTCCCCAGTCATACCAACGTCTTTAAATATTCACAACTTTGCGCGGCTAATTTTATCTTCATGTACTTAAGACTTATCACTTTCAACATATCACTTCCAAATTTGGCAGTTTTACTTATTATTTTAAGGTGTTCTTTCCAGTAGCGTCAATGAAATTCTCATAACTGGTCCACGTCAAAAGTTGAAAAGACTTCTGTGGAAGGGACTATTAACAAATTAACGGTTCTTCTGGTGGCCTTAACTTGTAGGTTTAACATACCTTTGTAGTTGTAGTGTTCTATGACTGACTGAAAATTAAAACAAAGTAAAATTTGTTAAGACAATCCATCTATATACGGAGAACAACGCTGAAAATCCAGTATTTATCATTATGATGGGGAGAGTAAAGAATGAGGCTCTCTTAGGGGGACTACATATGTCCCTGGTCTGAATTTCAAAACCTTTTGTCTCGCGTATTGAGGAGGAAGCCATGTCGCTGATTGTACAGTGTAATTTACTATTGTACCTGTGCATTTCTGTGTCGTGTCGCAGTTTCAACTCATCTTTGTGTTGTTTGTCGCCATTTTTGCTGTCCTTTGTCACTGTTTCAAGGCTATCTTGATTATCAGATTTTACCCAGCCTATACTTTAACAGGGCCTCAAGAAAGGGTTCAAGGAAAAAAAAAGAAGGGTTTACTGCCTTGTACAAAAACTCAAACACATTTTTAACCCTTTTTTTCTTGAATACAAATTGGGTAAAAAATCAAAGAATTTTGGTATAGTGGAACCCCAACTTATGGCCACCTCGGTAATATGGTCACCTCATTATTACGGCCAGTTTTTCTTGGCCTGGCAAAACATTTCCTGATAAAAAAACCCTCTTTAATTAATGTGGTCACCTGTTAACACAGCCAACAGCCACATTTTTAAATCTCGAACAGCAGAATCTTTTATAATTTCAACCTGTTAATAAGGCCACTCATTCGAAATTTAGAAAATTAAAATGCCTGTGACGTGTCAATTTCAGTGATCTAACCAGCTGAGCCTGTTCTTGTATTGCCTTTAAACTAAAGTACTCTTAAAATGCATTTGTGGTAGTTTAATGGCAGTGTTTTATGTTCCAAAGAAAAGTTTTAAGTAGTTTTGGCATTTACTGTATGCAATATCTTCATTCCAGTTGTTTATTAATTAATAGAACAGTTGTTTACGAAGTGGGAATGCAATGTATGGTGCATTTGTCATTCCGGTTGGCTTAGGTCATGAAATTTGACCCTGCCCCGGTAATACGACCACCCTGTTAATGCTGCCAAATTTTTATGACCTACTGGTGACCGTTTTAACAGGGTTCGACTTCACTGAAAAGGAAATTAGGTAATGGAAAACTGTGAGTGGCAAAGATAGTTTAGTGTAGAATAGTAATTTACACTTAAGTCTGTAATATTTTAAAATGTGGCTTACATGACATACCAAATGCCCAGCTGTTGTTGTCCGATTATGTTGTTTAACAACATAATCGGACAACAACAGCTGGGCATTTGGTATGTCATGTAAGCCACATTTTAAAATGAAGATTGGAAACAAAATGAAAACCGAAGAAAACTTATCCTGCCGAAATAATTCACACAGCAAGTGTTCATAGCATATCATTTGACTTCTACTCACCCTATCAGGACATCTGCTGACATGGTGCCGAATTTCCGATCTTAACATAACGTGTTTTGCGTTGAAAGGACAAGTTACGAAGTCCTTTTCAGGGTGATTCTCTCGGCATTTTAACAAATGTTTTTGAAATCTTTTGGCCTTTATCCTATGCACTTCATCGTACGGACATACTAATAATTTTTCTGGATCCCAGCGAGACCAATCTTCAGGTGCAGACCACGCCATATTTCAGTAAGGAGACTGATCGAGAACACAAAATCCTTCGATAAGCGGAGACCGGTCAGCGGGTTGTCTTTGCGTTCCAGGCTTCCAGGCTTTGATTAGGACCAATGTAGTTATTTTTCTCTCCACTGTCTTTTAGTTGACAACAGTCTTTATTTAACGAAATACCAGTATAAATGAAATTATTTCCTCTTATTTTATTTTATTTTATTTTATTTTTTCTCCGTGGTCTGGCCTAATGCGAAACGGGACACTGGGACGAGGTTGACTGGGGACGAAGTTACCCCTGCTGACGTCACAGTCCACAGTCACCTATCTGTCCGCCATGACGGTCGACCGACGAGAAAGGTCATAAGAAAGTTTTCCGGCGCCAAATTTGAATTTATGCTGAGCAAAACATGGGACGACGGTAAGACATTTACCTTTGAAGTGATAAAATCTTAAAGTAACATTTTAAAGAAGAAGAAATTATTTGATATCCGGTTTACAGGCGCTAATTGAATTGTTTTCCGGCTACGGAAATCTTGACTTTGCTTTGAAGGCCCTACCCCATTATAGTCTATCCTTCGGTCAAACATAGAGGCTATCTTAGTTACTTTTGGGAAAATGTAATTTTTGCGATCCCAGCTTAGTCATGAACTTTCTGTTTACCGTACTTCATTTTGAGAAAGGTTATCGGAAAAAGTGCACGCAACAATCCCGAAAGGTAATGTGGGTGATTTTGAGTCCACTGTTCTTCAAAGAAATTTGAAAGAATGGCACGGGGAGGGGGGGAGGGGGGGGGGGGGGGGGTGGGGAGCCACGAGCATATGTTTGCGTGCGCTAAAAGAAAGCAAAGCCCTCAGACTTGACACAAATTCGACTGCAGAGCGCCGAAGGGGAGAGGGGCGAGCGAAAATGATCGAAGTACCTGCAGAAATTAAACCGGAAATGGGCTTTGGGAATGTCTAATGTGTACTCAGGCTCGATTACAAGTCACTGTTTTATG
>OZ037781.1:4318532-4431032 GCA_964035525.1 Porites cylindrica | reverse complement strand
CTACAATTAAGCCAGTAAACAGCCCTTTTCGGGCCTCCCGATTTACCAGCTTGAATGTTACTAACAGGATCCTGTGCAATACAAGCTCAAACAGTCCGTCTCTGGACCACACTAAGTTATTTATAAACGTTGGGCCTAGCAGTATTGGTAACTGAGTTGAATTGCCAATAAATTTGATGAAAGTCTGTGGCAATTTTTTATTTTTATTTTTTACAATGGAAACTAGATAGGAATTAAGTTTACTCAGGCGCGACGATACTAATTAAAAGTAACTTAAAATACGTCTTTAATACGTCTGCTTGATGTCCAGTTAAGTTGTTCTTGTTACTCTGGAACCGTTTGCGCGCCGTAATATGTATCCTGTTATAGCATCAAACAAAACTGATTCCTTATAATATTGTTCACCTCGGAGGCCTTCCTGTTTTGAAGATGAACTTTTGCAGTTGTCGCGGAGAGAAAGGCAAGCAAAACAAAGGCCACGGACGCTTTCATGGTACCCTAACAACTAAAAACAAAGTAGTGCTATAAACACTAAATAATGATTTTTATTATGTTTTCTATTACATATTCAGCAACTGTTTGCTTTAACGTTTTTACTTCATGTAATAAGAACTATTTCAACACGTCACAGAAAAGACTAGAAAATTACTTGACGTCCGTTTAATAGGCCACTCGCAAGATGACGTCACTTTACTTCTTCGACCAGAATCCTCTTCATTTCGTTATCCCGGCGAGGATTTAATAACAAAAGCCCTAATTTGCACAGGAAAGGAACCCCTGAAGGATTCTAGTCGATTAGTAGTAAAATAACATCATCGGGCAAATGGCCTTTTTGTAAATCTTAATCAGAATGCATGAGAAATTCAAACCACTGGCCGGACGCACAAGGGTGTGTAACGGATAGATTCAAGACCCTGCAGGGTTTTATCCGTTTTTTCCCCGATGTTTGTTTTCGTATAAGTTTTAACTGTAAAATGATCAGAATTAAACGTTCGCAATATCGGTCCGTAACATTTCTCCGATTTCTAACCAGTTCTTGGCTATTCTATGTATTGTGGCTCTAGATAGCTGCGTTGCTAATCGTTGGAGTGCTTGATGTATGAAATACACGAATTTTTTTTACGCCAGTAATGATATGATTTACTATTTTAGCCTTTGAATCTCTGACTGGAATAGCCTGCGAAAACAGCGGTCTCTCCTGCACGAAGTCCTTGCTGCTAGGGTCGAAACACCCCTGAGCGGAGAGAATCGAGGAGAGACGGCTATTTTTGCAGGCTATAGTTTGAATCCTACAATGGTATTACCATTGAATGAGACCCCGTTACGAGATAAGTTAAACAGAGTACAATTTAATTCTTAGGAGCTCTAGGAGAGCTTGCTCGCAGGCTAAAACAAAATTGAATTCTTTTCACTTTTTTTTTTCTTCGGTCACCACCAAGCCTTAATATCCACATGGAAATCCTCCAAACTGATCTTCAGCTATACATTACCACAAAAAAATTGTCTTAGAGAATTCCGTGTAACCTTTTCTTTTACTGATGTATTGATATTGTTAGGCGATATTTGATGATGATCACTGTTGGGACTTTAAGGTCGGTGAAACGTTTAATTTTTTTTAAGTGCATGTCAAATCAGGGAGATTAAGAGACTCGAGTTTTGAGCAAATAAATTGACCACTTTTGTTTTCCCTGGTTAATGACTCTGAGTTTGGGTGTTAAAACATCTTCAACAAATTACCAACAAACATTATGACATACCTGTTAGTCAAAATTCTCTTCCCGATGGATTAAAACTAAAGAATCGGCGGGGTCAAACTAACAGTAAACCGATGAACATTCGTTTGTGTAGACCAATTTCAAAGTATCTGAGATCAATTAAAATTCAGGGTAAACAAACTGCAGTTGGAAGGAAACAAATCAACAGCTAAACTATTTTTCGGAAAGGCGTCGGGCACGAAAAAGCGAACTGCATTGCTACGTAAACTCTTTTCCTTTTATAAGAATGTTGTTTTTCCGGCCCAGGCTGAATATTCTTATTTTCCTGCCGATTTTAGGGTGAAAATGTTCTTGTAATGTTCTTAGATTATAGCTTTAAACTTTTCCGTTTTAGAATGTATTGGGAATAAATTACACTGAGTTAATGCCGGTTTTTTGTTTTTTGTTTTGCTTTGGTGGCTTGTTTTGACGTTAAGAGAAAGGAATATAATTTTACGGTTAGTTGAAAACATGTCAATGCATTTTATTTCCAAATTTTCATTGAAATTATACCCTCTTCCAAATCTCAACCTTAGGTTTAAACATGTCATATTCTGAAGTGTCGCAAATTTAAGCGTCAACATTCTTATAAATCAGTTCTTATAAAAGAAAAGTGTATCTGGTAAACTATTCTGACTGGTTCTCAGTATCTAAAATCACCCAAGACAAGGATGGTAGAGAATAATAAGCAAATAATTAACATATAAATTGTTTTTGAATGGCTGAAAATATAACCCATTAGCCTGTTAAATAATACATTCTTGTGTATGTTCAGGTTACTATTATTTAAATTAATTCATTGAGATTATTTCTTTTTTTTCTTTTATCTTGTCTTTTCTCTGTAGTTAGACCATACCAAGTCA
Source organism: Porites cylindrica (assembly GCA_964035525.1). Classification (NCBI taxonomy): domain Eukaryota; kingdom Metazoa; phylum Cnidaria; class Anthozoa; order Scleractinia; family Poritidae; genus Porites; species Porites cylindrica. The sequence goes on along the minus strand of OZ037781.1, from coordinate 4,428,415 downwards.
CATTACATGCAAAATCAAAATCAAATAATACTATTTCATCATCTGTAATTTTATTGTTATTGTTTTATTTTTATTTTTTTGTGATAGGACTGGTGTATTGGCTTGTCGAAATTTCAACTGTCACGTTGCCTGAATTGAAGTGTCAGCCGTTTCGACGTCCCCTTCTCGGGTTAGGGTCTGTAGCAGGGCAGACATTTCAGACTATCTTTCACGTTGCTTGATCAGTCTCAATCGTTTGTGACAACTATCATTATATTTATAACAAATCAAATATTCACAGTCGTAAGTGTGATTGTTTTTCCCACTGGAAATTATATTTTGCAATTCATATCTTGTTGTCAAGGGCGTGCCCCACGGGGACCCACTTATAGAGTTATCTACTTGTGCCCTGTCGATCATCTTCGCACCTTAAAAATGCGCCTTTTATGTAAAATTAAACATTTATTGTGTGAAGTTGAGTATTTGATGAAGAATTATCATCATCATCGTCATTCTTATTATTAATCCTTATGCTGATTATGCAGAATGACTGATTAGTCAAGAATCTATGTTGGTTTGTTTTCGTCTCTATTTATGGCACTGAGTTTAACTGAAGGTAGATAACTGGGTCATATAGTTCGTTATCTTACATGCTTTATTTTACTCTTATAGTTATTTTTTCATGAAGCTATGTTTCTGCATACCTTCTGTCTAAAAGAAATAATAACAACCATTAAAATGTAATTGTCTTACGTGCCGGGAGCGAGCAAGAGCCATAATGGGATAGAAAGGGAAACGCCCAGTCTAGCCCTTGGGATATGTGGGATATGTGAATTTCACCAAAGTTGAATTAATCGGAAATTGGTTTCCCGAGAAGTCCGCAAACTTTTAGTCAGTGCTGTCAAGAAATAATGGCGTCCCTGGTCCCTTTTTTTTCTTCTCAGGCCTCGGGCTTACACCCTCGTTTCTCGCGGCTCGCGTCCTTAGGTTTCGCGTACAGTAACTTTGCAAAAAAAAAATAAGAGACTGCTTGCAGTCTACAGAGGGCCCATCCTGCCGAGCAGAAGCAAAACCACAGAAAATCAATATGCGTGTCATGACCTCTGAGTGTGAAACAAGCTTGTTAAATCAAAACATAGAACCCTCTAGAGCATAGTCTACCCGCCAGAAGGAAAAAACTTATTGGAACAAGAAGCATCAATTTAAGCATTTTAGTTAATTCTTTGACTTTCGTCTGTTTCTTTTCATAAGCGGACTTCTTCTCACGGCCTTCTCGCGAGGGAAACAGAATTTGAGTCCTCTTCGGACAAATCATTGTCCTACGCTTGCGGGTAGGAACGCTAACGTCAATTTCTTGAACTGAAATCACAGGTAGCCCAGGCTCACTATGAGAGCCCTGAACAACATTATGCTACTTAGCTAATTAATTATTCATAAGACAACAGTTATAAGACGTTGTATGAGAATTATCCAATTTCTCCATAATTGAGCGAAACGTACATTGAATTTTTCCTTTTAGGATTTTTTTATGTATATTTGCGTGTTGATTGCGTTTGAGGCCTCTTAAGATGCCAAAGAACCCGAAAACAACACTACCCATCAAGCTAATTTATTTAATAATTCATACAGCAATAAAATTATAAGACGTTGTATGGAGAAATATTCTTTGCTAACTAAATTAGCAAAATGTACATTAAATATCGCTTTCAAGCTTACCTTTAGCGTTTTCTTGTTTTTCTTTGTGTTCTGACTGCATTTCACACCTAGGCACTGTTTACTGCCTTTATTTGAGCGACAGTTTTTCACCCAAATGAATTTCTGTAGATTATCCCATGAATTTTGTCAAACCGATTTTGAGCCGCAGCCTTCTTCCTTCAGCAGCTGATGTAGTATTCTTCCAACTCGTGGAATTTGGCGCCAGATAGTTCCATAGCCACGAAGTCGTCACGTGCTTTGTTCGTTAATAGAGAGATTGAGTTTCACGTTTACGCCAATTTGTACCACGTGACCAAGTTTTCCGCTTAATTGCCGTGTACTGTTTACTACTTCTACTCGAAAATAATTAGTTTCACGCCAGTTTTATCCCGGTAAGAATTGTTCTGGACAGTTTCTATCTGCTTATTTTCTATTCTGAGAAATTCTCAACTTAAATCTGGCGTTTGCCGTTCGCCGTGAACGTGAATCTTAATCTCTAGTTTTTCTTTATGTACAGCAGCGATACCCGAATGAGCAAATATAGTGACTTTCCGTCCCAATCATCCTTAAGACCAAAATCTGCAATTTACACTCTTACGCGAGACTTCGAGCATACCCGTCACTTTTTTACGGGAGTCCCCCCGGGAAACAAAATCAGACAAAATGAGGAGATGAATATGATTCTTGCAGCTTAATATTATTGATAAGCCTGATACAATCTTGGACCATTACAGTCAGTCCTGTTTGGAATGTGATACGTATACATCATAGTCTCAATCACATTATCTCCAGCCGCTGAAGGCTTCTTCAACGACTTCGTGGACTGGTTTCTGACTTGCAATCTCTTGCTCACGAGCAATCTCTTGCTCACGAGCAATCTCTGTTGGATGTTTGGAACATTTTCCAGCAGAGGGACCAGTGACCCTAACAGAAAAACGAAATATACAAAAACTGAGAACACTGTCATGCAACACATCAAGGAACCAATTTCATGTTATTAAAATAAATGAAAGTACCGTATTTACTCGATAACCCGGGGGAGGTACTCCCTTTTGGCCTTCACGGGGAGGCTCCGCCCGAAAGGGACATCTTTATCAGGGGCACCCACCGACTGTTTTCTATAAAATATCTGTTCCTAGGATTTTCTATTAACTGCTAAAAATTTCTAGATGACCGTTCTATTCATGTACAATTTTTGAAGCTCATCTAATAGATTCCCTACGATTTTCGTAAGTTTAATATTTTCACATTTCACTCCCCAGGTTAGGCTATTTTTCGTAGAAAAAAGGAAGCTAAAATTTTCGGATTCAAAAATGTGATGGAGAGAAGAATCAGCAAAATTCTCACTTTCGTGATACGTTAAATTGCATCTAAAACTTTCGGGATAATAATACTAATTAAAAGCCCTAGTAATTTCGAAAAGACTCAAGTTCCCCCAGGATGACCGAACAGATACAAATTTTATAGCACCGCTTAGAATGCATTTCTAGAGATGTAAAAGTACTCAGGATAGCCTAAAAAGTATTTTTAAGGTATGTAGGAGGAAATCTTCTCTGGGTGTCCCTGCTTTATTCTCACGCCTCAGATATATCAAAGAGCCGCTTTGGATAGGTGCAGGTGGACCCATATGAAAGGGTAAAGTTTTCACTTAATAAGTTGAAATATATGAAAGGGCAGGGAAATCTGTCATTGTGGCATGCAAAAACAGGTCCAAAAGGGCTAACAGTTGAGTTTTATGGTTATAAAAAGTCAAGAAAACCTTCTGGTTTTGGGATTAATTCCTATTTAAAAGACGGTGCATTTACAGCAGTTAAAAGGGGTGCAAAGTTCTAAACTCATATGTGAAAGGGGTACCATTTGTCCATGGAAGGTATACAAAAGGGGTACCTCTTTCATGAAAAATCGTGTATAAAAGGGTTAAGGGGGTGGACCTCGGGGCGGAGCGCTAGCCTCCCCGTATAAAACTTTGTTGAGTTAATGGAAATAAAAATAGGAATGGTGCCAGGTTCCCTCCCTTAATGTATGCTTACTGGCAAAAACGAGGATCGCAGCAGGTCTCCCTTGAGTCACACGTTCTACATCCAGATTGTCTCTTGAGGAAGTTATTTGCTTCATCTGGGTCCTCAATGACCTGGGTATAAAAGAAGAATAAACACAAGGCCTACCTTGAGTCTTCATCGCGCCATAGATTTAAGATTTTTTACTGCTATTTTTTCTAACACTTTATGAGCTCCTGAAAACACAATCTCTTTTCTCTTATTAGAAGTCCCTAAACAAACAACTAAGTTTTTAAGTAACCTTTTAGCATTAGTAGCATTCACTATTTATGCGTTCGCGCGAACTTAAATAGCCTGCCAACCGCAGACGTATTTCCGGTCGTCGCTTCTCTCCCTCTAATCTTTTCTTCAATATGAATCCTCTTGGTGCTTATTTCATCAAGCAGTGCCACAATCCCGGCAAATAAACTTTCGTAAACGCGTCGTTCTGAGAAAAAAGGGCGACAGTACACAGGCTACGTCGCCTTTTCAATTTCGACTTGAAAACATATCCACTGCGCACGATCTTGCAAAAAGTCTCGCGAGTTAGTTCCTTGATTTTAAGAGCTAAACTGTGATTGGCTAAAAAGTTCTACGTCAGGGAAATCGTTTTGCCGCTGGGGTTCGCAGACGTTATTTTTCGGAGGGATAGAAGCGACGACCGGAAATGCGTCTGCGGTTCGCAGGGGAGAACTTTGTGACGACTACAATTAAGCCAGTAAACAGCACTTTTCGTGCGCCCCAATTTTAAGCATCTTGAATGTTACTGTCGGGATCCTGTGCATTCAAAGCTAAAACAGTGCAACTCTAGATCACACTACGTTATTTATCAACATTGGGCTAAGCAGTGTTGGTAAGTTGATTTACTAATAAACTTGATGAAGGTCAGAGCAAAATTTTTATTTTTTACTGTAGAAACTACTTCATAGGATTTAATTTTGCTCAGGCGCGGCGATACTGAAGTAACTTTATAATACGTCTTTAAAGACGTTTCCTGACAACTAAGTGAGTTTGAATAGGTTGCAAGAGCTTGTACTAATCTGCTTGATGTGCAATTATAATTAAGTCGTGGTTATTACTCTGGAATCATTTGAAATTGATTCCTTATAATACTATTCACCTCGGAGGCCTTCCTCTTTTGAAGATGAACTTTTGCAGTTGTCGCGGAGAGAAAGGCAAGCAAAACAAAGGCCACGGACGCTTTCATGGTACCCTAACAACTAAATCAAAGCAGTGCTATAAACAACTAAATAATGATTTTTATTATGTTTTCTATTACATATTCAGCAACTGTTTGCTAAAACGTTTTTACTTCATATAATAAGAACTATTTCAAGATGTCACAGAAAAGAATAGAGGCCACTCGCTCGTTCAGTTTACTAGCGTAAATTGATCAGAATTAAACGTTCTCAATATCCGTCCGTAACATTTCTCTGATTTCTAAACAGTTCTTGGCTTTTCTATGTATTATAGCTCTAGATAGCTGCGTCGCTAATCGTAGGAGTACTTGATGTATGAAATACACCGCGAACTCTTTTACCCAAGTAATGAGATGATTTACTATTTTAGTTTTTGAATCTCTGGCTGGAATACCGTATTTATTCGATTAACCGCCCTGGACGCTTATTAAATTTTTGGACCTTGAAAGCTGGCGCTTGTTAAATTTTCACCATTCTCAGCAAGTGTAGTAGTATATTTTCCAACAAAACGGTAAATGCTAATAACATTAAGCGAAAATGTACCAAAGCAAGGTTTCTGTACAATACTCTGAAGAAAACTGCGACTTCAGGAGGGTCGCTTATTATCTCTTATTGACGTTTTTGTGGGAGGGAGTGGGGTGGGGTGGGTGCTTATTCGAGGCTGTGCGCTTATTAACTTTTTCTGCCGTTATGATGTGTGTTTAATTTCCATGTGGATATTAAGGCTTGGTGGTGACCGAAGAAAAAAAAAAGTGAAAATAAAGTTAAATTTTGTTTTAGCCTGCGAGCAAGCTCTCCTAGAGCTCCTAAGAATTAAATTGTACTCTGTTTAACTTCTCCTAACGGGGTCTCATTCAATGGTAATACTATTCTAGGATTCAAACTATAGCCTGCGAAAACAGCCGTCGCTCCTCGCAGTCCTCGCTTCACGCAGTCGTCGCTCACTAGCGAGGGTCGAAACGCCCTTGAGCGGAGAGAATCGAGGAGAGACGGTTGTTTTCGCAGGCTACAGTTTGAATCCTACAATGGTATTACCATTGAATGAGACCCCGGTAGGAGAAGTTAAACAGAGTACAATTTAATTCTTAGGAGCTCTAGGAGAGCTTGCTCGCGGGCTAAAACAAAATTAAACTTTTTCCCTTTTTTTTTTCTTCGGTCACCACCAAGCCTTAATATCCACATGGAAATCCTGCGAACTAATCTCCAGCTATCACAACTTTAAAAAAAAAAATGTCTCGGAGAATTTAGTGCAAGCTTTTCTTTTGTTAATATATTGATATTGTTAGGCGAGATTTGATGGTCAGTGAAAAGTGTAATTTTTTTAAGATAGATCAAATCAGGGAGATTAAGAGACTTGCGTTTTGCGCAAATGTATTAAGTACTTTTGTTTTCCCTGGTTAATGATTATAAGTTTGGGTGTTAAAAAGTTCTTCAACAAATTACCAAAAAACATACCTGTTAGTCAATATTCTCTTTCAGTTGGATTGAAACTAAAGAATCGGGTCAAACCAACAGTAAAATGATCAATGTGCGTTTGTGTAGACCTATTTCGAAGTATCTGAGATCAATTAAAATTCAGGGCAAACAAATCAACAGCTGAGCAATTCTTCGGAAAGGCGTCCGGCACGAAAGAGCGCGTGACCCACTGCACGAGAACTGCTTTGCTACCGATACATACACTCTTTTCCTTTAACAAGAACGTTGTCTTTCCAGCCCAGGCCGGAATATTCTTAGTTTCCTGCCAATTTTAGGGTGAAAATATTCTATGACTTGTATTATTATTAAATTATAGCATCTGACTTTTCCGTTTTATTATTGGGTATAAATTGCAGTAATGCAGGTTTTTTCGGTTTGGTGGCTTGTTTTGCCGTTCAGAGAAAGGAATAATTTTACGGTTAAGTTCAAAAGATATAAATGTATTTTATTTATAAATTTTCAAATTATATCATCTTCAGAATCTCAGCCTTAGGTTTATACATATCATATTCTTAAATTTCTCAAATTTAAGACTCGAGATTCTTATAAATTTGTTCTTGTAAAAAAGAGTGTATCTGGTGAACTATTCTGACTGGCTGTCTGCTAAAATCACCCAAGAAAAGGAACTCAAACTCAAAATGATAGAGAATAATAAGCAAATAATTAAATTGGAATATAACCCATCAGCCAGTTAAATAATACATTCTTAAATTAATTCAATGAGATTATTTTATTTTTTTCTTTTATCTTGTCTTTACTCTGTAGTTAGACCATACCGCGTCGTATTACATGCAAAATCAATTCATACATACTATTTCATCATCTGTATTTTTTTTGGTCTTTGTGATGGGACTGGTGTATTAACTAGTCGAAATTTCGAAAGTCTTTCACATTGCCTGAAGCGCTTTCACGTTGTTTGAACAGTCCCAGAAATTACATATTCACAGTCGTAAGTGTGATTGTTTTTTCCCACTGGAAATTATAATTGCAATTCATTTCTTGTCGTCAAGGGCGTACTCCACGTGGGCCAACTAAAAGAGTTTTCTATTTGCGCCCTTTAGATCATCTTCGCATCTTAAAAATGCGCTTGCTTTGTAAAATTAAACGATTATTGAATGAAGATGAGTATGTCATGAAGAATTCTTATCATCCTCTTCATCATCGTGGTCATTGTTATTATTAATCCTCATGTTGATTAAGCAGAATGATTGATTACGTGCCGCGAGCGAGTTAAGGCTTGGGGAAGCTTTGATAAGAGTCATCAGGTACCAAATATATTGTTAGTATGTTACTCTGAGGAGACGGCTGTTAATTGAATCTTTTGTAAGGAGCGTGAAATTAATTATCCTTATGTTGATTAAGCAGAATGATCGATTACGTGCCGCGAGCGAGTTAAGGCTTGAGGAAGTTTTGTTAAGAGTTATCAGGTACCCAATATATTGTTAGTATGTTACCCTGAGAAGACAGCTGTATATTGAACCTTTTGTAAGGAGCCTGAAATTAATTTGCATCGAACTTCGAGGATTGCTACAAAAATAACGGAACATCCTTCCGACTCAGCAACAAACAATACAAACTGTCTAAACACATAGGATGCCTTATGTGAGGTGCCTGAATGTAGTAAAAAAATACCAACCCTAGAGTAAATGGAGCTTATGTCTCTATTAATGTTTTTAATAGACTAAAAATATATGTCTACTATGTACTCTGAATGACTGCAATAAAGTAGCAAGTTCATGTGCCCCAACAAACAGGAACAAATATGTAAAATGAAAAGTACTCAAAAAATGTTAACCCTTTACTTAAAATAGAAAAATGTCTCTATGAAGGGTTTGTAATAAACTACAGAAAACCATATATATATATACATATATATCTAGTGTGTACTCTGAATAAATGTAAGTGCAATGAATAATACCAAGTTTGAGCTCCCATAAGGTTTCCGTAAGGATAATATATCAGTCTTTAAATAGAGTATCTGAAATTGCAAAGCCTTTAATTAAACCTCTTTAGTATACGTTAAAGCTATAAATAATTCACAACCGAAATACATGATGCTTCAGAAATTGGTTGTGTTGGGTTTTCAGATAAGTATAATCGTAGACGGCGGACGGAGAAGTAACTGTAGAATTTTCAGGAACTGCAGGTGATTAAAAAGAAAGTTAATATTCTGATTTCCAGACTTTAGAAGTATAATCCATCGATTTATTGCGATGAATCTGCGCATATCTTCACAACCAGTCCAACAACCAAAAAATTGCAACTGTAGAAAATGGAAAACTGAATGCCTTGCCCCTTGAAGGGAACTGCATGCAATCAAAATCTGCAGTGACAACTGAGGTAACTATAGAATGCTATAGTTGTGAGACTTTCATCCGTCCTCAAGGATCGCTACAGAAATCATTGAACATCCTCCCGACAACGGCTTGGAAACTAAAATTTGATAGCATTTTGTTTTGAATGAGGGTATGGGCATGATTTTCAGTTGAACATGCCTAGCGAGCGTAAAAATCGCATCCAGTCTGAGGATTAATGAGAGAGGGAAAATTTTATATATTTAGGCATGACAAAATTCAAGGGAACATTGGTACTTAGAAATAACATCTCATAGGCATGGAAAAAAAGGGTTCATGCCCTCGCAGCCCAAAATTGACCCAGCTAAACTTAGGTCCCAGATCTCTCGCCGGGTTGATAATTCATTCCCAGTTTTTGCTCCTCTGGTTTGGCATGCCGGGCATGCCGATCGTGAAGCCAGTTGGTTTGACATGCCGGGCATGCATGAAATTAGCATGCCCAGCGAGACTGATTTTGATGTTCGCTTCAGCATCATATCCTGAGATTCACATATAATCGCCAAATATATCTTAGGGAGCTTGAAGTTACAGGTTCCATGCCTGGCAATAAATGCAGATTATAACAAAAAAAGTCATGTTTGTCACAATGTATGTCACGGGATCGACTGGCAAAACTGAAGACAAAAGCTTGGATTTATAAATAAAAAGCACAACAAAACAACATTATTCATGCATAAAATAGAATACTTCACTTGCAATCAAAGATTAATCCTTTTATTTCAAACCGATACTGACACTTCTGGGTCCAGATTTAAATTTGATCGCGGAAAAGCGTTTTAAATAATAAGATAACAAATCTTCTCAGTATAAACTTATCCATGCTTATATCGCGTCGGAATGTTTCCCGGTCAACAGCATTAAAAGACTGGTGAAAATTAAGCTTACCAGGTCGTTCAAGTCAGTACGAGAGTACGACGTTAATGCTGCAAAGACGTTCTGATTTGGTGAATTTGGACTGCCTTCTCAGATGGATTTTGCTTAGGTTTTCAGTGCGCTTCTTGTCGGCTATGCGAATCTCGCAAACTGTTTTACTCCTTGCTGACGATAGTCCTTTGAGCAACGTCATCTGCTTCATCCGGAGATACCCCGAGCAAGCACGAAATCGGCCGAATTTCCGCAGAAGTGTTTTCGGATGACGATGAATCTAGTTTGTTGTAGCGTGGCAGTTGTGGCGTCACGATGTCGTCATGTCTCTTCGCACTTGTTTGTCTTTTTTTTCTGCGGTGCATGGTTGAGATGTTGGTGAATGCTGGACAAGAAATGGATTCTGCGAGAGACTGTAAGTACAAATGTAGTATTAATTTGTAAAGAAAAAGCCTGAATATCGAACAAATCCCCTGAATTAGCTTTTTGGCATTCAGTTTATCTTGCTGTTGAGCATGCCTAAGAACTGCGGCATAAGTGGTTGTCAACTCGTTCACTTCGGATTGTTTCTGTTTGTACGTCTTGTAATCTTCTTCTGCTGCTAAGAAGACTAGACAAAACTTCAAAAATATAGAAACCAAAGCTAAAAAAAGTTAGATCTAATTTTTCAGCTCGGGCATAATTATGTTTGGCACCCATGGTCACATTTTTTCACTGTACTGGTAAAGTTACTTATTTTTGCTGCATAGTTTGACTGTTGTTTGAAAGACAATCAAACGGATATTACAATCACTTTTGGAGACAAAATAAAATATCCGTAAATCAAATGCCCAAATCAGATTTGGATTTCGCTTTGAAAAAATGAACATGCTGCAGGTGTCAATGCAAAGTTGTAAACAACTCTGAATATAAGCAGTCTGTGAATGTGCGTTTAGGTCCACAAAACTAATTTTTCTTTTAGACATCTCATCCAAGCAAAGACTTAAGGCTTACATTGCTTGTCTGCGAGTGTACTACAAAATGCTTTGCTACAGTAAGCCTCTGAGAGGTGATTCTGGTAAATTTATAGGACGCTAAAATGCAAAAAATTCTATTTAGTAAGCTTAAACAACCTAAAGGGTCCGACTTTTGAATTACAAAATGTTCACGTTTGCAGGCTCTACTTAAATGAACATGGTTTTTGAAATGATTTTGTACTATTTTAACTCGAAAATTATGATTGGGTTATAAAGCTTTTAAAAAGGACGAAAACTAAGCTGATAAACATGTTCAATGTAAAAAAACTAAGATTTAGTCGTTTTTTCAACTTTGCTTTGTGGGCCGAAAAATTTACCTTTACGCAACAACAAAAGCAAACAATGAGGCTTTTATTCGACATATTTTGTGAGAATTTTATCTGAACAATTTAATGCTACTAGCATTGTTTTCGTATAGGAATTTTCCTAATTATATGAGCTTTTAATTTAATCATTTTGATACTTTATAAACTTCTCATTTGATAGCTTCACTTCTTTATACACCGATTGAGAAACAAATTCGCTCTCGTTAAATCCTATTTTATGACCTATTTATTAGAACTCTAGGTAACATGTGAAATGATGTAACCGGACAGGCTTTAACCTTTGGTCCTAATTTATTTTTTCTTCGCAACCCCTAATCAGTTGACGGGCCTTAAGAGAATATCGCCACAAAAAGTTGCGAAAAATTTTTCGCTGAGTTTCCTTTACATATTCCGGCTTTATATGGGTCTACGCCTTACCTGCTTAAAAATGAAACTGTTGTTCAAGTGTCAGTCAAACTCGGGATAATCTTGACTTGCAAACCCAAATGCAAAGGTTTATTTTGCAGTGGAAGAGCATGTAAACATCATCGAACAACGCAATGTAAACTGGCTAATGTGAAACCACGTTTCTTTCACTTGCCATGCACACTCTTGTGAAATTAGCCTCAGACAATTAGTTGCGACCTCTCACAGACTCAACAAGCCAGTATGAAAATATGTTAAGAGAAGCTGAGTCTACATGTTCAATTTCTTTTTTTCATATTGCCCATGCATGTGTTAACATTCCATTTCTTTTTTGTTACAGGTAACTTCCAGACATGACGAGGAGATAATTACTTTTCTAGAGAGCAATTCTTGGATACTGTCAGTTATTACTGACTTACTTTCAGTTAAAAACAAAGAACACAGACACTGGTAATGACACAAAAACACTAATCCCTGGCAAGCCTACAAAACAGGAAAGAGGAAGTCAGACTCCTTATCAAAATGTGAAACAAGATAAAAACAGCTTTTCTAACGTAGGGAAAATTGCGTTAGAGAGATTTGTCATTGCTACGTTACATTCAAGCACATTGCATTGTCAAACATCATAATTTACTGAATGATGAACAGTGATTTTGGGGCTTAGCTCATTTTGTAATGAACTTTGAAAGATATTCTATAACCTTGTATTTTTAAAAGCTTTCATGGAACATAGATGCATGTTATTATACGATGAAAATCGTCTCTGTCTCTCTTTTTACTGATTTCAGTCAATTCCATTTTATTCGCAATGTGAAATGGGAATCCTATTGAAGACCCATTAAAAGGGGTGAGGAGTTTTTACAATCCCCCAACAGGTCATCTCCACGATGACGCTGTTTTATTACTACGGCAGAATCCGTCAGGGTTTTACTTTCTTGTGAAAATTAGAGCTTTTGTTATTTAAACTTCGCTGGGACAACCAAATGGAATAACAATGACGTCATCGTGTAACCGTACATCAAAAGATAAGCACGGTGATCTGTTTAGTTTTTTTTTTTAGCCAGGCTTAAAATATCTGTAGATTCAAGGAATTATAACCTGTGCGTTGAGAGCATGCCAGAGACCGATTTTGGCATGCCCGGCATGACCCAGATTATGGCACGCCCGGCATGCAAGAGAATTTGGCATGCCGGGCATGTCAGAGAATTTGGCATGCTGGGCATGCCAGAGAATTTGGCATGCCGGGCATGCCAGAAAATTTGGCATGCCCGGCATGCCGGAGACTTTGCTGGGTATGAATTAATTATTACTAGAACCTAGGCTTCTCGCGGCCTGGGTTAGAAGGTCACGGAACCTCAAATTATGCTTACAGGGCATGCGAAATTCTGTTGCATGCCAATTTCAATGCAAAACCACTCTGGGGCCACGCCCTCTATTACCAGTGAGCAAATCATTTACGATAGGCATGGGAAAAATCCTTGCATGCTAACCAACATTGAAAACGTAGCAGAAATGTCCTCAGTTGCTGAGTCATGCCCTAGGGGAGGCTTTAAAATACAGAATTTCCAGACATGGATGAGGGAATGTTTCGTAAACAGCATGTGGTCATGCCGGCTAGGACGTATTGCCTCCGTATTGCCTTTTTTTACAGCTAGCTAGGCTCATTTTTAGGTTCCATGGCCTGAAATGACGAAAAATTCATGCCCTAAATGTAAAAAGTCCAAAAACGTCCTCGAAATTTTAGTTTCCAAGCCGTTCGACCCAGGAACAGACAAAACGAACTTAATCTAAACATATATGTTCCCTTATTTTCAATAAAATGGAAAGTAGTCAAAACATACCAACCCCACAGGACCCACAGTAAATGGAGCTTATGTCTCTAAGTATGAAAGTTTTTAATAAACTAAAAAATATATATCTACTATGTACTCTGAATGACTGCAATGAATTAGCAAGTTCATGTCCCCTCACAAACAGGAACAATTATGTAGTGATAAACTTTAAGAATTACTTTTTGGGTGCATGGTGTAGGTGGGCGATTGCATGGGTTATTTTGTTTGGGAAGAATTTGTTTTCCAGGCCTAATCTAATGTGTTCAAGAGCCATTTGGGGCAGTTATTGCAGTTTAGGCTCAGTCGGTACTTAATTTCTATAAAGGAAGTATACTTGATGACTACCAGATAAATAAAGAAACTTGAGTTTGGTCCTTAAATATACAGAAATTGTTCACAATTGTACATTGCAAACTCCTTTAAGCAACGTCCATGAAGACAATTGCAATCTGCACCTTTTTTTATAGACCTTTCTCCATTGTGGGAATAAGTAATTACTTCTACTAATTTTGTAAATACAGTTCGGTGCAGTATCTTCTTGTAATATCAATTGGTAATCTCGAAGTCAATCTCTTTGCTTTGGCCAGGGCTAAAAGCGAAGTTCCCATTAATAGATTCATAATTTAAATCAAACAATAAACTTGTAATCCACAAATCCAGTTAACTTAAGGACACATTTATGTGACTTTTGAGGGAATGGCTAAGTGATTTTAGGGAAAAATAATTTGCATACAGTCCAAGAGTGAAACAAATCATACATAGAGTTAATAATATATGTACACCCAAAAAATTTGCAATCATCTTAGATCACAGTCAAGAGCCATAAATAAAAGACCTCAGACCAGCCAGACCACAAAAAATGTAAAGTTCTTATCAGCGGTTGTTTTCTGTTTTACGAAAATTACTAAGATCATCCACTGTTCTTTAGATCATGGTATCTTTTCATCATTGGTGAAAATGCCCTGGTTTTCTTTTCCATAAAAAAAAGTGGCCTGAAACGTACATTTAAAAACTATCGACCTTTCAGTAACTTACGATTTATTTCCTGCAACCCAACTGGAAGTGCTGCAGCCAAACAACTTTAGCATAATACAGTAACATGAATAATTTACTCTCCATGCTATAATCTCCATATCATAAGTATCATAAGAACTGCTTTGCTACCGATACATACACTCTTTTCCTTTAACAACAACGTTGTTTTTCCAGAAAATATTCTATGACTTGTATTATTCTTAAATTATAGCATCTGACTTTTCCGTTTTATTATTGGGTATAAATTGCAGTAATGCAGGTTTTTTCGGTTTGGTGGCTTGTTTTGCCGTTCAGAGAAAGGAATAATGCATGGGAAATTCAAACCACTGGCCGAGCGCACAAGGATGTAACGGATAGATCTAAGACCCTACAGGTTTTTTCTCTCTTTTTTTTCTCTCTGATGTTTGTTGTCGTAAGGGTTTTAACTGTAAAATTATCAGAATTAAACGTGCGCAATATCCGTCCGTAACATTTCTCTGATTTCTAAACAGTTCTTGGCTATTCCATGTATTATAGTTACTAGATAGCTGCATCGCTAATCGTAGCAGTGCTTGATGTATGAAATACACAACCTTTTTTTTGCTGCAGTAACGATATGATTTACTATTTTAGCGTTTGAATCTCTGGCTGGAATAGCCTGCGAAAACAGCGGTCTCTCCTCGCTGCACGTAGTCCTCGCTCCACGCTGTCCTCGCTGCTAGGAGAGACGGCTGTTTTCGCAGGCTATAGTTTGAATCCTACAATGGTATTACCATTGAATGAGACCCCGTTAGGAGAAGTTAAACAGCGTACAATTTAATTTTTAGGAGCTCTAGGAGAGCTTGCTCGCAGGCTAAAACAAAATTGAATTCTTTTCACTCTTTTTTTTCTTCGGTCTCCGCGAAGCCTTAATATCCACATGGAAATCCTCCAAACTGATCTCCAGCTATGCATTACCTCAAAAAAAAATTGTCTTAGAGAATTCGGTGCAACCTTTTCTTTTACTGATATATTGATATTGTTAGACGAGATTTGACTTTAAGGGACTTTAAGGTCAGTGAAAATTTTAATTTTTTTAAGAGTCAAATCAGGAAGATTAAGAGACTCGAGTTTTGAGCAAATAAATTGACCACTTTTGTTTTCCCTGGTTAATGACTCTGAGTTTGGGTGTTAAAACATCTTCAACAAATTACCAACAAACATTATGACATACCTGTTAGTCAAAATTCTCTTTCCGTTGGTTTAAAACTAAAGAATCGGCGGGGTCAAACTAATAGTAAACCGATGAACATTCGTTTGTATAGACCAATTTCAAAGTGTTTGACATCAATTAAAATGCAGGGTAAACGAACTGCAGTTGGAGGCAAACAAAGCAACAAGTTAAACTATTTTTCGGAAAGGCGGCGTCAGGCACGAAAAAGCGAACTGTATTGCTACGTAAACTCTTTTCCTTTTATAAGAATGTTGTTTTTCCGGCCCAGGCGGAATATTCTTATCTTCCTGCCGATTTTAGGGTGAAAAAGTTCTTGTATTTTTCTTAGATTATAGCTTCAAACTTTCCCGTTTTAGAATGTATTGAGAATAAATTACACTGAGTTAATTCACGTTTTTTTTTTTTTTTTTTTTTGGCTTTGGTGGCTAATTGTTTTGCCGTCAAGAGAAAGGAATAATTTAACGGTTAAGTTAAAAACGTATCAATGCATTCTATTTCCAAATTTTCATTGATATTATATCCTCTTCCAAATCACAGCCTTAGGTTTAAACATGTCATATTCTGAAATGTCGCAAATCTAAACGTCAAAATTCTTATAAATTGGTTCTTATAAAAGTAGAGTGTATCTGGTAGACTATTCTGACTGGCTCTCAGTATCTAAAATCACCCAAAAAAAGGATGGTAGAGAAAAATAGTCAAATAATTAACATATAAATTGTTTTTGAATGACTGAAAATATAACCCATTAGCCTGTTAAATAATACATTCTTGTGTATGTTCAGGTTACTATTATTTAAAATAATTCATTGAGATTATTTCTTTTTTTCTTTTATCTTGTCTTTTCTCTGTACTTAGACCATACCAAGTCACATTACATGCAAAATCAAAATCAAATAATACTATTTCATCATCTGTAATTTTATTTGTTGTTGTTTTTTTTTATTTTTATTTTTTTTTTGTGATGGGACTGGTGTATTGGCTTGTCGAAATTTCAACTGTTACGTTGCCTGAATTGAAGTGTCAGCCGGTTCGACGTTACCTCCTCGTGTTAGGGTCTGTAGCAGGGCAGACATTTCAGACTATCTTTCACGTTGCTTGATCACTCCCAATCGTTTGTGACAACTATCGTTATATTTATAACAAATACATATTCACAGTCGTAAGAGTGATTGTTTTTTCCTACTGGAAATTATATTTTGCAATTCATATCTTGTTAGTTGTCAAGGGCGTGCCCCACGAGGGCCCACTTATAGAGTTATCTTTTTGCGCCCTTTTGATCATCTTCGCACTTTAAAAATGCGCCTTTAATGTAAAATTAAACATTTATTGTGTGAAGTTGAGTATGTCATGAAGAATTATCATCATCATCGTCATTCTTATTATTAATCCTTATGTTGATCATGAAGAATGACTGATTAGTCAAGAATCTATGTTGGTTTGTCAATTTGTTTTCATTTATGTCACTGAGTTGAATTGAAGATAGATAACGGGGTCATATAGTTCGTTATCTTACATGTTTTATTTTATTCTTTTATTTATTTTTTCATGAAGCTATGTTTCATGTTTCTGCATACCTTCTGTCTAAAAAAAATAACAACAACCATTAAAATGTAATTGTCTTACGTGCCGCGAGCGAGCAAGAGCCATAATGGGACAGAGACTGAAAAGCCCAATCTAGCCCTTGGGATATGTGGGACTTGTGAATTTCACTAAAGTTGAATTAATCGGAAATTGGTTTCGCCGAGAAGTCCGCAAACTTTTATTCAGCGCTGTCAAGAAATAATGGTGTCCCTGGTGGAGGCGGCGTTTCATCGACGAAAGTGATTTTGTAAACAAAGGAAACGGTTTTATCTTGAGAGATTTTTCCGATTGGGAGCTAGACTCTACAATTTCGTTGGAAATGACTGATTTGCTAGATGATATATCAATTTTTTAGGAGGAATTCTCAAACTCATTAATAATTCATTAAGAAAATACAAAGGAAATTAATGTTTAATGAGTGTTTGGAAATCGGATGAAACTCTGCTTAGTATTTGCATCCTTAATTTCTCCTTCAAAAATGATTTTGTTTGAGAAGAAATATCAAACATTCGACACAGTGTTTCATCACCAGATGAAACACCTCGAAGTTCGTCAAAAATACTCCGCTGCGCGTCGTTTTTTCAACTCTCCTCTCGGTGTTTCATCTGGTGATGAAACACTGCATCTCATGTTTGATATATTACTTGAAGTCCCCGGACAGCGATCCTAATCATGAAATTTCAATTTCGGTACTGGAACCTCGGCAGGAAGAAACAAACAACAGCTAAAGGCAAACAGAGGAGTGAGAATAATCGTCGCACAAAACAATCAAAGCAGCCAAACGTCAATTCCAGTAAAGCGACGTCGACGCACAATTCGAACGAAAACGCTAAAATGCAAGCAAATCAGAGCAGAAATCAAAACAGGAAAGCAGCAGAGGTGCGACTAGAAAGGGTCAGAAAGTAAACTTCGTCCCGGTGTTAGAACTTCGTATCAATAAGTCATGAAAAATTTGGAAACCAATCTGGAAAGCTAAAGACTGTTAATCGAAGAAATACTCGACGCTCTGAACATTGTATCTGGAACTTGTTCCTTCAGTAGCAGTGAACGCAAACAAAATCCATCAAGTTCATTTGTCATTCGAGGTTGTGGGCCCAGCGTGTCAAAACATTGCAAGAAACCATCACATTCGTGGACAAAAAAAATCGCTTTTAGTTATTCAGATCCAGAAGACACTTTGGAGAAAATTAAACAACCTAAAACCCTTATTTAGCCGCAGCAAAGAGCGTTAAGTTTGCATCAGAGGGCCAATCCTGCCGACCAGAAACAAAACCCACAGAAAATCAATATGCGTGTAATGACCTCTCAGTGTGAAACAAGCTTGTTAAATCAGAACTTAGAACCCTCCAGAGCATAATCTACCCGCCAGAAGGAAAAAACGTATTGGAACAAGAAGCATCAATTTAAGCATTGTAGTTAATTCTTTGACTTTCGTCTGTTTCTTTTCATAAGCGGACTTCTTCTCACGGCCTTCTCGCGAGGGAAACAGAATTTGAGTCCTCTTCGGACAAATCATTGTCCTACGCTTGCGGGTAGGAACGCTAACTTCAATTTCTTGAACTGAAATCACAGGTAGCCCAAGCTCACTATGAGAGCCCTGAACAACATTATCCTACTTAGCTAGTTAATTATTCATACGACAACAGTTATAAGACGTTGTATGAGAATTATCTAATTTCTCCATAATTGAGAGAAACGTACACTAGCTTTTTCCTTTTAGTATTTTTTTTTTTTTATGCTTATTTCTGTGTTGACTGCGTTTCAGGCCTCTTAAGATGCCAAAGAACCCGAAAAACCCCGAAAACAACCTACCCATCAACTAATTTATTTAATTATTCATACAGCAATAAAATTATAAGACGTTGTATGGAGAAATATTCTTTGCTCACTAAATTAGCAAATGTACATTGAATATCGCTTTCAAGCTTACCATTAGCGTCTTCTTGTTTTTCTTTGTGTTCTGACTGCATTTCAGACCTCCTAGGCACTGTTTACTGCCTTTATTTGAGCGACAGTTTTTCACCCAAATGAATTTCTGTAGATTATCTCATGAATTTTGTCAAACCGATTTTGAGCTGCAGCCTTCTTTCTTCAGCAGCTGATGTAGTATTCTTCCAACTCGTGGAATTTGGCGCCAGATAGTTCCATAGCCACGAAGTCGTCACGTACTTTTTTCGTTAATAGAGAGATTGAGATTCACGTCTACGCCAATTTGTACCACGTGACCAAGTTTTCCGCTTAATTGTCGTGTACTGTTTACTACTTCTACTCGAAAATAATTAGTTTCACGCCAGTTTTATCCCGGTAAGAAATGTTCTGGACAGTTTCTATCTGCTTATTTTCTATTCTGAGAAATTCTCAACTTAAATTTGACGTTTGCCATTTGCCGTGAACGTGAATCTTAATCTCTAGTTTTTCTTCATGTACAGCAGCGATACCCGAATGAGCAAATAAAGTGACTTTCCGTTCCAAACATCCTTAAGACCAAAATCTGCAATTTACACTCTTAAGCGAGACTTCGAGCATACCCGTCACTTTTTTTACGGGAGTCCCCCCGGGAAACAAAATCAGACAAAATAAGGAGATGAATATGATTCTTGCAGTTTAATATTATTGATAAGCCTGATACAATCTTGGACCATTACAGTCAGTCCTGTTTGGAATGTGATACGTATACATCATGGTCTCAATCATATTATCGCCAGCCTTCGTAAACTTTTTTAGTTGTCGGCTTCGTGGTCGGAGTCTTAATCTCCCGCAATTCCTCTGCGGTGATCTCACGTGAGATCTCTGCTGGATGTTTGGAACATTTTCCAGCAGAGGGACCAGTGACCCTAACAGAAAAACGAAATATACAAAAACTGAGAAAACTGTCTCGCAACACGTTAAGGATCCAATTTCATGTTATTGAAATAAATGAAAGTACCATATTTACTCGATAATCCGGGAGAAGTACTCCCTATAATGCCATGGCCTATAAGGGGAGGCTCCGCCCGAGGGGTTATACCATTATCAGGGGCACTCAGCCACTGTTTTCTATAAAATATCTGTTCGGAGAAGCAAATTTTGCCTAGGATTTTCTATTTATTGAGGACTGCTAAAAATTTCCAGATGACCAACGTACCGTTCTGATGTATTCATGTACAATTTTCGAAGCTCATCGAATAGATTCCCTACGATTTTCGGAAGTTTAATTTTTCACATTTCACTCCCCGGGTTAGGCTACTAAGTATTTTTCGTAGGAAAAAAAAAGCCTAAAATTTTCGGATTGAAAAATGTGATGGAGATAAGAATCAGAAAAATTGTCACTTTCGTGATACGTTAAATTGCATCTAAACCTTTTGGGATAATAATACTAAAGCCCTTGTAATTTCGAAAAGACTCAAGTTCCCCCCAGGATGACCGAACAGATATAAATTTTATGGCGCCGCTTAGAATGCATTTCTAGAGATCTAAACGTACTCTGGATACGGTAACTTAAAAAGTATTTTTAATGTATGTAGGAGGACCCCGTCGTTGGGTGTCGCTGCTTTATTCTCAGGCTTCAGTTATATCAGAGAACAGCTGTGGATAGGTGCAGGTCAACCCATATGTAAGGGTAACGTTTTCACTAGTTGTAATATATGAAAGGGTAGGGAAATCTGTCATTGTGGCATGCAAAAAAAGGCCCAAAAGGGCTAACAGATGAGTTTCATGGCTATAAAAAGTCAAGAAAACCTTCTGGTTTTGGGAATAGTTCCTATTTAAAAGACGGTGCATTTAAAGCAGTTAAAAGGGATGCAAAGTTCTAAACTTGGTATGTAAAAGGGGTACCATTTGTCCATGGAAGGTATACAAACGGGGTACCTCTTTCAACGTGAAAAATCGTGTATATAAAGGGTAAGGGGTTGGACCTCAGGGCGGAGCCTCCCCATATAAAACTTTGTTGAGTATCCCTCCCCCCTTCCCCCTTTCCCGGGCTTGGTAAAACACCCCGCGGCGCACTTCCAATAGAGCGTTTATTCAAGGGCAGCGATTATTTCAAAACCATTCCTAAATATTATGTCAAACAGAAACATGTTTAAAGTTCCAATGTATCGCTCTTTTGCTGATGCAATTGTCTGCCTTATGATAGATTACGGAGTTGAGCAGTACCGTTTATTGCCCCCGGAGGGATTTCGCCCAGAAGGCGAAATCCCGAGGAGGCACTCTAGTATCTCGCGCGGAAGGAAAGTATTAAAGTTGAAATATACAGTCATACAGTCAATATAGAAAAAAAAATCTCGATTTGCTTGAACAGTAGCCGCGAGGGATCGGTAGGTAATGATGACGTTTCTATCTTTGCGCCCGCGAGTACGAAATGGTTAGGATGACGTATAGACAGAAAATCCCGATGGGACCGCTCAGGTAGATTTTGTGACATTTATTGAGCAGTCATACTTCGATACTCTTTTGCTGTTTTACTCTTTTGGGGCAGTTGTTTGAAAGTTATCGACAAAAGACACTCGTTAAGCGCAGATGAGGTTATAAGGTGCGTTTAACTGTGTGTATATAAACACTTGGAGAGTTTGCCAGACACGAGTTCACAAATCTTTTATTTAAATTGGAAACCTTGCCAGACACTCTTTCTCCCTCTTTGACCGGAATAAGACTCAGCCCCAAACAAGCAAGACGAGTGAGCAACGCCTAGCTTATCACTAGCAGAGCGATGGACGATTACAGAAATTCGCCGACAATCAAATTCTGTGCTGACTAATTCCCTGCTCACAGATGTCCTTCCAAGCAAGCGTTTCTGTTTGGTTTCGGGGCAAAGAAATACCGAGGAAAGGGACTTTCGGTTTTGACCGCGCGAGAAATGAAACGAGAACTTGCGCCACTTTTCTCGCGGTCTTTGACTCTCGTTCCTCGTTCTTTTCTCCTAAACCGTACAGAAACGCTTGCTACGCAGGCTAAAATAAGACTAGAATGCGCGAGCCTGAATCGATCAAACGTCCTTTCAATTTCTAAGGCTTACTTTCCGTTAAATAAATGAACTGAATGTAAAAAGTGAAAGAGAAATAGCGAAAAATTCAACTTCTAATTAAATCTTTTCTTATGGTTTAGAATGAACTATTCTCGAAACTGAGAATGTTTTGATCAAAGCTATGTAAATCGAGCTGAAACTGTGCATGGAACCTTGCGTTTCCTGTATTTATCTCACCTATTGTATGGAATATGTGTGGAAATCTTCATTATGAATCGGTATATTTCAAAGAGCTACACAACGAGCAAGAATACTATTGACCGACAATATACAGACTATACAGAACGGGGGCAGCTGTAGTGTCAACTATTACTAGTTTTTAGCGTTATATATAACCGTCTATCGGAATCTGTTTGGGTATATTGGACAACCCTTTATAATCCTTGATTAAACGTCGCATTCTTCCGATTCAGGGTGCGGCGCGTTGAGGGCTGCGTGTAATAGAGTAAATACGGGAATCTTCTAGTTAAGTGCACACAGAGGGCGAAGGGGAGTGGTGAGGGGGAGAGGGGGGAATTAGAGGAGAGTTATTTATACGAGGTCAATCACGTGTGTGTCCATGAAGGGTCAGAAGAGTGCTTGGAAAGACAAATGCAAAAATGTTTTGCAAAGAAATGGAAATAAAAATAGGAATGGTGCCGGTTTCCCTCGCTTAATGTATGCTTACTGGCAAACGCGTGGCTGGCAGCATGTCTCCCCTGAGTCACACTTTCTACATGGACATCCAGATTGTCTCTTGAGGAAGTTATTTGCTTCACCTGGGTCCTCAATGACCTGGGTATAAAAGAAGAATACAAACAAGGCCTAACTTGAGTCTTCATCGCGCCATGCATTTAAGATTTTTTACTGCTATTTTTTCTAACATCTTATGAGTTCCTGAAAACACAATCTCTTTTCTCTTATTAGAAGTCCCTAAACAAACAACTAAGTTTTTAAGTAAGCTTTAAGCATTAGTAACATTCACTATTTCTGTGTTCGTGCGAACTTAAATAGCCTGCGAACAGCAGACATATTTCCGGTCGTCGCTTCTCTCCCTCTAATCTTTTCTTCAATATGAATCCTCTTGGTGCTTATTTCATCAATCAGTGCCACAATCCCGGCAAATAAACTTTCGTAGACGCGTCTTTCTGAGAAAAAAGGGCGGCTGTACACAGGCTACGTCGTCCTTTCAATTTCGATCTGTGAACATATCCACCGCGCACGATCTTACGAGAGGTCTCGCGAGTAGTTCCTTGATTTTAAGATCTAAACTGTGATTGACTAAAAAGCTTCTTCGTCACGGAAATCGTTTTGCCGCTGGGGTTCGCAGACGTTATTTTTTGGAGGGATAGAAGCGACGACCGGAAATACGTGTGCGGTTCGCAGGGTAGAACTCTGTGAAGACTGTGATTAAGCCAGTGAACAGCACTTTTCGCGCCCCGATTTTAAGCAGCTTGAATGTTACTGTCGAGATCCTGTGCAATCAAAGCTAAAACAGTGCAACTCTGGGTCACACTACGTTATTTATCAGCACTGGGCTAATTAAGCAGTGTTGGTAAGTTGATTTACTAATAAACGTGATGAACGGCAGAGCAGAATTTTTATTTTTTACTGTAAAAACTACTTGATAGGATTTTATTTTGCTCAGGCGCGGCAACATACGCGTACGGGAATTTTTTTGCCAAGGGGGGCGGTAAACCATTTGCCAAACAAAATTCTCGCAAGTTGCCCAAATTTTTACGAAACGTACAGTCGACAAGAAACGAGGGCCATACGATGCAACAACATAGGCCGTACTGACATATGAAGGTGGCTCGATACCGTAACAGTTTTTCAGGGTCACTCCGACCTCCCAATTCGGAGCATAACTACGTCGTCCTAGACAAACATTTGGAAAAATTGCCCCAACAGTTTTATTAGGTAAAGATGAAAATTTGTTATGATCAGGAATGCAATGACATCGGAGTTGTCATAGTAACGAAATGAAGCCATTGCATATTTTATTTGCAGCAATATTTCTCGGCACTAGTGTTCTTACAAATCGTTCACGCAAACTTTTTCCTCAAATAGTCACCTCGATGTTCGTGAAGTTAAAACGGAAACTGTGAGAGTGTTATTGGGATATTTTGGCATGAAGTTTTATCGTTCGAAATATGGTAAAAATGGAAAATCTTGATGTTTGGCCGTTATCGAACTGAGAACTAGTCAGCCACTTCTTCATTTTCAGACCTATTGCTGATGCTATCTGCCATACACTGTTCTACGAGCGGAGATGATTCTAGAAAGATATGCGGCAGATTATTCTAATCAACACACGACTGGAAAGAGCCAGTTCCAGTTCGTGCAGTGCTGTACAGTGCTCTACAATAAAAAACTATAAAATAATATGTAAATCAACATATGATACCCTTCCCTAATAAACAGAAACTCATCACGTGATAGGGAACCAATGTCTTGAGAGAATGTAACTGGATTATTACGCCGACTTCAGTTTTTTTTTTTTTTTTTCAGATTAAAGTAGAAAATATTTATCTCTTCAAAATAATTTAAAAAATCAACATGGAAACGTCTTTAAAACCTGGCTTTGCCCAAATTTTCTCTTGCTGCCCAAAAAATCTGAGTTGCCCAAAATTTTGGGGGCTGCAGCCCCCTCGCCCCCCCCCCGGCCGTACATCTATGCGCGGCAATAGTGAAGTAACTTTATAATACGTCTTTAAAGACGTTTCCTGACAACAAAGTGAGTTTTACAAGGTTGCAAAAGCTTGTACTAATCTGCTTGATGTGCAATTAATTAAGTCGTGGTTACTCTGGAATCATTTGAAATTGATTCCTTATAATACTGTTCACCTCAGAGGTCTTCCTGTTTTGAAGATGAACTTTTGCAGTTGTCGCGGAGAGAAAGGCAAGCAAAACAAAGGCCACAGACGCTTTCATGGTGCCCTAACAACTAAAAACAAAGTAGTGCTGGTATAAACACTGAATAATTATTTTTGTTATGTTTTCTATTACATATTCAGCAATTGTCACAGAAAAGACTAGAAAATTACTTGACGTCCGTTTAATAGGCCACTCGCTAGATGACGTCACTTTACTTCTTCGACCAGAATCCTCTTCATTTCCTTATCCATGCGAGGATTTAATTACAAAAGCCCTAATTTGCACAGGAAAGGAACCCCTGAAGGATTCTGGTCGAAATATTAAAATGACGTCATCGTGCAGATGGCCTATTTGTAAATGATAATCACGATGCATGGGAAATTCAAACCATTGGAAGGGCGCACAAGAAGAGGGTCTGGATGGGGTTAACTGACAACTGACAAATAGGCTAAAATTTAACTGACATTTGTAGAGGGTTTTACTGAAAACTGACAAAAGATCTTATTGCCCTAAATATCCTTCAAAACCCGTTGTAAATAACAATGTTTTACTCTTTTCGTCAAACAAATGCACGTTTTATATTAAATCTTAGCAGCAGGACGCTTGAGTGTCATATTTCGTTAATAATTTACTGTATGACCCATGTACATCAGGGTCATAATTTTCACCTCTGATCTCGAACTTACAAACTCACGCTGAGCAGTCCCGAGCACGCGCCAGCTTACATGATGGCTGTCAATGCTGGCGTTATTAAAGCGATTGTAAGCTTTTACCGCGTTAATTCGGATACGGCATTCGAAAGACATAGAAGCCGTATTCCGATAAATGACTTAAATACAGTACATGCTCTCAAAAAGCACCTTATTCAATTCCTTGGTCTGAAGGAACTAACAATTAAGCAATTAAATACAGCCTTGGAGATTTCGATATAAAGCTTTATCGGATGACACCGAAACCGGGCGGGAAAAGTGATAACTTCGCCATCACAACGGACGACCAGTGGAAGCTGGAGCTTCCAAGTATGCTGGATGACTCAGGAAGCGAAATGAACAGTATGTATTCTTAGTGCTTGTGTATTTGTTCCATGTAGTGGTGTAAATATAAGCATGCAAGTTAGTCCGGAAAACCTTCTGGGTACTGCTACGCTTTCAGAATATTTTCGCTCTTGTTTTCAAGTAAAGCACTGTGTAACATTTATTTTTCTTGAAATTATTTATGTTATAATTACGGTGGCCTAATGTATGACTACATTTTGTATCTTTGCGGCAGCGGTGCGAACCACCGCGCCCGGCCACCGTGTGTGCTTGCTTCTCAACACCTTTCCTGGAGGGATCGTTACACGTCAGATTTTAGCGGTGTCCGTTGATCGTATGTAAATTCATACATTAAAACACGCAGTACATCAGCTTAAAACAAAACATTATAGAAACCAAGATATTGCGCCTGTTACCATTTCAAGATCTGGGCGGCCAATACGTGCCCATTTTCGACTTGATTCGTAAGGTATGCTTCTAGTAGACATGTTTCATGTTTCACAGGAGAAAACATATTTTGTTTGTTACTCTCTTCCCAACGCGCCTGTTTGGGCGAGTGCAATATTCCCTGATCACTTCATCCCAGCCAATCACAACTGAGCCATTGACAAACAATACCCAATCAAATCAAACGAACAAAAAAAAAAAAGAACTCTTCCGATATTTGTTTGTCTTTCTCACGATATACTTCAAATATTTTGAAGGTGAATTTTGATGAGCTAAGGGTTTAAGGGTTAGAGAGGAACGTTATGCTCGGGCAAGCAGGAGAGTAACGATAGAAAGCCGCTTGTAATGAATTCAACTCCAAATTTGACAAAAAAAAAAGGAAAAATGTAAATTGTATCACTAATTCGAAAATTGCTATACTAATAACCTTTTTTTTGTCAAATTTGGAGTTGAATTCATTACAAGCGGCTCTCTATCGTTACTCTCCTGCTTGCCCGAGCATAACATTCCTCTCTAACCCTTAGACCCTTAGCTCATCAAAATTCACCTTCAAAATATTTGAAGAATATCGTGAGAAAGACAAACAAATATCGGAAGAGTTCTTTTTTTTTTTGTTCGTTTGATTTGATTGGGTATTGTTTGTCAATGGCTCAGTTGTGATTGGCTGGGATGAAGTGATCAGGGAATATTGCACTCGCCCAAACAGCTGGCGCGTTGGGAAGAGAGTAACAAACAAAATATTAAAAAATTTTAACTGACAACTGACATTTGTACCCCCCCATCCAGACCCTCCAAGAAGGGTGAAACGGATAGATTCAAGACCCTGCAGGTTTTTTCCGTTTTTTTTCCCCGATGTTTGTTGTGGTAACGGTTTTGAGGGTAAATTGATCAGAATTAAGCGTTCTCAATAGCTGTCCGTAACATTTCTCTGTTTTCTAAACAGTTCTTGGCTATTCTTTGTATTATAGCTCTAGATAGCTGCGTCGCTAATCTTAAAAGTGCTTAATGTTTACGCAAGTAATGAATGATTTACTATTTTAGCTTTTGAATCTCTGGCTGGAATACCGTATTTATTCGATTAACCGCGCTGGGCGCTTATTAAATTTTGGACCTTGAGAGTGGGCGCTTATTCGAGGCTGGGCGCTTATTAAATTTTCACCATTCTCAGCAAGTGTAGTAGTATATTTTACAACAAAACAGTAAATGCTAATAACATTAAGCGAAAATCTAACAAAGCAAAGTTTCTGTACAATTCTCTGAACAAAACTTCGTCTTCGGGAGGGTCTCTTATTATCTCTTACTGAAGTTTTTGTGGGAGAGATGGGGTGGGCGTTTATTCGAGGCTGTGCGCTTGTTAAGTTTTTTTGCCTTTATGATGGGCGCTTAATTTCCATGTGGATATTAAGGCTTGATGGTGACCGAAAAAAAAAAGTGAAAAAGTTCAATTTTGTTTTAGTCTGCGAGCAAGTTCTCTTGGAGCTGCAAAGAATGAAACTGTACTCAGTTTAACTTATCCTAACGGGGTCTCATTCAATGGTAATACCATTGTAGGATTCTAACTATAGCCTGCGAAGACAGCCGTCGCTCCTCGCAGTCGTCGCTCACTAGCGAGGGTCGAAACGCCCTTGAGCGGCGGGAATCGAGGAGAGACGGCTGTTTTTTGCAGGCTATAGTTTGAATCCTACAATGGTATTACCATTGAATGAGACCCCGTTAGAAGAAGTTAAACAGAGTACAATTTGATTCTTAGGAGCTCTAGGAGAGCTTGGTCGCAGGCTACAACAAAATTGAATTCTTTTCACTTTTTTTTTCTTCGGCACCACCAAGCCTTAATATCCACATGGAAATCCTCCAAACTGATCTTCAGCTATATATTACCACAAAAAAATTGTCTTAGAGAATTCCGTGTGACCTTTTCTTTTACTGATGTATTGATATTGTTAGGCGAGATTTGATGATGATCACTGTTGGGACTTTAAGGTCAGTGAAAATTTTAATTTTTTTAAGAGTCAAATCAGGGAGATTAAGAGACTCGAGTTTTGCGCAAATGAATTGACTACTTTTGTTTTCCCTGGTTAATGACTATAAGTTTGGGTGTTAAAAAATTCTTCAACAAATTACCAAAAAACATTCTGACATACCTGTTACTCAATATTCCCTTTCAGTTGGATTGAAACTAAAGAATCGGGTCAGACTAACAATAAAATGATGAATGTGCGTTTGTGTAGAACTATTTCAAAGTATCTGAGATCAATTAAAATTCAGGGCAAACAAACCAACAGCTGAGCAATTCTTCGGAAAGGCGTCAGGCACGAAGTCGAAAGAGCGCGTGACCCACTGCACGAGAACTGCTTTGCAACCGATACATACACTCTTTTCCTTTAACAAGAACGTTGTCTTTCCAGACCAGGCCGGAATATTCTTAGTTTCCTGCCAATTTTAGAGTGAAAATATTCTATGACTTGTATTATTCTTAAATTATAGCGTCTGACTTTTCCGTTTTATTATTGGGTATACAACTGCACGTTTTTTCGGTTTGGTGGCTTGTTTTGCCGTTCAGAGAAAGGAATAATTTTACGGTTAAGTTCAAAAGATATAAATGTATTCTATTTACAAATTTTCAAATCATATCATCTTCAGAATCTCAGCCTTAGGTTTATACATATCATATCCTGAAATTTCCGAAATTCTTATAATTTCGTTCTTGTAAAAAAAAGTGTGTCTGGTGAACTATTGTGACTGGCTGTCTGCTAAAATCACCCAAGAAAAGGAACTCAAACTCAAAATGATAGAGAATAATAAGCAAATAATTAAATTGGTTTTGAATCATAAAAATATAACCCATCAGTAGCCTGTTAAATAATACATTCTTGTGTGTGTTCACGTTGCTATTATTTAAATTAATTCAATGAGATTATTTTATTATTTTTCTTTTATCTTGTCTTTCCTCTGTAGTTAGACCATACCGCGTCGTATTACATGCAAAATCAATTCATACATACTATTTCATGATCTGTATTTTTTTTGGTCTTTGTGATGGGACTGGTGTATTAACTAGTGGAAATTTCCAAAGTCTTTCACATTGCCTGAAGCGCTTTCACGTTGTTTGATCAGTCCGAGAAATTTCATATTCACAGTCGTAAGTGTGATTGTTTTTTCACACTGGAAATTATAATTGCAATTCATTTCTTGTCGTCAAAGGCGTTCTCCACGTGGGCAAACTAAAAGAGTTATCTATTTGCGCCCTTTAGATCATCTTCGCATCTTAAAAATGCGCTTGCTATGTAAAATTAAACAATCATTGAATGAAGATGAGTATGTCATGAAGAATCATCATCATCATCATGGTCATTGTTATTATTAATCCTTATGTTGATTAAGCAGAATGATTGATTACGTGCCGCGAGCGAGTTAAGGCTTGAGGAAGTTTTGATAAGAGTTATCACGTACCAAACATATCGTTAGTATGTTACTCTGAGGAGACGGTTGTTTATTGAACCTTGTAAGGAGCCTGAAGTTCATTTGCATGGAACTTCAAGGATTGCTACAAAAATAACGGAACATCCTTCCGACTCAGCAACAGATAATACAAACTGTCTAAACACACAGGGTGCCTTATGCGAGGTGCCTGAAAGTAGTCAAAAAATACCAACCCTACAGTAAATGGAGCTTATGTCTCTATTAGAGTTTTTAATAACCTAAGAAATATATGTCTACTATGTACTCTGAATGACTGCAATAAAGTAGCAAGTGCATGTGCCCTGAACAAACAGGAACAAATATCTAAAATGAAAGGTACTTAAAAAATGCTAACCCTTTACTTAAAGAAAAATGTCTCTGTGAAGTGCTTGCAATAATCTACAGAAAACCATATATATACGTATATATCTAGTGTATACTCTGAATAAATGTAAGTGCAATGAATTAGCAAGTTTGCGCCCTCATAAGGTTTCGATAAGGATAATATTATTATATGTCTTTAAATAAAGTATCTGAAATTGCAAAACCTTTAAACGTCTTTAGTTTACGTTAAAGTTTTACAATTCACAACCAATATACATGATACTTCAGAAATTGGTTTTGTTTTCAGAGAAATATAACCGTAGACTGCGGAGAAGTAACTGTCGACGTTTCAGGAACTGCAGGTGATTAAAAAGAAACTTAATATTCTGATTTCCAGACTTCAGAAGTATAATCCATCGATTTATTGCGATGAATCTGCGCAATGCAAATCTCCAGAACCTTGGTCCAACAACCAAAAAATTGCAACTGTAGAAAATGGAAAACTGAGTACCTTGGCCCTTGAAGGGAAATGCATGCAATCAAAATCTGCAGTGACAACTGATCATGAGGTAACTATAGAATCCTATAGTTGTAGAACTTGCATCCATCCTGAAGGATCGCTACAGAAATCATTGAATATCCTCCCGACCCAGGAACAGACAAAACGAACTTAATCTAAACATATATGTTCCCTTATTTCCAATAAAATGGAAAGTAGTATAAAAATACCAACCCTACAGTTAATGGAGCTTAATAATATGTCTCTCTAAAAGTTTTTAATCAACTAAAAAATATTTATGTACTATGTACTCTAAATGACTGTAATGAATTAGCAAGTTCATCTCCCCGCACAAACAGGAACTGTTATCAGGGGCACCCAACGGCAATTTTCGGGAAAATATCTGTTCGGAAGACGATTTGAGAACTAGAATTTTCCGAACATTTGTTGTAAAATTTCTTGCTTGCCTGCCTCTCCTAGGATTTTCGAACATCTACAAAATGGTATAATTACCCATTTTAAACGGATATTTACCCTAAAAAAGGCCACCTAGAATTTTCGGGAGCCTTTTCCTGGCTAAATTTTCGAAAAGGTAAGTTTTGATCCCTATAATTTTCGGATCACTAGACTTTCAGCTAGGAAATCCGAACAGATGAAAAGTTTTTAGGGGATAAAAATATGCCCATATCTACTGTTTAAATACTAAAATACGGTCAATAATGCTATGTTAAGTGGTTTTGAACTATATCCTCGTTGGGTGCCCCTGAGTTATGATAGTGATAAACTTTAAGAATTAGGTTAAACAACTACTACTTACCAATGCGCATGCAGCAAACTCTTGTTCCTATATATATAAAACGAATGAATTTTACCGGCCATTTGACGTAATAGCCTGATGAGTGTGGTCATTTTTGATCATGCGTAAACAGTTATTATTATATGATGTTATTTTTGTCTTAAACATCTCTTCACTAAGCAAGAATTTCTTGAACATCACGAAGTACTTTGGAAATACTTTTTCAAAACCATTTAATGCAAAATTTTCCAAGTTTAGAATTTTATGAAAATTAGAATAATGTCAGAGTTTGATGTGTGATCTTGTTTCTTTTATTCAAATGTTTCAATACGTCAGTCCTCAATTATCCTGACAGGGTATTTGTTTATTCATTTATTAATACTCTTTTTCTTATAACAACGTTTCTGTAAATTTGAAACCAAATGTGATGGTTTGTGCTTTTTTGTTTAGATTAAAATGAAATGAAATGTTTTTAATTGAAATGATGATCATTTTTAATCGAAATGAATTGTTAAACACAGTTGATCGACATTGCGCATGATTAGACCATTTTTTGTAAGCGGTTATTTGCAGGTCACGTGGTGGGCTTTCGACCAATGGAAAAGAAGAAAAATTTGCATCGAATGACAATATGAAATATTCCGATTTGACTGCTGGTAAATATTTTTTTAGCAAAACTAGCACTTAAGTGGACCCCAATTTTCAAAGGATACCTAAAAAATTTCATGGTAGGAGAAATCGTTGGATTAGAAGTTCGTAACTAGAAAGTGGTTCAAAATTCAGCAGTTTGAGTTTTGGATTTTCGAAAACGAATTGCCCTGAGGTAGAACGAGCCAGCAGCCCGAATTTTTGGGACTTTTTTTTTGAAATATCCCCTAGCAGTTTTCGCTAAAACTACTTGCTCGAGAATATTGAGTGGGGTTTTATTTGCGCGATTTAAGTAGGAAATATGTGGTTAAATTTTTCGAGGATTTTCATTCGCGGGTCTTTTCTCGGGTCTATTGTGATATCTTTTAAAATCGGGAAAAACGCGAAATCGCATACCCGCGGAATCGAGTACCAATAAAGTGTTAATAATTTATTCCCCTGGTCTTTTCAGTTCCCGTAAAAAAGGTTTGCCGTGTTAAAGTGCGGTGAGATTTCTGTATACGTACGTGCAGACACGTAGTGGAGGGTATCATGTCTCACCGCTGTCACACCTTACGCCCCAGTCTTTACCTTGCCGCTTGTCATTCCCCTTGATGAATCTGTTTGCTTTAGCCGTGTTAATAGTAATTTAAAGTGAACCAGTTAAATGAGGCCTTGAAAATTCGGCATGGCGGCAAAATCACTCTAATCCCTTTCTCTCCCAGCCTTTGCACCGTTAAACTTAAACACTGAATAATGTTTTTTGATACAAGCGCTATAGACCTTATTCACGATACCCGCTATCTGTGTGCACGCCCTTTAGGACTGATGGGACAAAAACAATGTCGCGTGGTATTTCAGGGGGCAAACAAGTGACAAAATTGGCCAATACTAGTAATAGCTTTCGAGTTTGTTCGTTTATCTCAAAACGAGAACGATTTAGTAGTGGTGCAAAATGTACAGTTCGAGTTTCGACAAGTTGTACGTCCTTATTACTTTCTCGGCGACATTTACGGTCGGTACTACTTCTAAAAACGTAGCAAATGATCATTTTAACCCATAATCAATTGGCAGTTATCAACTTTAAGATAAAAAGTTCTTATTTGTCTGATGTCTAGAATTTACAAACTCGACCGCAATTTTGTGCATTGGTGGATTTTATCACTTGTTTGCTCCCTGAGAAACCATGTGACATTGCTTTTGTCCCGTTCGTCCTTCAGCGCGTGCAAAGATGGCTGGTATCGTGAGTAAGGTCAATTGTACTTGAGTTAAAAAAGGCGGGAGCTGATTAGTGTCTCTTGAACGTAGAAAGAACTAAAAAAACAGGGGAAGGGAAATGAATTCGCGTAGAAGTGATCTCATGAATTTTGTCAAACCGATTTTGAGCCTCAAGCTCCTTCCTTCAGAAAATGATATACTATTCCTCGAACGACAGGTGGAATCTGGCGCCAGTCAGTTCTATGGCCATAAGTCGTCACATGCTTTTTTGTTATTAACGTAATATTAACATAGAATGCGTTCATCTATAAGATTTCAAAAGAATTGTCATAAATCTCTAGTTTTTCTTTACTCACAGCTATAAGCGATACCTGAGAAGCAAATATGGTGACTTTCCGTTCCAAACATCCTTAACACCAAAATCTGCAATTTATACTCTTAAGCGAGACTTTGAGCATCCCTGTCACTTTTATACGGGAGTCCCCCCGGGGAAACAAAATCAGACAAAATAAGGAGAGAGAATATGATTCTTGCAGTTTAATATTATTGATAAGCCTGATACAATCTTGGACCATTACAGTCAGTCCTGTTTGAAATATGATACGTATACATCATAGTCTCAATCGCATTATCGCCAGCCTCCAATTCCTTCACGAACTTCTTCAGTGCGTTCTCTGGCCTCACGTCCACGCTCAGACACTTGTTCCTGTGCTCTTTCATGGACCTCACGTGCACGCTCCTGTGCCGTTTGTTTGACCTCATTTGAACGCTCAAGTACACTCTTCCCTGTCTCACGTGCGACCTCTGCTGGATTATTGGAACACATTCCATCAGTGGGGCTAACAGAAAAACAAAATATACAAAAACTGAGAAAACTGTCATGCAACACATTAAGGATCCAATTTCATGTTATTAAAATAAATGATAATCAAGGAGAGGTACTCCGGGGAGGAGAGGGATACGTTTTTTTTTTCAGGCTTCAGGTATATCAAAGAACCGCTTTGGGTAGGTGCAGGTGGACCCGTATGAAAGGGTAACGTTTTCACAAGTTGAAATATATGAAAGGGTAGGGAAATCTGTCATTGTGGTATGCAAAAAAGGTCCAAAAGGGCTAACAGATGAATTTTATGGCTATAAAAAGTCAAGAAAACCTTCTGTTTTTGGGATTGATTCCTACTTAAAAGACGGTGCATGGTGAAAGGGGTACCATTTGTCCATGGAAGCTATACAAAAGGGGTACCTCTTTCATGACAAATCGTGTATAGAAGAGTAAGGGGTTGGACCTCGGGGCGGAGCCTCCCCGGATAAAACTTTATTAAGTACCCCCTTCCCCCCCCCCCCCCACCCCCCTTCCCGGACTTGGTAAAACGCGCGGCGCACTTCCAATGGAGCGTTTATTCAAGAGCAGCGAATATTTCAAAATCGTATTTGTTCAATCCCGGTTGATTACAACTACTGTAAACTATTCCTAAATATTATGTCAAACAAAAATATGTTTAAAGTTCCAATGTATCGCTTTTTTGCTGATGCAAATGTCTGATAGATTACGGAGTTGAGCAGTACAGTTTAGGTTTTGCTTTATATATAACCGTCTATCGGTTTCTGTTTGGGTATATTTTACAACCTTTTATAATCCTTGATTAAACGTCGCATTATCTTCCGATTCAGTGTGCCACGTGTTATTGATCATAAGGGCTGCATGCAATCGAGTAAATGCGGTAATCTTTTAGTTAAGTGCACACAGAGGGCGTAGGGGGGTGGTGAGGGGGAGAGAGTTAATATTTATACGAGGTCAATCACGTGTGTGTGTATGAAGCTTGAAAAGAGATGCTTGGAAAGACAAATGCAAAGATGTTTTGCCAAGAAATGGAAATAAAAAAAGGAATGGTGCCAGGTTCCCTCCCTTAATGTATGCTTACCGGCAAACACTTGGCAGGCAGCAATTCTGCCCTGTTAGGGGACACGCTATACATGCAGATTGTCTCTTGAGGAAGTTATTTGCTTCATCTGGGTCCTCAATGACCTGGGTATAAAAGAAGAATAAACACAAGGCCTACCTTGAGTCTTCATCGCGCCATGCATTTAAGATTTGTTATTACTATTTTTTCTAATACCTTATGAGCTCCTGAAAACACAATCTCTTTTCTCTTTTTAGAAGTCCCTAAACAAACAACTAAGTTTTTAAGTAAACTTTAAGCATTAGTAACATTCATTATTTCTGTGTTTGCGCGAACTTAAATAGCCTGCGAACCGCAGACGTGTTTCCGGTCGTCGCTTCTCTCCCTCTAATCTTTTCTTCAATATGAATCCTTTTGGTGCTTATTTCATCAATCAGTGCCACAGTCCCGGCAAATAAACTTTCGTAAACGCGTCGTTGTGAGAAAAAAGGACGGCTGTGCACAGTTACGTCGTCCTTTCAATTTCGACTTGAAAAACGTATCCACCGCGCACGATCTTGCAAGAAGACTCGCGAGTAGTTCCTTGATTCTAAGAGCTAAACTGTGATTGGCTAAAAAGATTCTACGTCACGGAAATCGTTTTGCCGCTGGGGTTCGAAGGCGTTATTTTAACGGAGGGATAGAAGCGACGACCGGAAATACCTCTGCGGTTCGTAGGGTAGAACTTTGTGACGACTACAATTAAGCCAGTGAACAGCACTTTTCGTGCGCCCCAATTTTAAGCAGCTTGAATGTTACTATCGGGATCCTGTGCAATCAAAGCTAAAACAGTGCAACTCTGGATCACACTATGTTATTTATCAACACTTGGCTAAGCAGTGTTGGTAAGTTGATTTACTAATAAACTTGATGAAAGTCAGAGCAAAGTTTTTATTTTTTACTGTAGAAACTACTTGATAGGATTTAATTTTGCTTAGGCGCGGCAATACTGGGGTAACTTTATAATATTTCTTTAAAAACGTTTCCTGCAGAACAAAGTGAGTTTGAATAGGTTACAAGAGCTTGTACTTATCTGCTTGATGTGCAATTAATTTAGTTGTGGTTATTACTCTGGAATCATTTGCGGCGCCGTAATATCCTGTTATAGCATCAAACAAAACTGATTCATTACAAAACTGTTTACCTTGGAAGCCTTCCTGTTTTGAACATGAACTTTTGCAGTTGTCGCGGACAGAAAGACAAGCAAAACAAAGGCCACGGACGCTTTCATGATACCCTAACAACTAAAAACAAAGCAGTGCTATAAACACTAAATAATGATTTTATTATGTTTTTTATTACATATTCAGCAATTGTTTGCATTAAACGTTTTTACTTCATATAATAAGAACTATTTCAACACGTCACAGAAAAGAACAGAAAATTACTTGACGTTCGTTTAATAGGCCACTCGCTCGTTCAGTTTACTAGGGTAAATTGATAAGAATTAAACGTTCTCAAATATATCCGTCCTTACAATTTCTCTAATTTCTTAATAGTTCCTGGCTATTCTTTGTATTATATATAGCTCTAGATAGCTGCGTCGAAATTGTAGGAGTGCTTAATGTATGAAAAACACGAACTCTTTTACGCAAGTAATCAGATGATTTACTATTTTAGCTTTTGAATCTCTGGCTGGAATACCATATTTATTCGATTAACCGCGCTGGGCGCTTATTAAATTTTTGGACCTTGAGATTGCATGGGCACTTATTCGAGGCTGGGCGCTTATTAAATTTTCACCATTCTCAGCAAGTGTAGTAGTATATTTTGCAACAAAACAGTAAATGCTAAAAACATGAAGCAAAAATGTAACAAAGCAAGGTTTCTGCACAATACTCTGAAGAAAACTCGGTCTTCGGGAGGGTTTCTTATTATCTCTTACTGAAGTTTTTGTGGGAAGGAGTGGGGTGGGGTGGGCGTTTATTCGAGGATGTGCGCTTGTTAACTTTTTTTGCCTTTATGATGGGCGCTTAATTTCCATGTGGATGTTAAGGCTTGGTGGTGACCGTCCTCGCTTCACGCAGTCGTAGCTTACTAGCGAGGGTCGAAACGCCCTTGAGCGGCGGGAATCGAGGAGAGACGGCTGCTTTTGCAGGCTATAGTTTGAATCCTACAATGGTATTACCATTGAATGAGATCCCGTTAGGAGAAGTTAAACAGAGTACAATTTAATTCTTAGGAGCTCTAGGAGAGCTTGCTCGCAGGCTAAAACAAAATTGAACTTTTTCCCTTTTTTTTGTTCGGTCACCACCAAGCCTTAATATCTACATGGAAATCCTGCAAACTAATCTGCAGCTATACATAACTTAACAAAAAAATGTCTCAGAGAATTTGGTGCAACCTTTTCTTTTGTTAATATATTGATATTCTTAGGCGAGATTTGATGGTCAGTGAAAAATGTAATTTTTTTAAAATAGATCAAATCAGGGAGATTAAGAGACTCGAGTTTTGCGCGAATGAATTGACTACTTTTGTTTTCCCTGGTGACTATAAGTTTGGTTGTTAAAAAGTTCTTTAACAAAGTACCTAAAAACATTATAACATACCTGTTAGTCAAAATTCTCTTTCAGTTGGATTAAGACTTAAGAATCGGGTCAAACCAACAGCAAAATGATCAATGTGCGTTTGTGTAGACCTATTTCAAAGTATCTGAGATCAATTAAAATTCAGGGTAAACGAACTCCAGATGGAAGCAAACAAATTAAATCAACAGCTGAGCAATTCTTCAGAAAGGCTTCAGGCACGAAGTCGAAAGAGCGCGTGACCAACAGCACGAGAACTGCTTTGCTAACGATACATACACTCTTTTCCTTTAACAAGAACATTGTTTTTCCGGCCCAGGCCTGAATATTCTTAGTTTCCTGCCAATTTTAGGGTGAAAATATTCTATGACTTGTATTATTCTTAAATTTTAGCATCTGACTTTTCCGTTATATTATTGGGTATAAATTGCAATAATGCACGTTTTTTCACTTTGGTGGCTTGTTTTGCCGTTCAGAGAAAGCAATAATTTTACGGTTAAGTTCAAAAGATATAAATGTATTCTATTTATAAATTTTAAAAATATATCTTCTTCAGAATATCCGCTTTAGGTTTATACATATCATATTCTTAAATTTTCGAAATTCTTATAAATTTGTTCTTGTAAAAAAGAGTGTATCTGGTGAACTATTCTGACGGACTGTTTGCTAAAATCACCCAAGAAAAGGAACTCAAACTCAAAATGGTAGAGAATAATAAGCAAATAATTAAATTGGTTTTCAATCATAAAAATATAACCCGTCAGCAGCCTGTTAAATAATACATTCTTGTGTATATTCAGGTTGCTATTATTTAAATTAATTCAATGAGTTTATTTTATTATTATTTTTTTTTATCTTGTCTTTTCTCCGTAGTTAGACTATACCACATAGTGTTACATGCAAAATCAATTCATACATACTATTTCATGA
The DNA here is from genome assembly GCA_964035525.1 of Porites cylindrica. Taxonomy (NCBI): domain Eukaryota; kingdom Metazoa; phylum Cnidaria; class Anthozoa; order Scleractinia; family Poritidae; genus Porites; species Porites cylindrica. The sequence continues at coordinate 4,389,771 of OZ037781.1, read as the reverse complement.
TCTGTATTTTTTTTTTTTTTTTTGGTCTTTGTGATGGGGCTGGTGCATTAACTAGTCGAAATTTCAAAAGTCTTTCACATTGCCTGAAGTAGTGTTACATGCAAAATCAATTCATACATACTGTTTCAAGATCTGCTTTTTTTTGGTCTTTGTGATAGGACTGGTGCATTAACCAGTCGAAATTTCAAAAGTCTTTCACATTGCCTGAAGCGCTTTCACGTTGTTTGATCAGTCCGAGAAATTTCATATTCACAGTCGTAAGTGTGATTGTTTTTTCCCACTGGAAATTATAATTGCTATTCATTTCTTGTCGTCAAGGGCGACTCCACGTGGGCCAACTAAAAGAGTTATCTATTTGCGCCCTTTAGATCATCTTCGAATCTTAAAAATGCGCTTGCTATGCAGAATTAAACAATTATTGAATGAAGATGAGTGAAGAAATAACATCATCATCATCGTCATTATTATTATTGATCCTTACGTTGATTAAACAGAATGATTGATTACGTGCCGCTAGCGAGTTAAGGCTAGAGGAAGTTTTGATAAGAGTTATCAAGTACCCAATATATTGTTACTATGTTACTCTGAGGAGACGGCTGTTAATTGAGCCTTGTAAGGAGCCTGAAATTAATTTGCATCGAACCTCAAGGATTGCTACAAAAATAACGGAACATCCTTCCGACTCAGCAACAGACAATACAAACTGTCTAAACACATAGGATACCTTATGTGAGGTGCCTGAAAGTAGTCAAAAAATACCAACCCTACAGTAAATGGAGCTTATGTCTCTATAAAAGTTTTTAATAAACTAAAAAATATATATCTACTATGTACTCTGAATGACTGCAATAAATTAGCAACTTCATGTGCCCCAACGGCTGAACAGGAACAAGAAAAAGGAAAACTGAATGCCTTGGCTCTTGAAGGGAACTGCATGCAATCAAAATCTGCGGTGACAACTGAGGTAATTATAGAATCCTTTAGTTGTAGGACTTGCATCCATCCTGAAGGATCGCTACAGAAATCATTGAACATCCTCCCGACCCAAGAACAGACAAAATGAACTATAAAATATTTTCAATAAAATGGAGAGTAGTCAAAAAATACCAACCCTACAGTAAATGGAGCTTATGTCTCTCTAAAAGTTGTTAATAAACCAAAAAATATGTATCTACTATGTACTCTGAATGACTGCAATGAATTAGCAAGTTCGTGTCCCCGCGCGCACAAACAGGAAAAATTATGCACATGGTGTAGGCGATTGGGTTATATTGTTTGGGAAGAATTGGTTTTCCAGGCCTAATCTAATGTGATCAAGAGCCATTTAGGGTAGTTATTGGCAATTTAGGCTTAGTTGGTTCTTAATTTCTATAAAGGAGGTATAGTTGATGACTACCAGATAAATAAAAAAACTTGAGTTTGGTCCTTAAATGTACAGAATTTGTTCACAATTGTACACTGCAAGCTCCTTTAAGCAATGTCCATGAAGACAATTGCAATCTGCACCTTTTTATAAACCTTTTTCCATTGTGGGAATAAGTAATACTTCTATTAATTTTGTAAATACAGTTTGGTGCAGTATCTTCTTGTAATATCAATTGGTAATCTCGAAGTCAAACTCCTTGGTTTGGCCTGGGCTAAAAGCGAAGCTCCTGTTAATAGATTCATAATTTAAATCAAACAATAAACTTGTAATCCACATTAAATCCAGTTAACTTAAGGACACATTCATGTGACTTTTGAGGGAATGGCTAAGTGATGTTAGGGAAAAATAATTTGCAAACAAGAGTGAAACAAATCATACATAGAGTTAATAATATTATATGTACACCCAAAAAATTTGCAATCATCTTAGATCACAGTCAAGAAACATAAATAAAAGACCTCAGACCTGCCACACCACAAAAAATGTAAGGTTCTTATGAGCGCGTGTTTTCTGTATTACGAAAATTACTAAGATTATCCACTGTTCTTTAGATCATGGTGTCTTTTCATCATTGGTGAAAATGTCCTGTTTTTCTTTTACATAAAAAAAGTGGCCTGTAACGTACATTTAAAAACTATCGACCTTTTAGTAACTTACGATTTATTTCCTGCAACCTAACTGGAAGTGCCGGAGCCAAACAACTTTAGCATAATACAGTAACATGAATAATTTACTCTCCGTACTATAATCTCCATATCATAAGTATCATAAGAACTCAGCTTTGCTACCGAAACATACACTCTTTTATTTTTACAAGAACGTTGTTTTTCCAGAAAATATTCTATGACTTGTATTATTATTAAATTATAGCATCTGACTTTTCCGTTTTATTATTGGGTATAAATTGCATCATATTGTTAAATTTCTGAAATTTAAGCCTCGAAACTCTTATAAATTTGTTCTTGTAAAAAAGAGAGTTTCTGGTGAATTATTCAGACAGGCTCTCTGCTAAAATCACCCAAGAAAAGGAACTCAAACTCAAAGTGATAGAGAATAATAAGCAAATAATTAAATTGGTTTTGAATCATAAAAATATAACCCGTCAGCAGCCTGTTAAATAATACATTCTTGTGTATGTTCAGATTGCTATCATTTAAATTAATTCAATGAGATTATTTTATTATTTTTCTTTTATCTTGTCTTTTCTCCGTACTTAGACTATACCACAAAGTGTTACATGCAAAATCAATTCATACCTACTGTTTCATGATCTGTTTTTTTTTTTTTTGGTCTTTGTGATGGGACTGGTGCATTAACTAGTCGAAATTTCAAAAGTCTTTCACATTGCCTGAAGTAGTGTTACATGCAAAATCAATTCATACATACTGTTTCATGATCTGCTTTTTTTTGTCTTTGTGAGGGGACTGGTGCATTAACTAGTCGAAATTTCAAAAGTCTTTCACATTGCCTGAAGCGCTTTCACGTTGTTTGATCAGTCCGAGAAATTTCATATTCACAGTCGTAAGGGTGGTTGTTTTTTCTCACTGGAAATTATAATTGCTATTCATTCCTTGTCGTCAAGGGCGACTCCACGTGGGCCAACTAAAAGAGTTATCTATTTGCGCCCTTTAGATCATCTTCGAATCTTAAAAATGCGCTTGCTATGCAGAATTAAACAAGCATTGAATGAAGATGAGTGAAGAAATAACATCATCATCATCTTCATTATTATTATTGATCCTTACGTTGATTAAACCGAATGACTGATTACGTGCCGCGAGCGAGTTAAGGCTTGAGGAAGTTTTGATAAGAGTTATCAGGTACCCAATATAATTATTGTTAGTATGTTACTCTGAGGAGACGGTTGTTAATTGAACCTTTTGTAAGGAGCCTGAAATTAATTTGCATCGAACCTCAAGGATTGCTACAAAAATAATGGAACATCCTTCCGACTCAGCAACAGACAATACAAACTGTCTAAACACATAGGATGCCTTATGTGAGGTGCCTGAAAGTAGTCAAAAAATACCAATCCTACAGTGAATGGAGCTTATGTCTCTATTAAAGTTTTCAACAAACTAAAAAAATATATCTACTATGTACTCTGAATGACTGCAATAAAGTAGCAAGTTCATGTGCCCCAACAAACAGGAACAAATATCTAAAATGAAAAGTACTCAAAAAATGCTAACCCTTCACTTAAAATAGAAAAATGTCTCTGTAAAGTGTTTGTAATAAACTACAGAAAACCATATATATACATATATATCCAGTGTGTAGTCTGAATAAATGTAAGTGCAATGAATTAGTAAGTTTAATTTGCGCCCCCATAAGGTTTCCATAAGGTTAATATTATTATATGTCTTTAAATAAAGTATCTGAAATTGCAAAGCCTTTAAACCTCGTTAGTTTACGTTAAAGCAATAAAAAATTCACAACCAATATACATGATTCTTACGAAATTGGTTTCGTTGGGTTTTCAGAGAAGTATAACCGTAGACTGCGGAGAAATAACTGTGGATCGACGTTTCAGGAACTGCGAGTGATTAATTAGAAACTTAATATTATGATATCCAGACTTCAGAAGTATAATCCATCCATTTATTGCGATGAAGTTGCGCAAATCTCCACAACCAGTCCAACAACCAAAAAATTGCAACTGTAGAAAAAACTGAAAACTGAATGCCTTGGCCCTTGCAGGGAATTCCATGCAATCAAAATCTGCGGTGACAACTGAGGTAATTATAGAATCCTATAGTTGTAGGACTTGCATCCATCCTCAAGGATCGCTACAGAAATCATTGAACATCCTCCCGACCCAGGAACAGACAAAACGAACTATCTAATATTTTCAATAAAATGGAGAGTAGTCAAAAAATACCAACCCTACAGTAAACGGAGCTTATGTCTCTCTAAAAGTTTTTAATAAACCAAAAAATATGTATCTACTATGTACTCTGAATGACTGAAATGAATTAGCAAGTTCATGTCCCCGCGCGCACAGACAGGAAAAATTATGTGCATGGTGTAGGTGGGCGATTGGGTTATATTGTTTGGGAAGAATTGGTTTTCCAGGCCTAATCTAATGTGATCAAGAGCCATTTAGGGTAGTTATTGGCAATTTAGGCTTAGTTGGTTCTTAATTTCTATAAAGGAGGTATAGTCGATGACTACCAGATAAATAAAGAAACTTGAGTTTGGTCCTTAAATATACAGAATTTGTTCACAATTGTACACTGCAAGCTCCTTTAAGCAATGTCCATGAAGACAATTGCAATCTGCACCTTTTTATAAACCTTTTTCCATTGTGGGAATAAGTAATACTTCTATTAATTTTGTAAATACAGTTTGGTGCAGTATCTTGTAATATCAATTGGTAATCTCGAAGTCAAACTCGTTGGTTTGGCCAGGGCTAAAAGCGAAGCTCCTATTAATAGATTCATAATTTAAATCAAACAATAAACTTGTAATCCACATTAAATCAGGTTAACTTAAGGACACATTCATTTGACTTTTGAGGGAATGGCTAAGTGATGTTAGGGAAAAATAATCTGCAAACAGTCCAAGAGTGAAAGAAATCATACAAAGTGGTGATAATATTATATGTACACCCAAAAAATTTGCAATCATCTTAGATCACAGTCAAGAAACATAAGTAAAAGACCTCAGACCTGCCAGACTACCAAAAATGTAAGGTCCTTATTAGCGGGTGTTTTTCTGTGTTGCGAAAATTACGAAGATCATCCATGGTGTCTTTTCATCATTGGTGAAAATACCCTGGTTTTCTTTTCCATAAAAAAAGTGGCCTGGAACGTACGTTTAAAAACTATCGAACTTTCAGTAACAATTACGATTTATTTCCTGTAACCTAACTGGAAGTGCCGCAGCGAAACAACTTTAGCGAGTAACATGAATAATTTACTCTCCATACTATAATCTCCATATCATAAGTATCATAAGAACTGCTTTGCTACCGATACATACACTCTTTTATTTTTACAAGACTGTTGTCTTTCCAGAAAATATTCTATGACTTGTATTATTATTAAATTATAGCATCTGACTTTTCCGTTTTATTATTGGGTATACAACTGCACGTTTTTTCGGTTTGGTGGCTTGTTTTGCCGTTCAGAGAAAGGAATAGTTTTACGGTTAAGTTCAAAAGATATAAATGTATTCTATTTATAAATTTTCAAATTATATGATCTTCAGAATCTCAGCCTTAGGTGTATACATATCATATTCTTAAATTTCTGAAATATAAGCCTCGAAACTCGAAACCTCGTCAGCAGCCTGTTAAATAATACATTCTTGTGTATGTTCAGGTTGCTATTATTTAAATTAATTCAATGAGATTATTTTATTATTTTTCTTTTATCTTGTCCTTCCTCTGTAGTTAGACCATACCGCGTCGTATTAAATGCAAAATCAATTCATACATACTATTTCATGATCTGTATTTTTTTTTTTGGTCTTTGTGATGGGACTGGTGTATTAACTAGTCGAAATTTCGAAAGGCTTTCATATTGCCTGAAGCGCTTTCACGTTGTTTGATCAGTCCCAGAAATTTCATATTCACAGTCGTAAGTGTGATTGCTTTTTCCCACTGGAAATTATAATTGCAATTCATTTCTTGTCGTCAAGGACGTACTCCACGTGGGCCAACTAAAAGAGTTATCTACCTTATTATAGGGAATTAACGCTCCATGAAATTAAAGTATTGGAAATTACCGCGACTTACATTAACGCGAATTTAATGGAAAACGACTTTTGAATAAAGAAAATTAACGCGAAAGAGGACGTAGAATTTCATAATAAAGGAAATTAACGCGATTAAGACACAGTTGGTGGAGACAACTGGAACAAATTTATTTCAACACTGGATGCAAAAAAATTCAAAACTTAACAAAACTGAGCTGACATCACTTCTGACAGCGACAACGACGAAGATGAACTCGAAATATTGTAAACTTCTGCCTTAGCTTTTGTTAAAGATGAAAAATAAAGGATAAATGGAAAGAAAGAAAGCTTGTAGTTAATGTTTTTTAGGTGTCCAAAATTGGGGTTAAATTACTGGAAATTAAGAGCGCGGAAATTAACGCTGCACTTAATTAACGTCGTGGAAATTAACGCTCCACAAAATTAACGCGACTTAAATTAACGCGAATTTTAACGATTCGCGCTAATTTCATGGAGCGTTAATTTCCTATAATAAGGTATTTGCGCCCGTTTGATCATCTTCGCATCTTAAAAATGCGCTTGCTATGTAAAATTAAACAATTATTGAATGAAGATGAGTATGTCATGAAGAATTCTTATCATCCTCTTCATCATCGTGGTCATTGTTATTATTAATCCTCATGTTGATTAAGCAGAATGATTGATTACGTGCCGCGAGCGAGTTAAGGCTTGAGGAAGTTTTTATAAGAGTTATCAGGCATCTAATATATTGTTAGTATGTTACTCTGAGGAGACGGCTGTTAATTGAACCTTTTGTAATAAAGGAGCCTGAAATTAATTTGCATCGAACCTCAAGGATTGCTACAAAAATAACGGAACATCCTTCCGACTCAGCAACAGACAATACAAACTGTCTAAACACATAGGATGCCTTATGTGAGGTGCCTGAAAGTAGTCAAAAAATACCAACCCTACAGTGAATGGAGCTTATGTCTCTATAAAAGTTTTTAATAAACTAAAAAATATATATCTACTATGTACTCTTAATGACTGCAATAAAGAAGCAAGTTCATGTGCCCCAACAAACAGGAACAAATGTGTAAAATGAAAAGTACTCAAAAAATGCTAACCCTTTTTTTAAAATAGAAAAATGTCTCTATGAAGTGTTTGCAATAATGTACAGAAAACCATATATATATATATATATATATATATCTATCTAGTGTGAACTCTGAATAAATGTAAGTGCAATATTAAATTAGCAAGTTTGCGCCCCCATAAGGTTTCCATAATGATAATAATATTAGTCTTCAAATAAAGTATCTGAAATTGCGAAACCTTTAAACCTCGTTAGTTTACGTTAAAGTTTTACAATTCACAACCAATATACATGATGCTTCAGAAATTGGTTTTGTTTTCAGAGAAGTATAACCGTAGACTGCGGAGAAGTAACTGTCGACGTTTCAGGAACTACAAGGGTGATTATTTCCAGACTTCAGAAGTATAATCCATCGATTAATTGCGATGAATCTGCGCAAATCTCCACAACCAACCAGTCCAACAACCAAAAAATTGCAACTGTAGAAAAAGGAAAAATTGAATGCCTTGGCTCTTGAAGGGAACTACATGCAATCAAAATCTGCAGTGACAACTGAGGTAATTATAGAATCCTATAGTTGTAGGACTTGCATCTATCCTCAAGGATCGCTACAGATATCATTGAACATCCTCCCCACCCAGGAGCAGACAAAACGAACTATCTAAACATATATGTTCCCTTATTATTTTTAATAAAATGGAAAGTAGTCAAAAAATACCAACCCTGCAGTAAATGGAGCTTATGTCTCTCTAAACGTTTTTAATAAACTAAAAAATGTATATCTACTATGTACTCTGAATGACTGCAATAAAGTAGCAAGTTCATGTGCTCCAACAAACAGAAACGAGAACAAATACGTGAATGAAAAAGTACTCAAAAAATGCTTACCCTTTATTTAAAATAGAAAAATGTCTCTATGAAGTGTGTGTAATAATCTACGGAAAACCATATATATACGTATACGTATATATCTAGTGTGTACTCTAAATAAATGTAAGTGTAATTAATGAATTAGCAAGTTTGCAACCCCATAAGGTTTCCATAAGAATAATAATATCAGTCCTTAAATAAAGTATCTGAAATTGCAAAGCCTTTAATTAAACCTCGTTAGTTTACGTTAAAGCTATAAATAATTCACAACCAATATAGTTACATGATGCTTCAGAAATTAGTTTTGTTGGGTTTTCAGCGAAGTATAACCGTAAACTGCTGAGAAGTAACTGTCGACTTTTCAGGAACTGCAGGTGGTTAAAAAGAAACTTAACATTCTGATTTCCAGTCTTCAGAAGTATAATACATCGATTTATTGCGATGAATCTGCGCGAATCTCCACAACCAGTCCAAAAACCAAAAAAATTGAACTGTAGAAAAAGGAAAACTGAATGCCTTGGCCCTTGAAGGGAACTGCATGGAATCAAAATCTGCAGTGACAACTGAGGTAACTATATAATCCTATAGTTGTAGGACTTGTATTCGTCCTCAAGGATCGCTACAGAAATCATTGAACATCCTCCCGACCCAGGAGCAGACAAAACGAACTATCTAAACATATATGTTCCCTTATTATTTTTAATAAAATGGAAAGTAGTCAAAAAATACCAACCCTGCAGTAAATGGAGCTTATGTCTCTCTAAACGTTGTTAATAAACTAAAAAAATATATATCTACTATGTACTCTGAATGACTGAAATGAATTAGCAAATTCATGTCCGCGCATAAACAGGAAAAATTACGGAGCGATAAAGTTTAAGAATTACTTTTCTGGTCCATGGTGTAGGTGTGCGATTGGGTTATTTTGCTTAGAAAAAAGCTGTTTTCCAGGCCTAATCTAATGCGATCAAGAGCCATTTGGGGCAACAATTGGCAATTTAGGCCAAGTCGGTTCTTATTTCTATAAAGGAGGTATAGTTGATGACTACCAGATAAATACAGAAACTTGAGTTTGGTCCTTAAATATACAGAATTTGTTCACAATTGTACATTGCGAGCTCCTTTAAGCAAGTTCCATGAAGAAAATTGTAATCTGCACCTTTTTATAAACCTTTTTCCATTGTGGGAATAAGTAATACTTCTATTAATTTTGTAAATACAGTTTGGTGCGGTATCTTCTTGTAATATCAATTGGTAATCTCGAAGTCAAACTCCTTGGTTTGGACAGAGCTAAAAGCGAAGCTCCTGTTTATAGATTCATAATTTAAATCAAACAATAAACTTGTAATCCACATTAAATCCCGTTAACTTAAGGACACATTCATTTGACTTTTGAGGGAATGGCTAAGAGATTTTAGGGAAAAATAATTTGCAAACAGTCCAAGAGTGAAACAAATCATACATAGAGTTGATAATATTATATGAACACCCAAAAAATTTGCAGTCATCTTAGATCACAATCAAGATCGAGCCATAAATGAAAGACCTCAGACCTGCCAGACCACAAAAAATGTAAGGTTCTTATTAGCGGGTGTTTTCTGTATTACGAAAGTTACTAAGATCATCCACTGTTCTTTAGAGCACGGTGTCTTTTCATCTTTGGTAAAAATGCCCTGGTTTTCTTTTACATAAAAAAGTGGCCTGGAACGTACATTTAAAAACTATCGACCTTTCAGTAACTTACGATTTATTTCCTGCAAACTAACTGGAAGTGCTGCAGCGAAACAACTTTAGCATAATACAGTAACATGTCTTGAATAATTTACTCTCCATACTATAATCTACATGTCATAAGTATCATAAGAACTGCTTTGCTACCGATACATACACTCTTTTCTTTTTTAAAGGACGTTTTTCGAGAAAATATTCTATGACTTGTATTATTCTTAAATTATAGCATCTGACTTTTCCGTTTTATTATTGGGTATAAATTGCAGTAATGCACCTTTTTTCGCTTTGGTCACTTGTTGTGTCGTTCAGAGAAAGGAATAATTTTACGGTTAAGTTCAAAACATATAAATGTATTCTATTTATAAATTTTCAAATTATTCTTAAATATTCCTAAATTTCTGAATTTTATGCCTCGAAGTTCTTATAAATTTGTTCTTGTAAAAAAGAGTGTATCTGGTGAACTATTCTGACTGGCTCTCAGCTAAAATCACCCAAGAAAAGGAACTCAAACTCAAAATGATAGAGAATAATAAGCAAATAATTAAATTGGCTTTAAATCATAAAAATATAACCCATCAGCCTGTTAAATAATACATTCTTGTGTATGTTCAGGTTGCTATTATTTAAGTTAATTCAATGAGATTATTTTATTATTTTTCTTTTATCTTGTCTTTCCTCTGTAGTTAGACCATACCACATCGTATTACGTACATGCAAAATCAATTCATACATACTGTTTCATGATCTGTATTTTTTTGGTCTTTGTGATGGGACTGGTGCTTTAACTAGTCGAAATTTAGAAAGTCTTTCATATTGCCTGAAGCGCTTTCACGTTGGTTGATCAGTCCCAGAAATTTCATATTCACAGTCGTAAGTGTGATTGTTTTTTCCCACTGGAAATTATAATTGCAATTCATTTCTTGTCGCCAAGGGCGTACTCCACGTGGGCCAACTAAAAGAGTTATCTGTTTGCGCCCTTTAGATCATCTTCGCATCTTAAAAATGCGCTTGCTATGTAAAATTAAACAATTATTGAATGAAGATGAGTATGTCATGAAGAATTATTATCATCCTTTTCATCATCATCATGATGGTCATTGTTATTATTAATCCTTATGTTGATTAAGCAGAATGATTGATTACGTGCCGCGAGCGAGTTAAGGCTTGAGGAAGTTTTTATAAGAGTTATCAGGTATCCAATATATTGTTAGTGTGCTACTCTGAGGAGACGGCTGTTAATTGAACCATTTGTAATAAAAATAACGGAACATCCTTCCGACTCAGCAACAGACAATACAAACTGTCTAAACACATACGGTCCCTTATGTGAGGTGCCTGAAAGTAGTCAAAAAATACCAACCCTACAGTAAATGGAGCTTATGTCTCTATAAAAGTTTTTGATAAACTAAAAATATATATCTACTATGTACTCTTAATGACTGCAATAAAGAAGCAAGTTCATGTGCCCCAACAAACAGGAACAAATGTGTAAAATGAAAAGTGCTCAAAAAATGCTGACCCTTTATTTAAAAGAGAAAAATGTTTCTACTTAGTGTTTACAATAATCTACAGAAAACCATATATATACGTATATATCTAGTGTGTACTCTGAATTAATGTAAGTGCAATATTAAATTAGCAAGTTTGCGCCCCAATAAGGTTTCCATAATGATAATAATATTAGTCCTTAAATAAAGTATCTGAAATTGCGAAACCTTTAAACCTCGTTAGTTTACGTTAAAGTTTTACAATTCACAACCAATATACATGATGCCTCAGAAATTGGTTTTGTTTTCAGAGAAGTATAACCGTAGACTGCCGAGAAGTAACTGTCGACGTTTCGGGAACTACAAGGGTGATTATTTCCAGACTTCAGAAGTATAATCCATCGATTTATTGCGATGAATCTGCGCAAATCTCCACAACCAACCGGCAACAACCAAAAAATTGCAACTGTAGAAAAAGGAAAAATTGAATGCCTTGGCTCTTGAAGGGAACTGCATGCAATCAAAATCTGCAGTGACAACTGAGGTAATTATAGAATCCTATAGTTGTAGAACTTGCATCTATCCTCAAGGATCGCTACAGAAATCATTGAACATCCTCCCCACCCAGGAACAGACAAAACGAACTATCTAAACATATATGTTCCCTTAATATTTTCAATATAATGGAAAGTAGTAAAAAATACCAACCATGGAGCTTATGTCTCTCTAAAAGTTTTTAATAAACTAGAAATTATATATCTCATGTACTCTGAATGACTGCAATGAATTAGCAAGTTCATGTCCCCGCACAAACAGGAACAATTTTTTAGTGATAAACTTTAAGAATTACTTTTCTGGTGCATGGTGTAGGTCGGCGATTAGGTTATTTTGTTTGGGAAGAATTTGTTTTCCAGGCCTAATCTAATGTGATCAAGAGCCATTGGGGGTAGTTATTGGCAATTTAGGCTAAGTCGGTTCTTAATTTCTATAAAGGAGGTATAGTTGATGACTACCAGATAAATAAAGAAACTTGAGTTTGGTCCTTAAATATACAGAATTTGTTCACAATTGTACATTGCAAACTCCTTTAAGCAACGTCCATGAAGACAATTGCAATCTGCACCTTTTTATAAACCTTTTTCCATTGTGGGAATAAGTAATACTTCTATTAATTTTGTAAATACAGTTTGGTGCAGTATCTTCTTGTAATATCAATTGGTAATCTCGAAGTCAAACTCCTTGTTTGGCCAGGGCTAAAAGCGAAGCTACTATTAATAGATTCATAATTTGAATCAAACTATAAACCTGTAATCCAAAAATCCAGTTAACTCAAGGACACATTCATGTGACTTTTGAGGGAATGGCTAAGTGATTATAGGGGAAAATGGTTGCAAACAGTCCAAGAGTGAAACAAATCATACATAGTGTTAATAATATTATGTGTACACCCAAAAAATTTGCAATCATCTTAGATCACAGTCAAGAGCCATAAATGAAAGACCTCAGACCTGCCAGACCACAAAAAATGTAAGGTTCTTTTTAGCGCAGCCAATCAACTTTAGCATAATACAGTATTTTCATTTCATTTCCCCAGTTCATATATGATTTATTTCATATATCATTAACACAGTAACATGTCTTGAATAATTTACTCTCCATGCTATAATCTCCATATCATAACTTTCGCAGCACTGGGACTGTTGTTAAGAAGAGGGTGTGTGTGTATAATTTTTTCTCTGATAATCACATTGAAGAATCCATTGAATTTTATCTCCCTCAATCCCAGTAAAAATTAACGAATGTCACTTCTGAAAAGAAGAAAAATTAATAGAATTCTTTTCATCAACGGACTGTAACCTTCGCTGTTACGTCAATACGTGACTAGATTTTATACCATTCGAAATTAAAATTGTGAAAAATAAAAATATATATATATTTTTTTCGGGAAGCTGATTTTTGTGCGTCATTCTGTTAAAAACCAGAAACAAAAACCTTTAAAAGGCGAGAGGAAGTTTTGAGAAGAATAATCGCAGCTAGCAAATAAATTATTAACCTGTTTAGAGACAGCAGTTTGAATTTAACCTCATGTTGTGTCAGTCCCAAACCGCAAAAACTTCAAACCTCAGTAATTTAGGTTAAAGCTAAACATAGTTAACCGACATCATACATGAAGCTTTTAGATAACTATCGACTCTTTCGCAAACAGGTAAGTAACAAATGTCACTTTCATATCACTATGATGTAAAAGAGGAAATCAACCAAAAAATAGTTTTCGCTATGTTTTAAGCCCCCAAGGCTCAGCGGGAACACGCGGGAGCTGGATACAAGCGAAAAGCGCGAGAGGGGGGTGACAATTAACTCAATGTCCCCCAAAAAGTGATCGCGAGCGACTGGGAGCGAGGCAGGAGCTGTCTAGTTAATTTTGTTTATAACTAGCAATAGAAAACGTTTTCCGTGTTTGCATAGCCTGATATAAACACGAGAGGGGTTGGGAGAATTCGCGACGGTTATGCAAGTTACGAAGTCGTGGGTTTTCATAACAAAAAGGCTGTCGAGATGTCTCCCAACCCCTCGTTTGTTTATATCAGGCCATGCAAATACAGGAAAAAGGCTTTCTATTGCTTTTATAAATTAACTTTCCCGATAAAAAAAAAAAACGCAAAACTTTTTGTTATGGCACTCATTAAAAGATACATTCTCACCAGTCATAAAGTGTTGCACTCGAAGTCTTGCGCGCGTAATCAGTTCTTGTTTTGGAAAAAAGTGGCTTTCCAAACTACGGATTTCTCTAGTTTAAAATGTCACTTTCATTAAGCGAAAAAAAAAAAAAATTGACACAGCATGTTTTGTAAAGATTTTCCAAGTTTTAGCGAATGAGGGAATGGGGAAATAAAGTAATATTGTCGAGTTTTCAACTCTAAAAGTTTTTCAAATTCGTAATTGCGGGATTAGCGCGCGAAAAACAAAACATCTTGACGTCACAACCATGTTCACATACTCTCATACAAACAGATCTCTCGGCCAATAAGAGCGCGCGTTCTATCTTAGTTATTTCATAATATATTGAAAAACTACTTGGGAATGACAAACCCCCAGCTTCTTATCAAATATATATTAATCTCCCAAGCATACAGTGTTACAAACAACAAAAATGAACTTTGAAACACTGTTAGGCAAACAAGTTTTCAAAAACCACAATTGAAATTTTTCAGTCTTCTTTAGGTTTGGTCATCAGAACCAACTTTGTATTTATTGGGTTTTTAATACCTTATTTTTTCAAGAATGGCCGTTATATACAGGCTAATCCTGTACGTTTTCATTTGCGCGCATATTAACATCAACTTTTACTACTCAAAGAAGTTTTGCGCGACCGAAACTCCATTCTGACTATTTCCGTAACCATTTGGGGCAATTTTGCTTTAAATGGCAGCACAGCAATTCGTGCATTTGACAGAGAAAGCCCAGCTTGATCAGTACCTGGTGGATAATTTTCACAAAATCTATTCAGGCACAACAAGCGTTTATATTCCTGTCTAAAAGCCCTGTTCATTGCACCATAAACGACGGGATTTACAGAGTAAGATAAAGTCGCAGAAAAGGTATAAAAAAAGTAAACTGGCCTTGGCAAATAGGATCCGCCAATTATAAAGTCTACTGACTCTATGATTATAACTGGCAAGAAACAAATCACATAGGCAAGAACTATTACTAAGAGCATTCGGGAGACTTTTATGTCTTCCACATTGACACTTTTCCAAGCAACGTCCCGGAATCGCTGGATTTTGTGAGCACGTACAGAACGAAAAACTTTTAGACAACAGAAGAAGATGACACTCATGGGAATGCCACCGAAAATGCAGACCAAAATTGTAGAGAATAACTTCTTTCCATCTTGATTGCAGTAGATCTTACCCGGATGAAAAATATATCTGTGCCCCGCCACTACGTATGGAAGTTGAACAAGGGATGCAATCAACCAAGCTGCCATTATCATTAACGATGTTGTACGCGCAGTGAATATTCTTCGGTATTCGTTTGGCCTCACGATGCGATAATATCTGTTTAATGACATCAAAGCTAGAGACACTGAGGACGCGAAAGCTAGAGTAATTCCATAGTATCCCTGAAATTGGCAGGTCGCCTGGTCAGATGGC
This sequence comes from Porites cylindrica, assembly GCA_964035525.1. Lineage (NCBI taxonomy): Eukaryota > Metazoa > Cnidaria > Anthozoa > Scleractinia > Poritidae > Porites > Porites cylindrica. Next base: position 4,374,324 of record OZ037781.1, on the reverse strand, counting down.
CAGTTGCTTTCTATGAGGATCGCCGTTGTCAATATAGTGGAAGGAACAGCCATCATAAGATCAGAGAGTGCCAGCGAAACGACGAACTTGTTCGGAACTGTTCGCAAACGAGGGGTGCGAACAACAATTATCAAGGTCAATATGTTTCCCACAATTGCCAGCACATTATTCAAAAACATGACCGATGTTTCTAGAACGAGTAGGCTGGTACCTCTTGATTCAAGGTCGATTTGAAGTTCTTCCAGGTCGTTCATCTTTAAGTATTCCTCCTTCTAAAGACCACGAGTAGGCTTTGTATAGGGTGCTATCGCTGCTTGAATTCAAAGATTTAGAGCGCTGCACGTATATGCGATGTTATATACTCGAACGTAAAGTGATAGTCCAGAGAAACTCGGGCACTTCAACTGATATCTACTTTAGCTTAGCTGTACTGATAATAAGACAGATTGACAGGGGCCGGATATCTTCTTATGCCATTGACTATTCATATTTAAACATTTCAGAGAAATAAGAAGATTTTAATTAAAATTGGTCGACTATTGACAATAAGAGGCAAATGAGTTAAACTGCTATAGTATTAATAGCAGTCACGTGATATCTGTGGAGGGTTGGAAGCTAGCAAAGGGAAGTTATGTTGTGAACATAATATGCGATAATGCAGTAGTAAAACTAAAAGACTAAACGCTATTTTGACTTTCAGGTTTGATATTAATGGAAATATATGAAATGGCTCTTATTTTTGAACTGTTATTATAAATAAGAGCAATTCTGATCTTTGTGCGTTAGGATACTGACGGTGAGAATCTCTTCGATTAAATCTTCCATCAGAAACAGTTCCGGCTGCTTTAATTAATCCGGTTGCCATCATTTGCTTTGAAAGCATCGAAGAATGCTAAACCAATGAATCGAATGTGGTTCCTTTGGCTTTGACATGGCTTAAATAAATGTTTAGTTGCTCATAAACCAGTGACCTTAAACGAATCACTTTAATAAAAGCGAAGAGTAAGGACGAAATCTTGGCAACTCCAGTTAAACAGCTGTTCGACTTTAATAACGATCTCGGTCACGATCTTAAGTATCATGCCTTCTCAAACCATGATGGAAGAGAAGCTAACGGATTTGTTGGAGATCAGTGCAAGTCTTGAGGCCGTAGTTATTATTTGAGCTAATATAGAGGGAAGGATATTGCCTAATTATACTGAAAATAAATCGAAGCAGCGCTCCCTAAAGTGTCTAATATATACAACATTTTTTTCATCATTGTTAATGACATTTCAAAGGAATGCTTTAAATATAACTTAAAGCTTACCAATTTCATTAATAAGCAGGAATATGAATCCCTTACAAACAATCATAGGTTTTGTTAATTCACACGAGAAGTGCAGGGGTGTCATAAAGTGGAATTGCCGAGTACACGCTAAATTAAACAACGAAAAAAAATAGTGGTGGGGAAGAGAAATCGGATCGATTATTATAAGCTTTTCTTTTAGTCAAGCGAATGTAAACATTGGGAATTAACTGTGAATCTAGACCGATTTATATTTCAGAAGTAGTTAGGAAGGCCAACATAAATTATTAATTTACTGATTTAAAACACATCAGAATTAAAACAAAATTGAGATGAAAAAAATACTGTCATTGATACCACCATCAGCATGCAGCTGAAAAGGGTCGTATTTTATTCTGGCACATTATCAGAAAATAAAATATTAGACTGACTCTATTAAAGGGAACAAAACTATGGAAGGCCCATTCGCTACTTCCTTTATGGCAGAAACAGGTATGTGTCGCTGAATAGGGTACGGATTTCTTGGTCTGGAATCTTTAACAGTGTGTATGTTGTAGTTAATTTTTATCTTTCTATTGTTTTGGGGTATAGTAAGTGTTCAGCAGGGTCCGAGAATGAACGTTTAATGAGTGCATGGTCCACGTATTATCAGTTTTATCATTAATTGACATAGCTGTCACGTGTTTATCCTCTTAAATAAAGGCGTTACCTTACTTTACCTTACCTTACGTATGGGGTTCCAGCATTTTTTCCACGCCATACATTAGGAAAAAAGAGAGAGAAAAAAATCGTAATTTTAAATAAACAAGCCTTTCCATCACAGCCCAAACAGGAATAATCTGAAAATAAAAATACCACTGAAAAAAAAAAATAAAATAAATGTAACGAACAAATTTCGAGCCTCTGATTCGCTGTGTTCTTCATTACATGATTAAATAGATTTAGGGAAATTCTTAAGGTGAACATTTTAATTCAGACCTTTTAAAATTGTAAAGTCCCGAAAAACAGTTGGATCTATTCTTATTTCGCATCAAGAGAAGAAATTTTGGACATCAAAAGCTTGATTGGAAAATCAAATGGATAAATCCTCTTTTCTTGTTATTTCGTTGTCACAGTATCATTCAGGCCTAGAAGCTCGTATAGCTGTATTTATGTTGAAAAAATTAGACGTCTCTGTTGAAATAAATCATGAATCGTTGAATGACTAATATAGATCGTTTTTAATCACTTGGTTGGCCGCTGTGCAAATTTCTTGGAACAAAAGAAAGTTTTTTCATAAGAAAAGAGTTTAATCACCACAGGATTTTTTGTTTGGTACACAAACATGGCCGCCGATTAATTGTTTTGTAAACAAATATTACCGCCCTGACATCATGTGGAAACGATCTAAAGGTAGCATGTTAGCCATAAAGTATGAAGTAAATCCTATGGCAAGGTAATGCTAGTGATCAGTGTAAGCTGTAGTTTACGTAGATTTATATCACTTGACCTGCAGGGATCGCAGCCATAATTTAACCTCCGAACTCCTGAAGTAGATTTCTGGAGCTATAGGTTGCCCAAAGGAATGACTATAACTTATTTGGAAACTGAATCCAGTGAAAATAGCTGCAAAATAAATGACTTGATTGAGAAATTAAATGGGCAAATTTTGAAAGTTAAAAACTAATTCTAGGAGTCAAAAAGTAACAAATTGAATCGAACCAAATACCTCTGAAATGAAATTTGCAGCCTTTAAAAAAAATGACAAAAAAAGGATCAAAGCAGATATCTATTTTAAAGTCACTCCTCAAACATCGTATGGAAGACAGGAAAACAGAGTTTGGGGAGTTTGTTTATGTTTTTATAGTAATATCGCACCGCATCACGTCCAATGTTTTTATTGACGCGCGCAGGACAACAGTGAAACAAATCATAAAAAATTCCTCATAAAATTAAGTTGCTTTTCCCTCTGATTACCATCTAAAAGAATACGATTTAGGCTCAGTAAACAGAGAAGAGGTTATTCACTACATACGAACATTTATCTGAGGTAAATGTTGACAAAATCTGCAGCCACATTCTATATTTTCGCTTTGAGAAAAGGCCAGAGGATTAGGTTTAAGGAAATGTTATAGTTACCAGTCTAACAGTTATCATATCACACCTTCTTATTCCCCCTCTTATAAACCACATCAGTTTGAAGTAAGGCTATAAATATTTAATCTGTATACAACTATAATTGCTTTTTGCTCCCTCCAGCAACAGAAAAAGCTTTTACCGATCCTCGGCGAAGAGGTAAGTAAGGACAACTCATCTGCTGTAAAAGTGCTTAAAGAGTTTTCATTTCGTCTTATAAGTAGTTTAAAGGGCTGTGGCTAAAATCGCCGAAATGATAGACGGCCAGTCTTTTTTTTGACCCAGGTTATTTTCTTTTTCCTACACCCCAACAGAATTTTACGAGGTTAATAAACAATTTCCCAGAAAAAAAGGATCTTTCTGCAAAGAAAATTAATCATAGATTAATATTTTTTGAACAACTTTTATCTGAAGTTATAGTTAGTCGAGTTAGTCGAGCTCAGGATTGCTGTAGTTTGCTAGTTTTGCCTCTTCAAACAATCAGCAAAATAAGTGCAATGGTTTAAAGAAACTCTTTCTATACACATTTTTAGAACGATTTGCTTTAGGAATATTACATGGACATTTTCGTAGCTGTCGTCACCGATCAAAATTCAAACAGTCAGCGATAGAATTGACACCAAATTGAGTGAAACATAAAAACACAAAGGACTAATCAAAACGTTGAAAATAAGTCCAGTCGGGTCATGCACAGCTCCTTTAATACCTTCTCAATGTTTTACTTTTAAAGGCATGTTGGCCAGACAAACCATTTGTTTCTCTGTTTTTCTTGTCTTGGGTGACATGCTCATCAACGACGGGATATTGGCTCTGAGACAGCATTGTAATGTCGGTACATCTGTCTATGGCTGGATGTTACAGGGACATACCTATAAAACCGTCAATGCTGAACTCCCTCATCTGTGCGTGTTTGTGTGTCGCAAAGACCATCGATGTCAAAGTTTCAATTTTGTCATGCCCCACCAAAGATGTGAGTTCAACAACCGCACTAGTAAAGCCAAGCCTGGAGATTTCATCTCAAGTCCTGACAGACTATACTTCACGCGAGAAATTAGTCGAGGTAACTGTAGTGTTTTTCTATTGACATGGTCAACACAAAACAAGAATGGTCTCAGTAATTTGCCATTTTTCTGCAGGCTTTATATTCTCTGTTTATGTATAGTCCCATGGCCTGTTATACCTTTAGAAGCACATGAAAATATGGATAAAAATTAGGGTTTTTCGTCTTTTTATATTACCCGATAACCTGCATGGTAACTAAGCTACCTGATAATCTCGATTAAAAAATGGAAAATTATCAACCCCGCTAGACTAGATCGCGGCATCGGGAACGAAAGCACAGGGCGGTTTTTAAACTGATTCAGGTAGGGGGATGGGTTTTGAGACCCCCTCAATTTAAAGTTGAATAATTTTACAACTGTCCAAGTTATGACCGTCAAACTTGGCGAATATTCCTTTAAATTCAGCTCCGGACATTTTGAACTCGTCGTGACTTGTACGTTTTTACGTTTACGTTGACGTTACCATGGCAACCGAGTTTTGACAGTTACGTTTTTCATTTTTTTCCTATTGCAAAAGGTTTTTGATTTATTCCTTTTTTACTTATTGAATTGCATTATGTATTTTATTAAGATTTTTTTTAACTGTTAAAGTAATGTAGGTCTTTTAGCGACTAATTTGAGACAAAGAGAACATGAACTTAAAATGTTCATTTCTTTCAGAATTTAAAAACTTAGAGGTTTTTTTGCTTTCTAAGCATTCTTTCACACACTGATCAAATTTGAAATCACGATTACCTCGCTTTATACGGGTTTTGAGTCCGGAATGGAATACATTCAATAATTCAAAATGGTGGATCCAAGATGGCGGATGGTTTCAGTTCCTTCTTTAATTAATGATAAGTGACGACATCGTCATATCACTGCTATTGTTGAAGATAATTATTTGACAGAGATTACAGAGATTTACTGATAATGAAACACTTTTTGGTTTAGTCCCCCTTGGCTCAATTCCTGAGCTACCCGCTGAGACTTGCAAAGAAATCAAGGCTAGTGAAGGAGAAAAAGCTGTCAGTGGGAAATATTGGTTTGATTCCATTGAACCTGGAAATGTTCTGCTGGCCTACTGCAACATGAGCACGGAAGGTGAGTTTAACTAGTGAATAAATAAATGAACACGAATGAATGAATGAATGAATGAATGAATGAATGAATGGATGAATGAATGAATGAATGAATGAATGAATGAATGAATGAATGAATGAATGCATGCATGAATGAATGAATGAATGGATGGATGGATGGATGAATGAATGAATGAATGAATGAATGAATGGATGGATGAATGAATGAATGGATGAATGAATGAATGAACGGATGGATGGATAAATGGATGGATGGATGGATGGATGGATGAAAGAATGGATGGATGAACGACTTATCTGTTCATCTATTTAGTTCATATTCCTCTTTAAAAAATAGTTTTTATTTTCTAGATATAGACGAGTGTAACGCCTCAAAGCAGTTGTGTGATCCCAATGCTAAGTGTATCAATACCCACAGTTCGTACTATTGCTCCTGTTTCAGTGGCTTTTCTGGTGATGGTAAGACTTGCGAAGGTAAGTAAAATTATTCACCCTAAAGACAACAACAATAACAATAGCAGCAATAACAACAACAACAACTTTATTTATTTCAAACTCTTTGTTACAAAAATAAATTCATACACGATATACATCTCCTCGAAACACATCTTTTTAGAGATAAGCAGCAAAGTTAGGGCTTTCTATATACTTTTCAAAACGATTACTTCGAGCTTGTGATTATAACGATATATCTAACAGAATTTAATTACCTTCATCTTCTTTTGAATGTGGATTTGCGCAAATTTGCTCCTTGCAAGTATGTCGCAAATATGTAAATACTGATAAGTAATTAGATGGCAAACATGGTAAATGCCACGTTTGCGTAGTCATTTAAACCCTCGTCTTTTGGTATGCAAATGTGCATGGCATTTACCATGTTTGCCATCTATTTACTCCTCAGTATACATATTTGCGACATATTTGTAAGGAGCAAATCCATTTTTTTTTCGTGCAGTATGTCTAGTCCAAGATTCTTCTAACACAGACAAATAATATATAAAAGCTAAGAATAAATATGCCTAGATGAAAGGCCCTAGTATTAAACCGTTCAAATGAGTTTTCTTGCAGTACATGTCAGACACTTAGCTGCATTAAGGCTCGATTTCCGCCGCCTCCCCCCACCCCCCTGTTCGATCTTTGGTCCTCCTCGAACTGAGTTGGGAGGGGCGGATAAGTGTGGGCTCATGCTCATTTTTCCCGAAAAGCGGCTGGTAATCGAGCCTATTGGTGGTTTGCAAGTGACGTCACGGCGGCCATGTTGGTGGTCAAGAACAAAATCATTTCTCTCCTTTGGGAATTTAACTCTATTTTCATGTAAATTCTTCGAGAAAGTATTCTATTGTATTGACCGCCAACATGGCCGCCTTATCACGTGGTTGCCAACTACTAGATCTTGTTAAAAAATGGATAGAATATTCATGATATTTATCAGACCTTAATACAAAATATGACTGTTTTATGTAGATATAGACGAGTGTACAGCCTCTGTGCAGTTTTGTAATCTCAATGCTAACTGCGTCAATACCGACGGTTCGTACTACTGCTCTTGTTTCAGTGGTTTTTATGGTGATGGTAAAAATTGCGAAGGTAGGCAGAATTTTTTCATGCAGCATTAAGTGACAATTAAAGCTCTTAGAAACATCTTCATTTTTAGCGATAAGCGGCAAAGTAAACTTTCGATGTACTTTCAACACACTCAGTTACTTTGATGTTTTGATTCTGTTATCATGTTGGTTCTAGGATCTCTAGTTTAATCGGATTTTAACAGAGCGTCAGTTCGGTAGATCCTGTAATAAAGCTACTTTGCTGAAACGAAAGACCTTTTAAATTTTCAGTTTAGCAAATTTTGAGGTAAAAAAAGCAAAAAAAGCTATCAGAACATCTTGGGCAAGCCCTGATAAAGTGCTTAAGGTGGCTGAACACAGTTTTGGCAGTTTGTGAGTATATGTCATTTACCAAATCATGACAAGAGAAAGGTTGTAGCTCACAAGCTGAAACTTGGCAAGTGAAAAATATACTGATGAAAAATTTTGATTGTCCGGTAAAATTTGACGTTTTTGTAGTTTCCATGGCAACACCAACGATTGAATACAACCTTAAAATTTCACTTTTGTTCAGTTTACAAAAAATTCGCTCATTAGATTTTCCTATAAACTTGCACACAATTTGACCAAATTTTAACAGACGGGTTTTTAGATAATAATATAATTGTACTGTAATTATTAAATGTGTCACAAAAATCGTCTGTTCAGTCATCTTCCATTTTAAAGTTCTCATTATTTAAAATACGATAAAAGTAAAAATTCTGCTAAATATCACAAAATTTTAGTGAGCAGATTTTGAGAAATCGTCTCCTGTGTACAATCACTTTTTTCACCGCCATGTTTGTTTGTCTAATTAAAACATGCGCCGTCACGCAAGTTACCGCTAACCAACTGCAAAACTGTGTTCAGCCACCTTTAAAAGGGCCTCTTTACATGATGATGAGGGACCCCAGATAGGTGCAGGAAACATGTGGCGGGTCACCCCACCTATCAAGTAAACGTGATTAAATTAAAATGAGAGATTATTTGGACAGGTGGGTTACCCCATTAAAGAGAATTACCTCGCTTACCTGGGGTACCCCACATGCATGAGATGCGGGACCAAACAAAAAAAAAAGATGTAGCGCGGCTTAGAATGCAAAGAAAAACCTTAAAAGCACTTGATTAAGAGCACTTAGAGGTAAAAGAAACCTGTCTTTTGGAGCCTTTGTTAAATGAAACAGCACCTTTAAGACTGAAACAATATTAAGTTTGCTTTACTGTCAATATCACGCAGACATAGATGAGTGTTCAAGTGGAAGTCATAATTGTGACAGTGATAAGAGAGCAACCTGTACAAATACTATTGGTTCATATTTGTGTTCATGCAAAGAAGGTTATGAAGGAGATGGAAGGACTTGCAGTCTTCCAACAGGTAAACGGATGACGTTTTTAATGAATGCATAAGATGAGATCTACGTTAGAATATCATAGAAATGGCGTCAGTTTAAGTTTTTATAGTGGAAAGTAGCGAATTGAATAGTATCAATCGCAGGGTGGGGGTATAGTCGCTAATGGCCTTATATGCGGTGAGGTTCCACTTCGGGTAATATGAAAGGGTAATAAGAAACTCATTTGTTGAGGTATATGAAAAGCGAGGGTAATCCATCATGTCGGTCTGCAAAGGAAGTAAAATCAGGGCTAATAAAGATGCATCTTGGGCTGTAAAAAGGACAAGAAAACATGGTTCATTGTGGTTTATTCGTATCAAAGACGCAGTACATTTACAGTACTTAAGAGGAATGCAAAGCTCTGACTTGCGGGCATATAATGGACGGGGTACCATTTTTCAGTAGACGGTATACGAAAGGGGTCTACACCTTTTCTGTCAAAAATGGTAAATGTTGTATGAGAGGGTAAGAGTACTCTCTCCCCGAGTATCTCTTCAGAGTTTCTCCCTCTGACCTTCACGTAAAAAGTATTCGACTATCTACCTTGGCAAAGTCTGTGTATGCCGTAAATAAAATGGTTTCGGTAGAACAGTGTATAAATTTTCAATGAGGTAAGGATCTATTGTAATATTATATTATTTGCGACGTAATTTACCCCAATCCAGACCGCATGCAGTCTTGATTTTTTTAAAAGTCATTTGCAGTTCTCCCCCCCCCCCCCCCCCCCCCACAAAAAAAAAAAACAAACTGACAAACTGTCACGAATATTTTTCTTTACATGAATCATGATTTGTAAGGTTTCTTTAATTATTTTTACCTAGAATGTAAAAACTACAATACAATGCCCGGCAGCCATGGGAGGAAAGTCACCTACTCTTCAGGCTCTATGTGTGATAGTCAACTATCTCAGGGGTGGTACCGCTTACGTCAAGATGCGGGGACAAAAATGGCAACGTCTTGTGTTCCAGAAAATAGATGCAATACAGATCACACGGGTTGGTTAGACGGCGATCATCCTACTGTGGCAGAAGGTCAAGTCACCAGGCGGGTCTGTTTTCGCAAAACCTCAAACTGCTGTAAATGGTCCATCAACATTAAAGTTCGAAATTGTGGGGACTACTTTGTTTATTTTCTCAATGGAACACCTAATTCTAAATGCAATCTCCGATACTGCACCACTGACTAAAAAGACAGTTTCGAAATTGCGTCTTTGGCGAAGGTACTGACTAGATCTTCTGAAGACAGTGGCGATACTCTGGCACTGACTAGTTTCTCTGAAGAACACAGTATAGTGCCAATACTCTGGCACTGACTAGATCTTCAGCTGAAGAAGACAGTATCGATTCTCTGTCACCGACTAGATCTTCTAAATAAGACAGTAGCGGTACTCTGGCACTGATTAGATCTTCTGAAGAAGATAGTAGCGATACTCTGGCCCTGACTAGATCTTCTGAAGAAGAGAATAGCGATACTCTGGCACGGACAAGGTCTTCTTAAGAAGACATTACTATCGATGCTCTGGCACTGACTATATCTTCTGAAGAAGACAGTAGCGGCACTCTGGCACTGATTAGATCTTCTGAAGAAGACAGTAGCGATACTCTGGCACTGACTAGCATAGATTCCCAGAGGAACACAGTATCGATACTCCAACATTGACTAGATTCTTACAAGAAGACAGTTATAGATACTCCAATACTGACAGGATTTTCAGAAGAAGACAAGGATGTGGCTAATATATTACAATAAAAAAAGTTGTGGGGGGTCTTTTAAAATACAGATATTCGGCGTTGATCCCCATTAACGGGGACTTAAATGTCAACAGCAAGTGTTTCTACGAGCAGAAGCTTTACAAATACTCTTGATTGGTTAAACGGCTTTCACGAAACACAAAAAAAGCATTACCATCACCTCGCGTATTTCTTTAAACAAGAACGCTTTCCTCTTTAGTAAAGTGGCCGGAGGTCAATCATAACGCACTACTGATCAATCTCTTTCAAATAGAGCTCAAGCTGCTTTCAATGGTCTATCAACATTGAGCTGCTAAACAGCAGGGAATCCTTCTTGTATCTGATACGTGAAACACCCACGGAACACCACGGTACACCAACTAAACTTTGTTGGAACAAAAGCTACGAAAAGCTTTAACTGCAGTACATAGTCGTTTCGTAAAAGGATAGTAAAAGTTTAGTTCCACAGTCAGCGATGAAAGACATATAGCTAGAGTGAAAACAATAAAAATGAGGGGGTGGAGAAGGGGGAGTAAAAACCGTGGTGGTGGTGTAAGATTTTCACTATTCTCGATTGATACCAATACAAATAAACTATGTTAAAACAAAAGGTCGATGCATGGTCAATGTGGGATTGATGTGAGGTCGATGTGGTGGAGGGAAAATAAAAAGAAAAAAGAAAAATTAGAAAGGGAAAATAAGTTAATTGTGGAGGAGTAGGAGGAGGGCGGAGTAAGTAGAAGCTAAAAAGAGCTACTTTGTCTTTGCCCTCATTAATATGCACGATTTGCCCGCCAAGAATCAGTGAACCGGAACTGGGGCAGTGACAGCGGCAGAAAATAGAACGTGCATAATTAGTCTCGCTTGCTTTAGCGTAGCTTCCTACGCAGGTGTTTTCAGGGGAGCTCGTATTTCGTCCCTTCCCACAAACGCCTGCTCAAACGAGGACAACATTCTCCTTTCCCAAGCTTAGCAAATCACGTTGTACTTTCCAAATTCCGGAAAGCTGACCTTGACCGCAGGGTAACTCGATTATCACGCGATCTGCATGAAACTTTGAGAAACCTTCATGACCTCTAATAATAAATGTTAGACTCGGAGAGGCAAAAGTAAGCTTATGAGACGTGTTTAACCTGTCAACACTATTTAAAACCGTTTATTGGTCACTTACCATGCGAATATAACAATGGAAAAGGAATGTTGTCCTCGGTTGAGCAGGCGTTTGTGGGGAGGGACGAAATACGAGCTCCCCTAAAAATGCCTGCGTGGGAGGCTAGCTTTAGCGACGAGACTCAGAAAATGCAAGCGTTTTTTTATTTTTATTTTTTTCCGTGCCTGCCCCAAATAGTGGTTCATGGTCCCAGGCGTTGCTAGCGGAGACCGTGGAAACTGGGGATAAGAATCGTGACGACTTTCATTGTATGCAAAAGAATCTCGTGATGAGCATGCGGTTTATTTTAGGGGATGACTGAAATGACGCATTAAGTTGATCACGTTTAGGCTGCTTGGCAATGATATAATTTTCCCCGAATCGAGGCCGTTGATTTTCGTGTTTTTATGCGGGCGTATTAAAAGTAAATACCCTGATAAATACTCGACCGTGGATAAAGTAGGATGAGAAAATAATATAGCGGGAAAATCATGTTTTGTAGTGTATTGAGGCGTTACGTTTCTCAGTATTGTCGGAATTACTGGAACCCTACGGTTAAATAGATTCACTTTGTTGTATGTATTAAATTGATAGATCTTTGGAGTTGTTAAGATGTGAAGTCGCGTTGCACTTTACAGATACTTGAGATATCAATGATTTAACCTTCAACTACTATTGGAAGTAACTTCAACTACACGTCTGATGTTACGTATGTGTCACGGTTGTGTTTATACGGATAGCTTTGTACTTGACTGTCACGCACTCTACTTGCAGCACTTAATGTCCATAGAATAGATAGAATCCCATGTCAACCTTTTCCCGAACGAGTCGGTCCACGAATTCTATCGCTTGAAAGCGTTGATTAGTTTGGAACAAGTAATTACTTCAGTGGTCGAAAAAAAAAGAACAATCTTAGTAAGTAAAACTTCAATGGTGAGGCTAACTGGTAGGGTGTTGTAAACTTTCATTATATGCAAATGAGTCTTGTGATGAGCATAAGGTTTATTTTCGGCGATGATTGAAATATCACGTTTCCTTGATTTTCGTTTATTTAGCAATTCAGAAGCAAATCTTCAAATATGATATAAAAGGAATTACCCTAAAAATACTCGACCGTCGATAAAGTAGGAATTGAAACACGTTTAGCGAGGAAATCCTGTTTCGTGTAGAATGAATCGCCTCCTAGATCACGAGCAGTCTTATTTTTCTTTTGAGTCACAGTAGATCGAGAGCATAGTTTTTCTTTTTCCCTCGCCGTGCGTGGCCCTGAGGAAAGAAGGACGACTGTTCGCGGTCTAAACGCCTCCTCATTTCTTATTGTATCTCCAAGCAAGCAAGAATCAACGCTACTAAGAGCGTTCTTGTTACGTCACGACTCAGTGATTGTAAGTAACTTTAGAGTTTAACCTTTATTCCTCAGACACCATGATCTAACCAATGAAAACGTTTCATATTTTTTAATCAACCAATCGAAAACCAAGCCATTTACCGAGGACCTAAAAATAACTAAAAACAGGCGAAACTGGTCAAACCAACTAAATAGCACATGACCTAGACTACGAGTAGTCCCCCATTTGTCCTCAGGGATAGTAGAGCGAGTGAACACGAGCGCACGTGAAAATCACCCCACGCGAGAAAAGGCGATATTCCTCCTTTTCTGGTGGCCAGATGGAGATCGACGAGGGTGTTATCCGTCCAGGCTGTACGCCCAGGCTAATAACGCCCTCCTCGATCTCCAAAATTCTTCAGATGATACCAAAACTGATGGGAATTCAATAATTGTTTTATTAGTCTTTTAAAATAATTCATAGTTAAAAAAAAAAGAAAAGAAAAGCTAAATTATTGTTACTTTCGTCGATGTTAAGTTGATCTTCGATAGTACACGTTATCGGCAAGGTTAGGAAATAAAGGGTTGTTCAGGTTCGCAAATTTTCTCCAAATAGCAGATATTGTCCTTCGAGTTATCTTTTCGCTGTTCTTGCCATGTTTTTAGCCAATATTTCGCCTATTTCTTCCTGGTGAGACAAGTGAAATTTTCCGCCATTTTGTTCTCACTACCAAAAAACTAAGCCTCGTCCCTAGGTTTTCTAGGTTAACGGTTCAATAATCTGGCAATTTGCTGCACTTTTGACTTCATCGGTTCAATATGGCATAATTCTTCCTAATTTGGTCGGCAATAGCTGGTTATGATAAATTATGCGTGGGGGGAACTAGCTAATCAGAAGCGGAGAAATATTTTGAATAAAATCATATTGAATTAGGCAAAACTAAGGAAGTAAATTGAGCAAATGGTCTATTTCAGCCTGTGAATATTGCTCTGGCTACTTATGTTTGCTTTTTTTAATGTAAGCTTAACATGCGCCCGAAACGTCAAATGTCAAATACGGGGTTATTAATTTAGAATTGTTAGCTTTACAATCAAGTCTCTTTTTCTGAAATTTCTTTTAACTTGGCCCAACTGCAGTGAGTTCAGTTTGGTCATTTATAATAAACATGGGTTCAACAACACTTTTTGGGCGAAAGTAGCTGCAACCATAGTTAATTGAGTGGAATGGTTATGAAACCCGTCAGACTCCTTTGTTATATGTTTTTGTGGACCTGAAAGTGCACAACGTTCAAAAGAATTCCTATCATTTTGATTGTATTGACCAATAAAAACGTTGCATTAATTTATTCCGTAACAATTTGCCAACAGAAAACAAAGGATTGTGCACTTTCACGGTGCTTTGAACATAAACTGCAGCACTGTTGTTTTTATCATTGATGTTTGCCGCTTTTCATAACCAGTCTCCTCTAGTAACTATGCTGCAACGAAACAAAAACTCTCTGAACTCTATCCGCGATATCGATGGCAAGAATACGAACCCAACATATCTGAACACAAGCTATAAAGCCGATCATGATCATGAACAGCGTATGTTGAAGTGCCCATTCTCCTACAAAAAATGGCAAATTCTGCATCCTCGACTTTATGCACTAATAATCGATAGGTTCTGTTAGTAGTAACTTTGACTGTAATATCATTCTGTAAGACTATATATTTTGTAACTTTAGCTTGTTTTTCTGTCATTCTTTTTTATCCACATAGTTTTTTTAGTTACTTTACAATATTATCTGTTATGACTGCTGAAACCTTTCCTCTCCGCCCGCCTCGTCTAGCTTTTGCTATTTGCGGACGGAGATGGCAAAATGATGTGTATGAAAATAAAGTATAGTATGTGTGTGTGTATGGGTTATTTTAATTTCTTCCACGTTCCATAGTTAATTGATGCACGTTCACAGCAATCATTATGCCATTATGGAAGTGGAACTGTTTGGTTATGGTTACGAACTTTCTGGAAGCTTCTGAAGTAGGAAAAAAGGATTACACAGCTTGGAAGAGCTAAGTAAATTACCAGTCTGATGGCTGAAAATGCTCTGCTGCCTCCGAACTGGTGAATGTGGCAGAAATTCTTGAAGGGATGGTACACTACTTTTTGCCCACCAAGAATGGACAACAAAGAAGGGAACGCTGAGTAAATCCATAGCGCAACAATCATGATGTTGGTCTTCGATTTGGTAAAAAGTGGTCGGTATTTTGCTAGTTTGACGATTCAAAAATGTCTTTTCACCGCCATCAATGCCATTGTGTGAACCGAGGTTAATGGCAAAGTTGATGATAGAAAGCCTTGAAATCGGCACGTTGCATCGCCAAAAGGCCATTTTGAAACTATTCCCGAATAGAACGATAAAATGTTTGAAAAAAATTCCCGTACTAAAGTCTGATACAGCAAGCGATGCCACAAACGTGTTTGGAACCGTTCGCATTTGACGGTTTAAAACAAGGACTAACAGAGTCATCATTTCCAAAAAGCAACACTGATACAACTAGGGCAAAAAGGCATCTTTCTAGGATGATTGTGCTTTTTGACTTCACCTCCTTTAGCATATCCACGAGTTGGGCGTCTGTAGAAACCATTTTTCAGGCGTCATGTGCGACTTGTCTGTGTTTGCCAGTTCAATTTTCGCTGTGAGTTATTTAGAAACATGGCATTTATTGATAGGGTAATTCTCGATGTTGAGGAAACTACTGTTGTTTTAAGCTATAGTTTCTAAGTGTGGGTATAATTGTCCTCTGTCATTTCAATGTCATCTATTACGCCATTTGGTGATTTTACACATCTCAGAAACAGCAAGAAACTACTTACGCAATATTAAGTGCATATAAGAAGAGAGAGAAAGAAAAAAACTCATTGCTTTTTGAGGTAATGGCGGAAGTATTTAAACCCTGCTCTTGAGATGCTCCTTCACAAGTTCTTGATTGACCATCACGGTGTATAATGATTTCAGCTAAGTCAAAATCAACACCTTTTTAAAGCACAATTAGGGAAAATCACTTAGAAGTCTCGTCAGCGGGTTACTGGATTTATTTATGGTGCCAGTAAAAGACACGTCTTACTTTAAAAAATGATTAATTGTTATGGGTGTTGAAGAACTTTTATTGCTACGGAATATTTGTGGAAAAACAGAGACTATTATAATTATAATTTTTAATTTTTTCTCAATAAAGTAAATCGTTCATCGTAAAATCACGCTTCGTCCGTGTTCCCCCACCCATTAGATTTTAATTAAATCCAGTCAAAAATTCAATTTTTCATTCAGAGAAAAAAGAAAATTGAATTCAATTTTCAACATCAAATATTGAAAAATTATCAGTCTTGATTTTTAGAAAAGGAAAATTTAGGTCAATTTTTAATTTTGACATTTAAACCCTGTGAAGAAACTCAAAACAATATTCTTCAGCTTTTTTTAAAAAAAAGTCGAAAATTGCGGATAACAAGAAATTATTATTTACAATGAAACGAAACAGCAAAACAATACCAGTGGAAATGAAGTCCCATGTGAAAATGTGCTTGTTTTGTTTTGTTTTGATTTTGACATCCATGGAAACAGTCATAGTCATAGTACTCACAGACTTCTTGCTTGTTTTCTACGTTTCAAATATTTTTAGCTACGTTGACAACCAGCAGGATCTTCGTCCACGATTTTAGCAGCTTACTTCTTTATCAACCAGAACAACTCTACATCATGAACAACCTAAAAAATAATGATTTTTCCACCCTGCGGAGAGGCCAAATGACAAGACATTAAATTAAATATTTTCGGAATACGACGTCTTAAAATATGTAGGAATTGAAGGGAACACACTAAGCTCGAGCACTGGTAGGAAATTGACTGAACATTATTGAATAAGAATTTTCCAAGCAATCTCTATTAGGAGACGGTTAATTGAAGCAGAACTAATGTTAATCCTGGCAATAAAGGTTCTGAAAGATCTAGGACACTTCAGAATTTTCATAAACAGCTTCAGACTGACAGACTGACCTCTTAGGTATATGAAAAAGATGAAAAGGTTGAAGAACTAAGAGCCTTAGAAAACGATTTGTAGAAATATAATTAAACTACGAAAATAGAAACGCAATTTCAAAATGCAGTATTTTTAGAACAAGAGTTCCAATACGGCAGACTGTCGTGCTGTTGTCAGCAGGAGACTGAATCCACACAACAGAATTAGTGAGGTTTCATCAAATGAGTGGATGAATTTAGTTAACGGCAGTTATAAGATTGAAAAGTTGTCATTTCAATTGAGTGTTACGAATCTGGTGTGTTTAATGTTAAATTTGTTACGTTTTAATCTTCCATGGGAAAATTCTTGGTCCAAATGCCCTACATGAAGTCAGTAGTCACCGCAGCTGCAGTTTTTTTTATAATCTGCGAAGTGCTTTACGGAGTATTCAGTCAATGTACAGCGGGCCAATACTCCATTAAAAATATGATGCTAAGACAACACATCTTTAAGACTTTCAAGACTTCGAGCCCGTCACAATGTTTAAGGACTTGCGAGGAAGATGTCGGATGTCAGAGCTTCAATTATGTCATGACTACAGACGTTTGTGAGCTCAACAACCGCACCAAAGAAGCGCGACCTGAACATTTCACAGCCAGCAACAGCCGATACTACTTTGGTTTAATCGTGAATAGAGGTAAAGAGTTTCACAGACCGTTTTGAGGCTTAACTTTGTTATTAGCTACTTGACATTCCCACGGGTTTCAACTTTTGACATGGATAGGTTGCGGCGGAAAATCCGGCGACCCCGCTGGAAAGGTTTCCTTTAAATTAGTAAATTTTTGAAAGTTTGAAAGATATTAATTGAAAACTATCGAAAATATAGCTTTGCACAGAAGCGAAATTTTACAGACGTCTGTATGGTTGGGGTACAATCTTGCCCCCCACCACTAGGCAAGCTTCTGCAAAATAGAAGACGAATATGACTCTCAAACTTGGCAAGTTTACTATTAAAAAGCGCTCTTACCAGTGGTGTCCACGGATTTTGCCTAACTGGTTCATATCATGAAAAAAACTTGGGGAGGTCTATTGAAATATTGCGTGGGTTGAAGTAAACCCAGACTCGAGGATAACGGTATTGAAGTTCGAATGAAGCTTTTGTTTTCTGTTAAAATTTAAAATTTAAAATCCAAGGTTGCGCCGATCAACAACATCATTGAGGACAAACATCTGAGGCTAACCATTAGTATACTTCCCTAATATTTCAGTTTTGAGTTCACCAATGTCTAAGTATACTTTTTAAGAAATGCAAAAAAAAAAACAACAACAACAACAAAAAAAAACAATGCTGCGTTAGCTCTCTAGACTGAGACTATGTCATCTTTGTACGTAATTAGTGATACAAGGAGTTCTTTTCTTTGAATTTATCTATCAGTCAACTCGAATCGTTCTTAGCTAGTTCGATCGGTGCCGTTCTGGGCTTATTAAGGGTTCGGTAAGGCTTATGTAAAGTTACTGTTTATTCGTGAAACATTACACCAGAGTCTAACAGTATTTATGCCTACCCTAATAATTTAATGCATAATAGTCGAAATTAAAGGCAGTTATAATACTGGCTTAATATCAAAATCATTTTTTGCATTGCGAAACTCAAAACTGCTAGCTAATTTTTCAAGCTAAGGCACGTTCAGAATGAGCAAACTCAGGATTAAATTGTGGATTTGATAAAACTTTCAAAGGCCTAGGTTTAATTACAAGTGTAGCTATTGTTTTAGAGTGTAGAAACAATAGCTAGACTTGTAAATCACACTTGTTAAAGTTGTAAAATTTACCAGTACTTTTCTCATTATGTCAGCCCTCCACGACAGTAACATGTTCTTCTTAATTTCAAACTGTAATCAATAATTGTGCAGGTAAAGGATGGAAAAGTGCTATGATTTTATTCCTGCTTATAGGCAAGGTGCGCATTAACCCCCAGCAGTGTATAGGACCATCAATTACTCAGATATGGTAATAGGTGACGCCAACAAAATAATCCTATATCTTCCAAGCATTGATATTTATAAATCGGACCATAGCAACAACGTGCGCAGTTAGCTGTCTACGCCCACCTTATGGTATTATATGTGCTAAATAGCTCTTAATTTACGTGGCTGTTTGCTGTTTTCCAGTTTCTCTCGGCTCCATCCCTGAGTTGCCAGCAAAATCATGCACAGAAGTTAAGGCGAGTGAAGGCGAGCATGCTGTCAGTGGTAATTACTGGCTTGATTCAATAATCCCGACCAAAGCTATACTTGTTTACTGCAATATGACCACAGAAGGTAGGCCGCCAAATTTTTAAGTAAAACTTGAATTGTAAAACTTTATTTTGGTTGACGAATCAGTTACCGCAATTTCTTGCGTCATGCTTTTATTTCATGCTCAAAAAAGCTTAAGGTATAATTATGAAGCTCGAAACGATCTAAACCGTAGTATTTTATTTCCTCTTTTCACTAACTTTCCTTCAATTGACATTTTCAGCTTGTGTATTTATAGGGAAGTGTGACGTCACGTTACTATGGTAGCAAAATTTCTGGATCTCTGTTTTAGCTTTCTCTCTTGACAGAGACGACCATTTGTATTGTCGAACGATAGAAGAAAAGTCATTTGGCAACCGTTTTTTTTTCTTGAGTGCAAACATGCACAAACGGAGGTCGTACAAGTTAATTTTTCGTTTTTGTTTTCTCTGCCGTATTTGCATGACCAAGGTTTGTTGAGATCAAGAAAGTTTGCTACCATGGTAACATGACATAACGACTTCTTCTTTCTATTCAGACCAGTTCTTAAGGAAATTTGCCTTTTAAATGTCTTTCCTAAATTAAAAGTATATATATGCAGGTGGAATTGTCTGTTTGTTCCAGATGTAGACGAGTGTACAGCCTCTGAGCAGTTATGTGATCTCAATGCCAACTGCATCAATACCCATGGCTCGTACTACTGCTCCTGTTTCAGTGGCTTTTCTGGTGATGGTAACACTTGCATTGGTAAGGAAAA
The DNA here is from genome assembly GCA_964035525.1 of Porites cylindrica. Classification (NCBI taxonomy): domain Eukaryota; kingdom Metazoa; phylum Cnidaria; class Anthozoa; order Scleractinia; family Poritidae; genus Porites; species Porites cylindrica. Next base: position 4,354,565 of record OZ037781.1, on the reverse strand, counting down.
CGAACGCTTCTTGAAAGAAATACATTTCATTTGTTAGTAACAATTGCTGGTTTGCACGTGACGTCACCGCTGCCAAATTGGCGGTCAGGAACTAAAACTTTTCTCTCCCCAGGGAACTAAATTCCATTTTCATGTAAATTCATGGAGAAAAAATACATTGTATCGACCACCAAGATGGCCACCTTGTCACGTGACTGCGAGCCAAGAATTTTCAAACTATTTATTTTATTTTATCGTTTCAAAACAATTAATTCATGATTTTTTTATTTAAATGATGCACCTTAAGTGTCTCACAAATGAACGATCTTTTCTTGTTTCTTTAGACTTTTTCGAAGGTTTAATTTGACAAGGGCATTTCATACCTAGATTTTCATAGACATCGGTGCAGAGCTGGTTTTAGCACACGCATGATGCAACGGGAGGTACGCTAAATTTTTTGTTTGCAACCACGTGACAAGGAATTTTTTCTCGAGGAATTTTCATGAGAAGGGTGATTGGTTCCCAGAGGAGAGAAATGCTTTTGTTCTCGACCACTAACATGGCAGCCTTGCAGTCACGTGCAGACCAGCAATAAAAGAATTATACGGTAAAACATTCTCCGTTGCACCTGGTTACCCGTAGATTTGTGTTTATTTTGGGTCTAAATACGCCACTGAATCTGTAGATACAAATAGCTTATTGCTGTTCATTTTAAAAATACCACGCAGACATAGATGAGTGTTCAAGTGGAAGTCATAATTGCGACAGTGATGAAAGAGCAACCTGTACAAATACTATTGGTTCATATTTGTGTTCTTGCAAAGACGGTTATGTAGGCGATGGAACGACTTGCAGTCTTCCCTACACAGGTAAGCAAGGCCGAGAAATGCAGAATTAAAGGGGCTGTGTCAGGCTATTTGCTGACCTTTTAACAAAGCTAAAACGTGTCTTCGCATCAATTGATTTCCAAAAATAATGGCCCTGGTTTGTTATTAAGACTATATTTGGGGACTGAAACTGTTCCTAGTCGCATGTTTTTACGCATGGCAAGGATGCACCTGGATTAAACATTGAAAAAAATGAGCCAACTTGTAAGGTGCAAATCCACTCGTAAACTGTCGTTAACACTTTCAACATTTAGACAAAACAATTCAGTCCGTACAAACAAGGATATATATACTTTGTCAAGCGTTAAAACGTCGTTACTTCGTGTGAATCGCTCCAATATGATATATCGAGTGACTTCGTACAACAAGAAAACTTATCACAAGAAAACAGAAACGAGAAAACAGGGAACAGAGCCGCAACACAACTATTTCTAGTTTTAAATGCTATGCTTGTACAAATCGCCATAAAATTACTATGATCAGTTTTCTTTGATGAAATTTGTTTGTCATGATATCTTCTTCACTAAATAACCACCCCACAGAAGCATCAGGAGCATTTTGTATAAGGCACTAAGCAATGAACTTAAGGACAGAATTGACCTAAAACGGCACAATCCTCGAGACTAAACAAGCTAAACAAGCTGCCTATGAGAATCATGTTTGTGCAAATACAGATATCTTAATCTTATCTTACTTGGTCTCCACTGCCTTAATTCAAAATGCCCTCTATACTAGCACCAATATAGATGTTATTGACAATTCAGATAAGGAAACTAGTTTAGAAACTAAACATTTTTCCACACTAATTGGTAGAAAAAGTGAAGTCTAAACATTTTGCTGATTATTAGTGCGAAAACTTGGTTACGAAAAACTGCAGTGTTTAATTTACTCAATATATGGCTTAACCTTCTCATCAGTCCTGACAGGGGCACCCAACAAGAATATAGTTCAAAACTACATAAACATAGCATTGTTGAACGTACTTTAGTATTTAAACGGTAGATAAAGGCTTATTTTTATCCCCTAAAAATTTTCCATCTGTTCGGATTTCCTAGCTGAAAGTATAGTGATCCGAAAATTATAGGGATCAAAATTTACCTTTTCGAAAATTTCAGCCAAAAAAAGGCTCCCGAAAATTCTAGGTGACCTTTTTAGGGTAACAATCTATTAAAAATGGGCAATTATACGATTTTTTTGAAGTTCGAAAATCCTAGGAGAGGCAGGCAAGCAAGAAATTTTTCAGAAAATGATCCGAAAATTCTAGATCTCAAATCGTTTTCCGAACAGATGATTTTCCGAAAATTGTCGTTGGGTGCCCCTGTCCTGAGGTCCAACCTGTTTCCTGACCTGACAGAACTTTCGAGAGGGCGAACAGGAAGATCGGCATGTGAAATTTTATTGAAAGTCTATGCAGTTGAATTAGAATTGATAGTATTTATTTTTTTCGATATTTCTACCACGTTACTGAAATTATGGCTCTTTGATTATAACCTAGAATGTCAAACCTACCAGACATTAACCTCATCTAAGAGGAAAGCGACATGGTCCAGTACCTCTGTGGAATGTGACAGTTCAAAATCTGGCTGGTACCGTTTTACTGAAGGAGCGGGGACGAAAATGCCAACAACGTGTGTTCCCATACATAGATGCAACACGCATGCCACTGGTTGGTTAAACGGAAATCACCCCACTGTGGCAGACGGAAAAGTCACCAGACAGGTCTGCTTTCACTGGAGCTCAAACTGCTGTTATTGGTCCACCAACATTCAAGTGCGGAACTGTGGGGAGTACTTCGTTTACTTGCTGAATGGAACACCAGTAGGATGCTCTCTGCGATACTGTGGCACTGATTAGATTCCCAGAAGAAGACATTTTCGATACTGCGGCACTGACACTAGATCCCCACGAGAAGTCACTATCGAAAGCGCTGCACTGACTAGTATAGATTGCCAAAAGAAGTCAGTACATTACGGCTAGTTACAATGAACAAGTTGCAGGAGGATCTGAGAGTTGCCCTTTTAGCCGAAAGGAACCCATGGAGTGACTCTTTCACCGTGCAAAATTTTTCTTATCAGTCAGGACGAGGAAATGAACTATTCTTTCATAATTTCTCGTTAATAAACCAACTGCCTTCCCTTGGGAATCTTCTGAATCTTTGCAACTAGCAACGAGAAGTCCTCTTTAAATTTGTACTGAACAAAGCTCTCTTTGCTCTTATGGGCTTCTCTCTACAATAGGTTCATACATGCCAAATGATTGATCAACAATGTTAAAATCACCATACCCGTATCATGCTATATATTTGCATTGGCCAAGTCTTTATACGCCCATATGTCAACATTGACATACACAGTTTGGGTTCAAGAAATAACTCAAAGTCCGCCTGTTATTGGGAACATATGCGGGCCTAATCTACGAGGAAGCTCTCTGGTCCCCTAAAGGGTAAATCCTCATAAGCTAGGTGTTGACATATGGGCGTAAACACGGTAAAGACGTACGCGTAGAGATCAAGATGAAGAAAATGATGTTGAGTTGTGGCCGCAACGGTTGTCGTTGTAAGGCGGTCTTAATGGTGCTAACTGCTAAGTTTACAAACCCGTAAACACCTAAATTATTTCAGGAATACGGATAGAGAATGGTACCTCAAAAACCGTGGGTCTGGGAAAATTTTAGCCCGATCTCGAAGGGTTAGATCAGGACACACAAGCTAGTCACAGAACCACAAACTATGTCCTCGCCTGCGGTTTAGTTTTCTTGGGCCTCACTGACTTTTTCATGCCTGAAACATACAACAACATTACAGAAACATATCTACTGACGGTTTTAGTTTCATAGTAACTGTTCGCAGTTAACGAGCCAAAAGGTTTAGACGTTAGGCGTAAGGCATGATAATTTATCATTGTTAGAAGCATCGTTTAAATCTTAAAAAAGTAACGCATATAAAATTACCATTAGGCATAGAGAACTGAGCAAAATTCTCTTCTCTTTCGCTACGCTCAGCCGAATAGAGAATATTTCTGTTAATAGCATAAAGAGACAAAACAACACAATGATAAATGGGGGGAGCCGCCAGCAATCGGCGCGAGTTTTTATACTAGTAAGAGTTACAGCGAAAGCACGTCGAAAATATAAGGAATACAATGCGAAAAACAGATACGGAGCAATAAGAATAGCTAGATTTAAGACACACCATAAGCGCTAACAAGATATATATATGCTGAGCAAAAAATTAACAAAGTAAACGGAGTCAGATCGTTTTAAAAAAGCGATGCAAAAGTACAAGTACAAATAAATTGTACTATACCCATAGGAAAACGTAAAAAGCATCCACTAGTAAACTGGTCGGGGTCAAAGTGGTGTGAAATTTTTCAAGGAGCGTGGCTTACAAAGGGTGTAATGATCCCAAACTGAATTTAACAAATGTAATTTAATCAACAACCAAAATAATTTAACACATATGTTATCCACTGACTAGAAATGTCTTCACCCCATTGAAACTCTTAATTCCTTAAATAGATTATCATTTTTTCACTGATGCCTTTATCTTCTTTTCTCCGATGATGGTTGGCAAAGCTAGATGGTAAATGAAACTGTAAAGATAGGTCTTTAGCTAGCCTTTTGATTCATCATGGTCGGTTACATAACCGGTCCAATAAAATTAATGGAATGTATATGCAGACTAAGGATTAAATTTTTGCAGTGCTCCAACAATTAACGGAATACTTAGTAATAAGTTCAAAGAGAAGGATTCCACTGTAATACTGTAATCCCCCGGGTGTAATCAATTTACAATGCAAATTTCATTTCCAACTCCAAATTTTAATTTTGAAATGATAAAAACCTCAGAGGTTAAAATGGCACTTTTTTTAAATTCCAACCCCTCGAGAGAATATTCTCAAGGCCATCTGGTTTTGCCCTTGCGTATGGCGATTAAAGACCTCTTTTTTTAAGTTCAAAAGACAAGTAAAATAAACAGCAAAATCGCACGGATCTGAGTTTTGCTGAAAACACCTTGTACTGTCACACATGATTACCCCCGCTTCTTAAAGCACCATTCTTTTACTACCAAATTGCTCTCAGAGAACAAACAACTTGAAAGGTGCAATGGAACAAGGTGTAGTAATGATCAGCGAAAAACACCGGCGAATGCTCATTTCCTTGAGTACGGTCATATGCCTGTTAGCTGTCATCGTTTTGGTTATAGCTGCCGTTATGTTATCATTGATAATCTCTCACAAGGACCATGCTGCAAAAGTATCAAAACCTGAAGCCGCGGTGCAAGGTAAGCGCAAGTTATTGACTTTTTGAAAAGATCCAAACTGCGTGCAACCGGCGATTATCGCATGGCTCCAAAACGCATTTCCCTCAGTCTGGTAGGTTAAGCTGAAAAAATGACTTTAGTTTTTCTTAGTCAACAACTCTTTTAAGTAGCGGTTATACGTAGCGAAGTCCTGCATGAGCAAACACAAACGAAAAAGTACAACATGGTCATATGTTAATTTGTCTTTACGTTCACTTGCTGCCTTTAGAAAAGGAGCTTTTTGCTTTTTCTTTTTTTTGCTTTCCTTTCAGATATAAACGAGTGTATCACCAATGCCCATAACTGTGATGCCAATGCTTTCTGCAGTAACACTGAGGGATCTTATAACTGCACATGCAGCCCGGGTTACACTGGAAATGGAACATTATGCACTGGTAATTATTAAGCAGTGAACCGACTGCAACAGAAAAAATATTTAAAACGTCGATTCGGTCCTTGCTAGCCTCGATAAAGGATAATTTAAAAAACTGATCAAAGAATTAAGTTGTGATTGACTTTAAGTTGCGTTTGGAAAATTTTTTTGTCTTCCCATATTTTACAAGCGTTCATTTCAAAACAAATAAATAAATCACAAAAAAAATTCTTGGTTTGCAGCCTTGTTGGGGTTCAGTGCAATATATTTTTTTTCGAAAATTTCACATGAAATTAGAGTTTAGATCCAAGAGGAGAGACTGATGCTTTTGTTATTGACCACCAACATGGCCGGCGTGACGTCACGTGCAAACCAGCAATACCATAGTTATTCGATGACGCGCCAGAACTCGAATAATAAGCGCTCACCCTGTAGGTAAGAAATGTTACTTTAACTGCGCAGCCTCAAACACTGAGGTGATATAAAGTTGAACGGTACCTCTCCACAAAGGCCACTGGGGATAGAAGAAAGTGGGGGCCGTTTCAGAGCGGTGGCCGTTGTAGAGAGGTTTAAAGGGGCTGTGTCACGGCAGCCCAGTTACTGTAGTTTAATTTTGCCAATTACTCGCCCTCAATCGCTATGGAACTTAAAGTAAGCAAAGACATTACATGTAAATGACAAAATCAGAGATCCGAGACAAACTAATATGTCTCCTGAGCATTATTTTTTTTGCAAGCAGCAGGGATCAACTTCGAAAAACTGTTAGGCTGAACAGTTTTCAAAAACCACAATTTCAATCCGTTTCAATCTTTTTCAGTTTTGACCATCCGTGGCATCTGTTGTTTCTGTTACGTTATTTTAACCTTCCTTTAAAGTTTTAAGCGGTTGTTTTAATGTTTCTCTTAATTTAACGGGCATTTTGTAATTTCCTAATTTGGCTGAATTTCGTGACACAGCTCCTTTAAACAAGATTCAAAGTATGGACTGCCCGCCAAGAGGGTGGCAGCTGTAGAGAGATGGCCGTTTTGGATACGCGTCTGTTAGTAGAGGTTCAGTTCGACTGTAATATAGCCCCTCGAATATTACCTTACTCGCGAAAATTAGAGCTCTTTTTCTCTTTCCAGATATTAATGAGTGTATGGCAAACGACCATAACTGTGATGTCAATGCTTTCTGTAATAACACTGAGGGATCTTATAACTGCACATGCAGCCCTGGATACACTGGAATTGGAACAACATGTACCGGTAAAGCGAGAAGCGATACATAGTATCAGCCAATGTAAGGGAATCCAAGACAGTCTTGGATTCTGGATCCCACAGTGTGGATTTAGAATTCCATTATACTGGTTTCCGGATTCTCTGATTCAAATAGCCTGCGTAACAGGCAGAATCCCACAGTGCAGTTTGACCTGGATTGACTGTAAAATAGCTGGAAACATATAAAACAGCCCGACATCTGACGGCAAAGAGACTCAAAGAGGAATCTAACCTGCTTTATTTTTGCCAAAAAAAAAACGAAAAACCAGAAACCGCAACGGACAACAAAACCGAAAAACCGAAGTTTTTCAGTGAAAAAACCGAAAAACCAACCTAAAAAATCGCCAAACCCGAAAAACCGAAAATCCAAACGCCCTCCTCCTTTAATGAGTGAGCAACCACTGACGGGTCTTATAACTGCACGTGCAGCCCTGAAAAAAGTTTTCCATTGCTTTTATAAAATAACTTTCCTGAGAAAAAACGCACAACTCTTTGTTATGGCAATGATTAAAAGAGAAATTCTTACCAGTCGTAAAGTCCTGTACACGAAGTCTTGCACGCGTAATCAGTTTTTGTTTTGCAAAAAGATGCTTTCCAAAATACGGATTTTTCTCACCCCATACATACAATGCTATTTTTCTCCAAATTAGTTAGTCATAAAAGCCGGTCTGCAAAAATGAGCGTTTTTTTTTTCTCTCTTTCCAGATGTTAATGAGTGTAAGAACAACGTTCATAACCGTGATGGCAATCCTTTCTGTAGCAACTCTGCGGGTTCTTATAACTGCACATGCAGCCCTGGATACACTGGAAATGGAACATCATGCATTGGTATAATATATAGATTTGGCCCGGGCTAAAAGCGAAGCTCTGGTTAATAATACTGTAATGCTAAACGGGGACGGCAATGAAAATGGCATCAAGATCAATGGATCTAATCAACAACAACAACAACAACAACAACAACAACAACAAAAACAAACAAACAAACAAATTTGCACGCTTTTTATTTTGTTTTTGTTTTTTTGCCGTGGTTTTGCACGACTACAATGTACACTTAATGTCAGATCCCGAGGGAAACAGTTAGTTTTGTTTTCCCGAGAGCCCTGATGTTTCCCGAGACGAATTCGATGGAAACATCAGGACTCGAGGGGGGTTCTTACTAGTAGTATAGTAAGGAACGAATTTTCTTTTCTGGGGCGGGGGGGGGGGGGGGGGGGGAGCGAATCTTATACTAATTCGAGGAGGAATGCATAAATGCCCTTGACGTCATAGCCTTTTGTCCTAAACCGTTGAGTAATCATGCAGGGGAATTCCATTAACTTTTGAAAAATAAAACCTTAACGCAAACAAAAGGTCCCTTTTACACTGTTTACCAGTTGGCTTAGTTACCGATATTGTAGATACACGGCTTGTTATACTAAACTTACTACTGTCATAACACTCAGACAGAAGAGTGTACAATTGGAAGCCATAACTGCGACAGTGATGAGAGTGCAACCTGTATAAATGCTATTGGGTCATATTTGTGCTCGTGCCAAGAGGTTTATATAGGCGATGGAAATCAATTTAAAGTCATGCAGTTTCCTCCCATGTAATTACCTTGTTGTTAATGAACTTATGGATATCAATGCAACCATAGTTTATATACTCTTAAAGATCAAAGAAATCGTGTCAAGATTTTAAAACAAAATAACAAAGAGAGAAAACAAATCAAATAAATAATTAAATACTTAAATGATAAAGAGTCAAATAGAAAGAATCAAAGAAGCGGGGCTTTGCCTATGTTGACACCAAGTACCGGATAGCTTTCCGTACGTAAACCGTCACGAAAAGTTGTCCGATAATAGTTTGAACACCTATCAGATATGTGACTCTTTACTTTAGAGATCGGCGCTGGCAGCTTCGTCCCGTTACAGAAATCGCGCTGAAATCACAGTTCTTATGTGTGAACAGAAGTTTTAGTGGTAAGGCTTTCGAGCTTGCGCAGAGGCTATCCGGTGTATCGTGAATATAGCCTTAATCAAGGAGGCCCCCCTTGGTTCATTCCCTTGAGTGGTATCCCTTGAATAAAAAGTTGTATTCAAGAAAAAAGTCCGTAGGTATCACGTACATGTCTGTCTCTTTGAGTCCCAGGCTTTATGTTAAATAAAGGTTCTTACATTATATTGTTACCTAGCTGAATGTCAAAACTACAAGTCATTAAGTTTCCAATCTTTCTCCCACTTTTACTTACATTGTTTTTAGCTTATTGAATTATTGATTGCAAGAGCGCCAATATAGGACAGGGAATACCACGTATAATACTTCTAGATATCAGATGAAAAACGCTTGAACATTAATATTTCAGCTGGTTAAACCAATCCATTTTGCATACAAGAAAGCGAACACATTAATTATATATCTGTTATTGTTCAAGGTAAACGTCAATGATTATAAGCTTTCTCAAAACATAACACGATGCATCACGCTAAGTAGATTAAACTGTCTCGAACGAATGCGACAATAAAGTTTTGAAAGTGTTGAAATCAGGTAAGTGGATCGGAACTATACAACAGTGATCGCTTCTTTTAGCTTAAGGGAGCACTTGCTCAAAGCCAAGTTGATTACCAAGTGCTGACCAAAAAGACAAAGGAAAAATACTACTTTTATTTTTATTTAAATTACGTATGTGCAATACCGACCTCTTTTCATGTATATTACATGACAAGTCACCTTTGAAGAAGCAAGACGTTGAATCGTGATCAAGTTTTATTTCCCCACTTCGGTGCCATACTGATTTTGCTCTCAGTGTAGAGAAAACATTTACTTGATTGTGTAATTTAGAACAAAACTTATCCTTAACGTAAGTAACTAGAAACATCTCAGATGAGTCGTCGGTATCAAACAGATTTAATTTCAGACTTAAAATTTACTGCTTTTTTGTCATTTTAAATAATTCAGAGCCTATCCATACCTAAGCAATCCCTAATCCATCATTCTAGTGAACAAACTGATTTTTTCAGGTTTGCATAAACAAAAACTGAAAATTCTGAATTGTAAGGGAATTTTTTGTTGATGTTTGTTTGCTTTTTAACATATGATTTTTAATAATTAAGTTTATATTGACCGTTTCAAAGTGTTTTGATCAATAAAGACGTTGCTAACTGTAGCAGAAAAACAATGGCTACAAATGGTAAAGAAAAAGCAAAAACTTATATTTTAGATAACAGGGAGTTTCTGGTTCATCCACTTACCTATTATAAGTAATCACATTTGCTACGAAGTGCACTCAAGATACCATACAACAAGCGGAAGGAGACACTACTGTCGCCTTAGTCAAATATTAGCCTCGCTGTTTTCCTCCTTATTTTGACAAAATTTGATTATACACTTTTGTTGTGGCCACGAGTTATGACGTCATGAGCGGTAGGGACTTAAGTCAGGGTTCTTTATGAGGTGAAGTAGGTTTTGAACTGTCTAAGACTGAATGACATTTTCAAAAGCAAAACCATGGTGAATACATCCTGGCCATAGGGTGTAAATTGGGTAACTGTCTCGTGGATGACGAACTGGCATGCTGATAGTTGCACGGGCACACCATCGCCCCATATCGTAGATTTTCTAGCAAGAGAGACTGCCCTCAGTCGACATGCATCGAAACCATCTCATTTAGCACTAATAAACGCAAACCCAGTGAGCCACACCTTTACCCACGCAAATTGCACACCTTCGAAGGCCCCGCTAATCGATATTCCATGCTTATTTTTTTGCAGAAAAAGATGCTGACAATGCTTTTTAAAAAGGCAAAGCTCGCAGTAGTTTTGCTCGTCTTGTCAAACGTGCGTTATTCAGCAACGAGCTATTGCACCCAGACTGAAAATTCCATTAAAAGCATGATGCTACGTAAATTCGTTTTCAAGACGTTCCACGCACCCACCTCTTTAGGGTGTTTAATTGCCTGTAAAGAAGATGTCAGATGTCAGAGCTTTAATTACATCATTACCCAAGACATCTGTGAGCTAAACAACCGTACCAAAGAGGCTCGACCGGAACATTTCATCTTCGACGTAAACAGATATTACTACGGAATGGTTAGGAAAAGAGGTAGAGAGTTTCTTGATTGACTGTCTATTAAACATTAAGTAGACTGTTAGCAGTCCTCTAATTTTTTGTAAGATCGTCTGCCCTTAGTACATGATTTGCAACCAAGATGGCCGCCATAACAGTTAACACTGACTTCGACAATCTTACGAGAAAATAGGGGACTGAAGGGTGTGGGGAAACAAAATAAAATGTCCTTTTCCAATTGCTTTATTAACAACAAGGCGTCTTGGAAAAATTGTCGAGAATTGAGCCGGGAAAGGCTAACCCATGCAAGTCATTGAATATCTTATAATAATAATAATAATTCTATGAAAATGACTAATTAAAATTACATAAGTCGTTATCCACTAGTCAACGAGATTGTAAAGGATAATTGTTTTAAAAGACACATACAAAGTGACGTGATCTCAACGCAACAATAGCAACAACCTCGTGCACTAAAAGTTGACTTGACTGTCTGCTAAAGTTCACGTATGAAAAATACGAAATCTTTGTTCATTCCCTTCTCAAACTAGCGTCTGCGTAATTGAAAATAGAAGTCGTGAAAAGTATGAATTGCTAGTCCACCTGAGAAGAAATTTAAAGCTATTAAAACACTGTCAAAAACAAGCGTACAGCTGAGCTGCCACGCCACTGTCTGTGTGACGTCAATCCTCCAAATTTCAAAAAAAGTTTTACCAATGACGTCACTCTTAATTAAATAATAGCAATTATCTTCCACATTTGGTCAGCGCTACCTGGTTGTAGAAAATTAGCCAGGGTATTACGGCCTATCAGAAAAGGAATACTATTATGCGTGAATAATATTAATAATGAACGTAATTTGCTTATTTTTAGTTCCGCTTGGTTCGATTCCTGAGTTGCCTGCTCAGTCATGTAGAGAAATTAAGGCTAGTGAAGGAGAGCATGCTGTCAGCGGTTCGTATTGGATTGAACTTATTCATCTTGGGAAGATTATTTATGCAGAATGTGACATGGATGCAGAGGGTAAGTTGCCGGTATGGAGTGAATTGGCAATTGGCAATTGGTGAATTTACCGTCAGTCAAGCATTCATTGTTAACTGATAGCTGGGTAGTATGGCTATAGAGCGAATCGAATTACCATCAAAATCTATGTATACCGAATATAACGCATTATGAAAATTCTTTCTTTTTCTTTTTGAAAAATGCAGTTCGTGGGTGGTCAGCTTTCCATTATTCAAACACTGAACGAACGAACAAAAAATTTTGACTTCAAAATGCGTTAAAGCTCAAGTGCTCAAGTGGAACCAAGAGCCCCAAGCAATTCTGACCTAATAAAATTTTGTTATATTGAACGTTGTTTTGGTTCATTTTCATCATTGTTATTAGACATTAACGAGTGCAGTTCCACTGACCGGCTGTGCAACATCAACGCCAACTGTACAAACACGATTGGTTCTTACCGTTGTTCTTGCCTTCCTGGTTTCACTGGAGATGGTAAAAACTGTGCAGGTAAGAAACTGATCAGATTTTGGAGTTCCAATATTATGAAATGACGATAAAGGAGCTACGGTCACACGGCAATTCGTAAATTTAGGTGTTGCGTTCACACGAAACCAGCAAAACAATACGGAAGTTCAGATGCCTAGCCGTTCAGTGACGGATCCAGGGAAGGGGCCCGGGCCGAAAAATTTTATTTTTGAGACCACCCCTCCTTATCTCTCAGGGTCTGGATGACCGTCCCCGATCAATGCAATGTCACATCAATTAGCTTAGAGTCCAATGTGTGAAGAATCTGTGTTAAATTTCATATTGACATCCATGTTATGGTGAATTGACACTAGCCGTCAGAAAAGGTATCAGCTAACCAGTATGACATGACTGTATCACGGACACAGGTGTACACCTCATTGAGGTTAAGTGTTTTCTTTTAAAGTTCTCCGCTGACCAATTACTGGTTTTTAATCAGTGTCTATTTTTCAGGAGGAATTCAGTTTGCTTCTTCCTCATGGCAAAAGTTGAACTATTACAGAAAGACATTTCTTAAAAGATACCATGAAAGTTTTCTTTTGAAATCGGTTAAATCTATATCTTTTAAGTTAATTTGTGTTCACACAGATATAGACGAGTGCAGCGGTGGAAATCATACCTGTGACAGAGATAGAGCTACCTGCACAAACACTATTGGATCATACAAATGTGCGTGCAAATACGGTTACGATGGGGATAGAGAGACCTGCATTGCGCAAGGTAAGCGGAGACTATTGTCGCTCAGTAGAAAAAACTTGATCGTTGCCGAGCAGTATTTATATTATTTCTCACTCTTAGGTGTATAAGAAAGTTTACTCTTCCTCCATTACAAAAACAAATAAATAAATAAAAACAAGTTGACGGTTGTTACTAACGTTTGTTACTGAGTTAGGGGAGAGTTAACACTTTTCAAAACAGCCTTTGATGAGCATCACAGAATGACGTATCGTAAATGTAAACGGACAGTATAAAGCACTGCTCTTTAAGAGGGACTGTCTCGTGCTGTTAGGTTTCTGCCCATATCGATCATTATTGTAAGTGGCTTGGCAGTCGAAAGCACGATTGCCTAAACACAAACGAGCAACAAAAATGATGATGTATACAGCTGATCATACTACAATTTCTGAACTCTAACGGTACGTGCTGTAGTTCTCTCTTGGATTCCCATTAAAGCTCTGACATCTGACATCTCAGTTCACAGGCAACTAAATACCCCAACTCTCCCGATAAGGTAGTTTGCTCTGGTGTATCCGATGTCAGCATCATTACTACTGGTGATCACAGTCTAGTTTTTGTCTATCGCGAGTTGACGATGGGCACCTTTTCTAGAGGGCGCAACTCTGTAACTTTTAGAAACTTCAAAAATTTTAATCACGATCGCTTTCGTCATAATATTTCCAAAACGATATGTGGAAAAATAGGCTCTTGAAAATTGTTGAACAAAGCTGGTTCATGAACGAGAGATGGCTAAGTTAAAAGCAATTCGGTCCAAGAACCCACTCGATTGGGCTAAATGTAAGAGTTCGCAACAGCCTGAACAGTGATATTAAGATCGCAAGAGAACTTTATTACAAAAAGTCATTTAATGAACACATGACTCTTGACAATGAACTTACCTTGTAAAACACCTCGTCTGCCGTGGAAGGACTGATTGATTACCCACTCCATCAGATATACCAGATGCATTCACTGAACATTTTTCCACGATTCTGCCCAAACTTGCAAGTGAAATTACTTCTCCAACAAATGGGCACAAGAGTTGTCTTGAATATCTCAACATAACTGACAATGTTAAATTTTAGCCTTGACGTCGAATAGTAATCAAGTGTTATTACTTTTGAATAAACTTAGCAAATCAAAAGCAACAGGACTTGATAAGATATCTTCGAGAATGATTCGCGAATACAGTAACAGTGTACTGTCGTTTTTTCCCTAGAGTGTCTCAATTACCAAGCTATAACCACTCAAAATGGAAGAAAGAACACATACGTCTCCACCTTAGCCATTTGCGATAATAATCTATTTGGATGGCACCGATTTGAAGCAGCCACAGGGACCACAATGCCAACTTCATGCGTGCCTAGGAACAGATGCAACACGCATGCAACTGGTTGGTTAAACGGCAGTCACCCCACTGTAGCTGAAGGCTTGGTCACCAGGCAGGTCTGTTTTTCCTACTATGATTGCTGCTCTTGGTCTATCAACATTCAAGTACGAAACTGCGGCGATTTCTATATTTATAACTTCATGGGGACACCTCCAGAACATCCTTGCCATCTTCGATACTGTAGCACGGACTGAAGACTCAGTGATCATGACAGTGTCGCAAAACAATGTATATGGGATCAGGGATCAAAGGCCAAAAAAGGGGTGGGATAAGGGATCACAGGCCCGGGATCTGAGGTCACAAGCCGCTGGATCGGAATCAACAGTGCCTCAAAGGGATCTGTGATCCAGTATTTCGACCGAAAATGTTGAATTGCGCTTTAATTGGAGAGACCTGTCAACGTTTAAAAAAACTCAGTTGTATTTTTCGGCTCAATTTGTTCTGGTACTAAACCGTATGTAATAAGATTTGCTGGACAAGCTTGACGACTATGAAATATATTACCAAACAAATTCTTACATTTGCCTTTTAGATCATTAAACGTTATAGTAGAAGAATTTGTATTGGTGGCTTCGTCAGGGCATAATAATCATTAAAATAATATTATATCTCATCTTAGTTATTTGCAACAACAGACTGATTTTTAGCAAAACTACGTGCTTTTCATATTGCTTGCTTGAAATATCTTACCTTTGATAATGTATGTATTATAGTCAATCAAAATCACATTAAAGGTCCACTTCTGCATCTGAGTGACTGAAGTTTATAATCAGGCCTCCATTTTGGTTACTAGAATTTTCGCCATTGTATTATTCAGGGAAACCTGTTTTTATCTCACCTTGGAAGAGAATCCACGACAGTCTTGGATTCTGGATTACACGCTGTGGATTTCGGATTGCCCGGCAATCCGGAACAACTAGGATTTCGGATTAAAAAAATACGTAGTGGAATCCGAATTCCGTGAGCTCTGTCTCGGATTCCAAAGCCCAGGATTCCGGATTCAAGAAAAAATAATTTTTCGGGTTCTCGATTCCACAAATGAAACCTTTTTTTTTAGGGACTTACCTCTATTTATTGAATAGTCGTGGACGACCAAAAAAATGGCTTAAATGGTCATTTCTATAGCTATCGTTCAGTTACAATGCTGTGTTAAACTAACTCTTACAATTAGACTCCACTACCAACCACTCCCCAACATGCTAGACCTCAGAGATGCTATATAACTTCAAGGAAATGGAGGAGACAAGTTCCCTACAAAGTCTCGAAGAGCCTAAGAACTGCCGACCTTCTTTATGTAGTGAAGAGGGAAGAAGGACTTTACTTCAAATATCTTGGCGGCTTTAACGCCAAGTGGCTAGTAGCCTGATTTCTTAGACATTTTGGCGAATGCAGAAAATCAGAGACCTACTCGCATTGTAAAAATCTTTCGTAATCCATGCATCCTACTTGCATTAACTACATACAGGAATGATGTACTTGATGTACGCATATTATCCATTGAATAAAAGAGCTCTTTCTTGCACTTGAAAAAGAAACTGTTCATTGCTGCCTGGATGATCTGCAATACTCCTCACGTTACAACCCGTTACGCCCTCCCCAATGTTGATTCATGCACCCAGTTTTAAACATACGCGAATCTCAACATTGGGGAAGGAGAGAAGAAGTAGACTCGGGGAAAAGGTAAGCCCTCAGTTTCAGTCTCGTGTTTCAACATTTGATGATTATTGTGGTTTAATTGTACAATTTTTGCGCGAGAAAATAAATACCGTAAAATTCCGAAAATAAGCCCCTCCATGTATAAGGTCCTCCAAATATAAGCCCCCCAAACTCGTAACCCAGAAAACCCTCCGTTAAATCGCCCCTCCAAATATAAGCCCCACGGCGGCTTGTAAGTTTTTCTTGTACTTGGAAACTGCCCTCAAATACAAAGAAGCAAAAACGGTAAATTTCCTTGCAACTATAAGGCTAGGCCAATCGATTTTGAAACGCAAAGTTCCCTCCATAGATAAGCCTCTCCGAATATAAACCCCTCCAAAAATAAACCCCTCAAAAATGAAAGCCCTGGGGCTTATTTTCGGAATTTTACGGTATATTCAAGTATTCAAGGCTCCTTCTCTAGAACGAGGGGACCTGGAGCTAGTTTATATACCGACAATCATTGGTGGCTAAGAAAAACAAATATGGCCGCGCGGCGGTTTGGAGGTTTTGCGGGAAGAGGTTTTACTTCACTGTTTCCTCTTCTAGTGCGTTCTAAAAGATGGTCTCAGATCACAGACTCGACGAGGAAAAATATGAATTTTCAAGCGCTCTTCGAGGTACAAGAAATGGTCCTTTTCATGGCCGATTTGGTATGCATCGAACTTGCCTGAGATGAGATGAGATTCAATGCGAGTGTGAGCTACAATTGACTACTCGAATGATTGTTCCTTAAATCGACAATCATTTTGCATGGATTACGCCGTATCTTGAGCCAAACTAGAAGTCATGGTGATAACTTTGGAGCCTCAAACATCGAACATCGCGGGAAGTTCATGTAAGTGTACCAATGGCTTTTTCATTTGTTGTTATATAAGAGGTACAGCTTTATCACTACTGGACGTGTCTCAAGTCGGAGTGACGGGAAAATATTACTCTAACTTGTGTTTGTTGTATTTTGAATTTTTATTGAAGGCCCATACATTTTCTTACACCATTCTCTCGTCATTAACGACGCAATGCGCACGCGCACCGTGTGTGACAAATGCAGACTGCAGTGTGCAGCCTGCGAATGTTACACACCAGCACGCGCGTCTGTTATTTAAACGTTTATCAACGGTGTAATTATTTTTATATAATAGGTAAACTACATGACATTGCTTATGCATAGTAAACTTATGTCTGATGCAGGCACTAACATTCCTGAATGAATAAGCACGTATTCACCACCCCCGCCCTCTCCCCCTATCCTGTTCACCTCAAAAGAAACAATAATTATTATGTATTTCAAATTTTTAGCAGGGGATTAAAAATGCTCCTTTACTTAGAATATCTGATGTGTTTATAAAAGTCATCATTCAGCCCATATAAGGGAATCCAAGACAGTCTTGGATTCTGAATTGAAGCCATGGACTCCAGATTCCTGTTACTGGTTTTAGTGGAAGTTCGATTCCAGACTACAATAGTTAGTATGATTTCAGATTCTTTGAGCCATATGCTGATTCCAAAGCCTAGAATTCTGCATTCCTCAAGCAAGAAATATCTGAATTTTTTACAAGCAAAAAACTTCCCTGATTCTGGTGGATTCCTTTTGTAACAATAAACATGGTCTGATGCCATGCACTTTCATTTAAAGCTAATAGAAAAAGTGTGTTGTAGTTCATGGCTGTCTCTGGTCTTTTGGTTTCATTTCTGCAATGGAAACTGCTTCTGACAAAGAACAATGTCTGCCTCTGTTGCAGTGATGGTTTGTTCACTTAGTGAAAATTCTAAAGAGAGAAAGGAAAACAAACAAAATAGAACAAATTACACATTAGCCACGACTAAGGTTTTTGTAATGTAAATTTATGGTGGGAGTAGCATTATATCTGGTGTATTTTTTTGGTAGTCATGGCAGTTAAATAATATTGAACTGCAGTAGTTTACACAATCAGTGAAGTTGAGAATGAAATATGTTGTAATATTTTTTTTCATTCATTCAGTTTGTTTGAAATCGTTGGTCAACATAAAAGCGGACCTCCGGAGCCTGTGGGGCGAAGGGGAGGGGGGGAGTTGAAGTGTACCCGTTGTATCCCCTTACCCTACATGACAGACACCTCTCATAGACAGAAGCTCCTTGGCAGAGTCTTAAAAGTGTTGATAGTGCTATTTTCACAAGCTGCTAAGTATAACTGTGAAAGGTTTGAACCCAGGAGTCATTTCAAAAGTAGTTTGATGAGTCTTCATAACCAATGACATCACAGCTTAACTGAAGACGACCAATAACATCGTGATGTAATTGACCAATCAGATCAATAACCAGAGTATGATACCATCAAAATGTGGTACAACTCACTTTGACTCTGAAAATGGCTACTGCACAGGTTGGCGGACCATCAGTCACTGTCAACAACAACAGCCCTATTCAGGACTACATTCACCCGGACGATCAAACTTAACCTACTACTAAGTATACTTGATACAGAGGGTTGCTGTACATACATAACACCAACCTCCTTTTGCAGAACAAAAACATGAGTTTGATGGATTGGAAACTAAAACCATCAGTGAACCAATTAGTGTCAGTAGTCCTGGGACCATAAAAAACACGTAGCGTACATATTCACTTTCGCTCAAACCTGATGAGGAACTAAAAAATACAAGGAAATTAAATAATGATACGCACTGTATAATGAAAATGATGATGATGATGATAATAATGATGACGATGATGATGATGATGATGGTGGTAGTGGTGGCAATGAGGATGATACATCTAGATAGCATTTAAACAAAGCTAAATGTAATAATAATAATAATGATAATAATAATGATAGTAATAATAATAATAGTAATAACAATAATAGAAACACTATACATATAATTTATATCTGACTGAATTTATGTAAACATGGCTTCAGTGAGTGTCTACAGGTCCTCAGCTAAGCATGTCCTTGGTACCAAGAATTTCACCCTCCCCACCCAGGACACCGGGTAACTGTCTGCACCTCCCACTGAGCTCTGCGATTATCATGATAATTTTTGTGAGCAGAGGCCTGGTTCAGTTGGCTCAGGCAAAGTAAGAACAATGTACTTGCCAGTCAAAGCCTTTAGTAAACACTGCTCCTTACTGAAGGGGTTGTGTCAGAATACCCCCTCTCTACCCCACTAGTTTTGCCTCTCAGGCTTGGGCCACCCACCCTCTCAGTTAGGGTAGTCCCCGGGCTTATCTGCTTGTGCCGACCAAGATGCCAGGCGAAAACCTAGTGGCCACGTTTTAACGATTTCAGACAGATATATACTTAACAGATATAAAATACATGTTTGATTCTTACCCGTTTTTAGGGTAAAACTCTTGGATTGTCATAAACATTCCTCCGCTTAACACTCTTCCAATGAAAACAATGATGGAGAAGGCGGATCCGCTGGATTTCTGTACAAATTTTCAATAGATACACTTGTGATAGTTTCCGATTCAGTTAACGTCAATGGGTGGTCGCTTATGGTTATGAGTTTTGACGGTTGACGGTTATTAAGTGGAAATTTAGTCCAAGCGTTCAAGTAAATATTACCTTCTGTATAAATTAATAAATTAGTTATGGTTAAGTCTGCCGTGAAGATCAGTTGAAATAGTAAGATTTGAAATAACTGTACCTTGAAACCTTTTTGATAGTTAAGATTAATCTGCATTTGTGACGGTTGACAGTTAAAATAACCTTTTTTGACGGTTCACGGTTGAATTTTAGGTCGTATGACGGATGACAGTTAACCCCATTCAGGTTGAGACGCTCGAATATTTGCTCGTAGACTACGAGCAGTCTCTCTTTTTCTTCAGATTTAGTAAAGGGAGTTCACGCGCGCGCGCCTCTCCCATCTCGCGCCTTCCATCACGCGCGTGATCATTTTCGTATCTCGCGCGTTTCGCTCGAGGGACTGAGAAAAACAGAGATACTGCTCGTTGTCTAATTTGCTCGCAGAGTGTGATCATCCTCGAGAAGTGTTTGATTGCTATCATTATAGTAACATCTTACCTTATCTTTCCCAGTAAGTTCCGTTGCAAATGTTAAAGCCATGACGTACATGATGGACATGCCGCTTCCCATCACGATTACAGGAGCATATGTCGACTGTTTGGGAAGAGACGTTTGGGTCTGGAAGAAGCTAAATACACATCCAAAGAGGACTAGCAGCGAGGCTGCAAGAAACGTCCACTGAGAAAAATGAAAAGCAGAAAAGTGATGATCATGATAAGCAGAAGGTACAAAACTTAGGTATAAAGCATACTCTAACTTAAAGGAGCTGTGTCACGGAATTTACTCAAAATACAAGGAGAGGGAACTGCCTCCTCCCAGGGGGTACTCCCTATGATGGCCTATAAGGGGAGGCTCCACCCGAAAGGGGTATCGTTTTCAGGCTTCAGGTATATGAAAGGGTAGGGATTCAGACAGCCGTGGCAAGGCCTCTTAATTAGTTGCATATAAGTTAATGACCCTCCAATGAAATCTTTGATGTGTGTAGTACATTAACCTTAGGACGATACCATTCTATGACTGGGATATTTTTCGCACTATGGTCAATATGTCACTGCTTGGGAAAAGGGTTATCAAACTTTAGATTTATGAAAATATTTTAAGACTGTAAGCGTTGAGGTCTTGAATTTATGTTATAGTTAGAACGTTCTTTAAAACGTTGTTTTTACGTCTCTGCACCATAAAACGTATACCACTTATTTATTTTCTTACATCTCTTACATGTCGTAACCATGGTAATGTACAACAGTCACAACACTACCCTCTTTTGGCTCGTAACGTCGGAAATTTTTGTCTCCCTAACGGAATGTGTAAAATAATGATTACTGGATCGATACAAAGGAGTACAGATGCAACGTGAAACAAACAAACAAACAAACAAACAAACAAACAAGCAAACAAAACCAAAACAAAGGTTGTAGTAATATTCTATTCGTGTACAGTTAAGACTGCTTGCAGTCCGCCCCTTTTTCTTAAAACCCATCTAGTTTTTATCAAACCTAGCGCGATGGGTTACGCGTGGAGTAACTTTGAAAAGAAATATAATAGATTGCTCGCTGTCTACGTATACTTTAGTACCTTGCTTTTGAACTTCCTGCTGAGTTTGTTTGAGACTGCGCTACCCAGCGTTGCGCTGATTAAGAGAACAAGGGGAAAATAGGCCACGGCTTGCTGTGGAATTAAGCAATCCAGTAAAGATTAATACAACTAGTTGCAAAAAGATATAAAAAACTATCCAATGGGCAAATCAATGCGAGCAAAATTAATGTTTATCACTCCCTGCTCTAGCCTTTTCTAGGCTCCAAGATAGAGAAGAAAGGGGATCGAGAAAAAGATGCGCGAAAACAGCGCGGGGGCTGGGGAGAGACGGAGAAGTGGAGCCTGGCCGGCTTCGCGTGCGCAGTGCCTAACAAATATGTCGAGTATGTGGAACCCTCGTGCACCGCATCTTTTGACTTTTTGACATATTATGACATTTTGGCGAGAGAAACGGTTTTTCTGGAAGTGAAGTTCTCCCTTTCCGCAGTTTTTCGCTCGATGGCTATTTCACTGCTCGCTAGCTTTTTTCGCTCGTCCGCAGTGACCGAGAGCCTGGCAGAGGGTATACCCGTTCAAGTCGTGAAGGTTGCAACGTTAGAAGTTAAAAGATCATGGCAGAATTAGCTAATTTGAGCCCGAGAAATGTAACAAGAACAGTCATCATTCATTCAAGAATATTTCTCTGTTTCCGATTGGCTCAGGTCCCCTTGCTAATTTTTCACATCCAGCCAGTGTTGGCTTATTATTTTTGGGAGACGCTTGCGATATTGGTGGCAATGACGTTAATTACAGAAAAAGGGACGGCAAACCAAACCCATTTGGTTAGTTTAAATTGACTACACTGCATTTGCTTCTCTGACCCCAGGCATCCTTTGTGTTTAAATTGATGTAATGTGATTCTTTTCTACACGCAAAAAAGTAAATCAAAAAAAGTAATAATTAAAAGTAACGAGGGGAACGCTGAAAAGATGCTAGTTTTTCTTACCTTTTCAAAGCCTTGAGTTTTTGTTAAGTACAATGGCAAATAGGAATATGTTGCATCCTGCAAAAGGCGTGAACAAGTAAAGATGACAGCAACCTGTTGATAAAAAAGATAAAAGAAAAATCCTGTCTTTCAGTGGCTGAAAAATCACAAATATTTAATCATAGCCTTGGCTGATTTAGACGGTGCCTTCAGTATGCTATATTGTTGGGAATTGAAAATCATGGGAAAATCAAATTCCATGCTGCATCCATACATACTAAAGCTATGTGGGAGGAAAAAAGTGCCTAATTTATGGGATGCTGAACTCCTAAGATTTGATAACCTCTTTTCCCTACTAAGACATTCGCGCTAAAACCCGTAGTAGAATAAAGACGACTGTCACGTTTTCCCGCCAAAATGACGCATATTCACGCGCAAGCACTACTTAGTATTGTGAAAATCTCGTACTCGTAGACAGTTGGCCTCGTCTTAGAATCGTCTAAAGGTCTGTGTTGTATTGGTTCTCACCTTCGTTCTTCTGTCTATATATTTTTATCGTTTCTGCTCATTTGCGTTTGATAAATGTGGCATATCGTCCCCGAAACGTCATGTTTTTATCGCGCTACTTTCTATGCCCAAATATTTTACGAAATCTTTCGTTAACCGGTCAAATATTTGGCCATCGTGTTGATCCGCCAGCTGGAGTTAATGAAAACACTTTAAAAAGTGGAGACGTTGATTCTCAAAACGGAGGAATATCGCTTTACAATGTCAAAAAGAGGCAGGCTGCACACCATCAGTTGAAAAATAATGATCATCATCATGTAAAATAATATAGGCTAATCTAAATGATGAGCGAGATGCAGTCAGCTTCTTCTCAGTTTGAAGGATGACACCTCTTTTATACGAAAACTGAGGGTTTTCTCAGAGAGTTGGTCTCTGACGTACTCCAGCCATTGTCTTTGACTCTAAATAAGGCTCGCCCTTGTTAGGGAGTCCAAGACAGACTTGGATTTTGGATTCCACGCCAAGGATTCCGGATTCCAGGTACTACATATCCGATTCATCCTCAGTGGAACTTGGATTTCGGATTCCTTGTTAGTGAAACCCGGATTCCGGATTCCAAAGCGAATTTTACCAGATTCCGTAATCCAGATTTTCTTATAAGGGACGATAAGGTGGACACCTCAGCTCTAAACTAGACTCCAAATTTCTGTGAAGGTGGTGTGACCCTCGCTGTGTATAGAGGATATTATAAAAAAAAAAGGATGTGGGTACATGGGATGGCATGTTTTTGTAGTTATAGATTTGTTCTCCGTTAACAGCAGCTGGGCTGCAGTTGTGTGTTTTAACCTCGATTAGAATAACTTAGCCATTAATGTTTAGCAAACTAACCTTATATAGCTTAGGATCCATTAGCCAATCTTTAAACGTCTTTGAATTTTCGTTCCTATCACCAGAGACGCTAACGGCTGCCAACTCGCATTTGATCACGGAATCACGCTCTTCTTTTTCCTCATTCGACCCACGTTCTTCCGGCTCCAGGAACAATGCCGTCTTCCACGTTTCTGTTTCTGGCGAAGCTGTTATTTCGACAGGGAAAGCATCAGGCGCGTTCAAAGCTACATCGTCGTTATCGTCCTCTTTCTGTTCGACGTTGTCGCGTCCTTGTTCTTTCTCACCAGAAAAGCTGTGTTCTCTACTCTCTTTGGTTTGTGTTGCACTTGATATTGGCGCTTTATTTGCCGGTTCAAGGCATGGCTTCATATCATCGTCATTGACTTTGATCTCAGCTGTACCGTTTTCATCCTGGTATCCCTCGTTTACTATGGAATGACCAGAATAGCTCTTCTTTATGGTTAGCCCCTCTATTTTAATCTCCTTTGACTTTTGCAATCCAGGCTGATCGGTGTTATCATGCACTTCACAGCTTGTTTTAGTTGGTATATCTTTGGCCTCTACTTCAGGCTGGTAGCCTTCATTGGCTACCCCTTTACTCTCCCTATCACTGAGCTGTTCTGTTTTTATTTTCAGTGATTGGTACGCGTCAGAATGGGCGCGGTCCGAATCATCCTTAAGGCTTGTTTCATAGGACATGTCACGGCCCTTTTCCTCCATCTCAGTGTCACTGGCGTCTTTCTCGTAGCCCTCACTGACTAGGGTCAGCGTGTAACCAGCTTCAGGAATCGAACAGGCGCAGCCATTAGTCTGAGAGGAGTTCGCACCGGTGTTCTCCTTGCATTTCTTATCTTCTTTTGTCTCCAGATTGTTTTTTTCCTGAGGACTGAAATAACATCGCATTTGCGTCGTGTGTGTATTTAAATCAAACTGCACCAGTGCGCAGTTTGACTATTAGACTTTTAGCTTTGATTACTAACGCGGGCCATGTAACGGTTTCCATATTCTCCTTAATTCGGGCGATTCATTCCGGGAAATGCGCACAGTTTTGTTCAGGTTAGGAACTCACGATGAAGGATGAACTTGTATGAAAATGACGGATTGGGGTGAGGAGAAGCGATATTACAGGCGATATCGACTAATAAAAATGATAATAATGATGATGATGATGATGGTTTTGATGATGATGATGATGATGATGATGATGATGATGATGATAATGTTGATGGTAATGGTGATAAAGGCTGGTAGTGGTGATGTGGTGATGATATTGATAGCATTGGAGCCCAAATCACAATGATAGAGCCAGGTCCCCTTTTGTTATAACCTTTCTATAATCAATAAGTATCACAGAAGTTGAGAACCTCGATATAACGAACCTTTGTATAACGAGGTCTTCGGTATAACGAAAGATTTTCTTTACCCCAGTAATAGTAAAATATATGAACAATAGAACCTCCTTATAACGAAACCTCGTCATAGCGAACATATTTTGCCAGTCACTTGGCTTTTCGTGACAT
Source organism: Porites cylindrica (assembly GCA_964035525.1). Classification (NCBI taxonomy): domain Eukaryota; kingdom Metazoa; phylum Cnidaria; class Anthozoa; order Scleractinia; family Poritidae; genus Porites; species Porites cylindrica. The sequence continues at coordinate 4,329,461 of OZ037781.1, read as the reverse complement.
CTAGGATCCACTGCACAGGGTTTATTCACTAAGTCTATGATAACAGAGTATCTGCAGCGTGTATTTATTATATATATATATATAATTGCTGCACAATTTAACGTTGGAAGCTCACCATGTACTGAAATGTGCCTGTTCTAGATCTGTATAATTCTCTTCTTTCTCATATTGCAAAACTTTCGCCTCTAAAGTGGCTGAGGACTTGTCTTGTGTTGTCACTTCCTGATGGGTGCTAGTTTTTGATTCTTCAGTACCAATGTAGAAGACGATTGTAAATACAATTCCCGTAACAGTAGCAATCCAAGTAAGGTGCTGTGAGTCAACAACAACAACAACACTAACGTTATTACCCCCATTAAGGCCCGATATCAACATACAAGTTCTCCACTGCGGGACGGTTCTCTTATTTGATGTAGAAAAGACGACGGTATCAGTTCTCCATAAAGAACTAGAATACAAAGTGGAAAAGCTTAGGTACTCGAGGGTTGGAGGTTGGTCATGCAGCCGAGGATCAGAATCAAATTAATCCGAACCTCCAGTTGGTAAATAAACCATCCTGGAAGGGAGGGGAGGGGGGCCTTATTAACTTTCTTCACCTTTAAGGGGGGGAGGGGTTGGGGCTTAGGGAGGGCTTTATAGAGGATTTACCGTATGTTTTATCAGAAATAGTTTACCGCAAATGATGACACGTCTTCAGATCCCAGACTCGCTCCGCTATCCTGTCCCAGAAGCCCCCACGCGATTAGGTAAACAAAAATTCCCGTCAAAAAGCTGAATGCAGTCCTGTAAAAAGGTCAAGAAAAAATTATCAATCAGCGAGTTTTCCTGAAAGTGCCAGAATTCATTTGGCAACATCGTGACGTGTGTGTAATAACATCTAAGATGGCGAATACTTGAATAAAGATAGAAGACGACATTACGGACAAAAAATCAAAGACGACGGCGGAACATTTTGTGTTTGTGGGGGGGGGGGGGGGGAGGGGAGGGGAGATTAGTGAATTGACGTTGGGAGGCCCTTGAAGTGGGGGACACTCTCTCTCAGTAAGTTAGTTTTTGGAAAATCTCCTCCGAGGGGCTTGGGGTGAGGAAACGGCTAAGACTGCTTTTCGGAGGGGTGTAAGGCAATTTAGCGAAAAGAAACTGGAAATTATAAGAGGTGATATTCCGAACCTGATAGCGTTCACTGCCATTCCTTCTTGAAGTGTCCTCGCGACAGCGGAGATAACTGAAAGATGATTTATCTCCACCACGCTGAATGAAACATTTCCAGCAACCGATATGCTGACATAATAGGCAAATTGAGCCCAGCCAACTGTCTTATGATTACTACAGAGGAGGCATTTGTTGTAAAGAAATGGAAGTGTAAGTGCCATGAGGAGCGTTCCTACTAAATGCCACGACTTTCTTCTACCCATCCTCTTGGAAATGAGGGGTATATCCACACGGTCGCACAGGTATCCAATCAACAGAGAAAAGAATGCCTCAACTATCTGCGTTATTAACAAAATCATCCCTGCCTGGAAAGCTGGTAGCTCGACTACCTGCATGAGGAAAACTATTTCAAAGGACATGTACAGATGACGGAAAAGGTCGTTGAAGACATGGCCGACTCCACACGACAAGCGTTGTTTGATGTTTAAACCTTTTTCCTGATCACCCGATCCCAACATCGTGTACTTCGTTTCGGCGGAAAAAGCGTTCCTTTGTTAAAAAGATGCGTAGCGCAGTTCACTTTTCTACAAACAACTACCAAAAAAGAAGAAACAAACAGTCAAAAACAAAAACAAACCAAACGAGTGCCGTAGCACATACGGCAGCGGTAATGGCCTCTGCGGCCACATTGTACCAAAATTTCTAATCTCAAATACGCGGAAGATATGGGGATAGGAACACTTGGTATTTGCCCCAGCCTCCCTCTTTTACCCTGGGGAAAGCCGTCGTATCAGTGGTTACGGAGGTAATTATTCTATGGCTTTATACTGAAAGGATCGGTTAGCGGACACTCCAGGGAAACCGCCCAAAAAGTAGCGTCTGTAACAAGAGGTTGGCGTTTATGGAATTGATCCTCGTCAGCGGCGCCGCTGCAATGTAAAAGCCGACGTTAGCTTTCGTCAGCGACCCAGGCTAATTACACGCTAACCTCGGGGGGGTGGGGGGGTGGGGAAGTACTCCCATACATTACCTATACGGGTATGTGCCGCCCAACGGGGTCATGATTTTAAAGCTCCTGATTTAGAATGGGGTATCCATTTCAGAGCCGTTTTCTAGAACGGGGTATAAAAAATTGTGGATCGCGGCTTTATCTTCTGCTTAAAATTGTTGCTGATTATGAAGAAGCATTTATTTGATGTATAATAACAAATAAAGACATATCTTTTTAAAAAAACAGGGCTATTTCAATTTACAAACTTTCTAGAACGGAGTATAAACAATTGGCCCATTTGTAGAACGGGGTATTAGTTTTAGGGCGAATTCTAGAACGGGGTGTAAAAAATTGGCCCATTTCTAGAACGGGGTATCAATTTTAGGGGAAATTTTTTTTAGAACGGGGTGCCAATTTGGAGTCCCGGGCGGCACATACCCACCCAAAAAATACCCAATTGCACCCCCCCCCCCCCGGGCGGCAAACACAACAACAGTACCTAATCAAGGCCTTATACTGGGTGGCGTTTGCGCTGGCACAAAAAACATACCGGATAGGGCCTCTGTTCGCACATAACAACGGTAATTTCGGCGCGATTGCTGTAACGGAGGCAAAGCTTCGCCGCGCCGATTTCTATAGTGGAGAGTCTCCTATCGGATAGGTTGGGTGCCCCTGACCTAGAATATAGCATCGTAAAACGTATTTTAGTATTTAAATGGTAGATATCGGCACATTTTTATCCCCTAAAAATTTTTCATCTGTTCGGATTTCCTAGCTGAAAGTCTAGTGATCCGAAAATTATAGGGATCAAAACTTACCTTTTGGAAAATTCCAGCCAGAAAAAAGGCTCCCGAAAATTCTAGGTGACCTTTTTAGGGTAAAAATCCGTTAAAAATAGGCAATTATACCATTTTTTAGATGTTCGAAAATCTTAGGAGAGGCAGGCAAGCAAGAAATTTTACAACAAATGTTCCGAAAATTCTAGATCTCAAATCGTCTTCCGAACAGATATTTTCCGAAAATTGTCATTGGGTGCCCCTGATAGGTGTTCATACTAATATCGGATAGGTGTTATATACTAATACCGGATAGCTTCCTGTGTCGGCGCGAAACGATATTCGACATGGTGTGAACATAGCCTAGATTTACTTTTATCAGTCTTACTGTCGATGAGAAAACTGAAACGTCAAGAATGTACGTTATACGAAATATCTAACAGTCTAACAAGTTAATAGAAGTTGATGAAAATAGTCGAAACGGTGTATTGGCTTAATTTAAATACCCATTGACTACCCTTGTTCTTGTTGGATCTTTCATATACACAATCGAGTTAATTGGGACTATATAAAGCCTTCCAATTAGGCCTCTACCAAACGGACATTTCACGATGGCTTGAATAACAAATGAGTTACTTTTTCTTCGCCCAGGCTAAAACTTTTGTAAAAGTTACTGGTGATTTTGCAGTTTGCATTTTCTGTTTGCGAGTCAAATTTTATTTATCAGCTGATGATACTACGAGGCCTTAACAGCAAAAGGAATCTGATGTCCTTATTGTTTCGGAAATGTTGAATGTTGCTTTGGACACGTCGAAACGTCGAGTCGAATTTTTTATTATTTATTTATTATTTAATTTGAATTAAATTGGCTTTTAATTGTGAGTGGCTGACGGCACGCAAGTTAATTCTAAGAGATATCAGATTTCAAGCAGATTTCTAGTAACTGCTAAGCAATGAACGCCAAAATGAGTGATTTCAAGAGGTTACTCCATTTATATTTATTCTTATTTCGGAATGCGGTCAATCGAACAAATATAAAGAATCTAACAATTATTTTCGAAATTGCAAAAAAGGTGCTCCCCGTTTATCCAAACTGAAATATATTTAATAACCGCCGCCTGGTTAAAAAGGAAGCTCAGTTGAGAGAGTGCCGGTCTGCTAAGCGGGAAGTAGCGGGTTCAAATCCCAGCCGGACTAACACTCAGGGTCTTAAAATAACTTATGAGAAAGTGCTGCCTTCGCAATGACTTCGGTTAGACTTTCTAGGCTTCTCGGATAAGGACGAAAAACCGTAGGTCCTGTTTCACAGCACTTTCACTGCATGATTTGTTCTTGTGGGACGTAAAAGAACCTACACTACTGTTCGAGAAGAGTAGGGGACGTAGACCCCGGTGGTGTGGCCAACCTCTCCTGGGCTGGGTGGTTATCTGTAAGGACACACTGAAATTGGAGCCTCGCTCTGTTGGGTGTTCTGCACCATATGGTGGAAGTGATTAATAAATGATGAAGGTACTCACCGCTGGGATGTAAAAATTATTTTGTCAAATGTGTCGGTTTGTTCATAGAAAAGGACCTTAACTGGAAAATTTATCTCTGATTGAATTTGTCGCTCTTAGAACCAGCAAGACCGTAATCATTGGAATGGTTGTTTATCCTCACCTTACAAATGGAATTAGCTCTGGGGTCAAACTTCACAGTCTAATTTAGAAAAGTTACTTCTCCTCCAAATACGAGCCTTTAAACGTTTGATGACCTTTTCAAAAGCACCCTCCTTTATCAATCTTAATATCCGACCTATAAATTTTCTTTATGACAAATCAATTTTGAATTTATTGAATGATGTCTAAAATAAGCTGGCGCCTGTAAATATCCAATAATTATTCAAACATGTCTCTGATGTACATTCCTACAATATTTTATGCCCTCAAGTCTAGAACAACTAAAAAACTCGTTTTTGCAGATTTTGGGTACGCAAATGAAACGTTTCACCTGAGAATGTTAGAGAATCAAAACTAAAATACGAAAAATATTCGAAAAACAAGAACATGACATGTCCGCAAAAACTCAGAAGTCTGATAACTCGTACCTTCGGCATCTTCAGTCGACATATTGTAATAACCAAATTTCAGTTCTTTAGCAGTCATTTCGTGTATTTTCACAGGTGGTCCATGCTCGAAATAACGTTGTGAAATATGACCATCGGCACTGTTGCGTGACTTTCGAAATATAACTTGGGATGAATTCGAACTAATTGCATGGGGGATGGGGGGGGGGGGGGGGAGGGGAGGGAGGAATGGTTGTTTCTGTAGCCTACGGATGTGAAAAGATTTAACTAAAATTTGACTAACCTCGCTTAAGTTGTGTGTTTCTTCTGGCTTGTGTGGTTCCCGATTCCCGATTTTTTCCTCCATACAAATCCCTATATTCGAACGCTAAGCAACAAAGCCGACGGTCATATTTCGAGCTTGGGTTACATGTTTTATTTGCCGCAACTACATTACTCAGCACCCTATATTTTGTCCAGCCTTCCTGTTTTGTTGCTACTTGCGGGTAGTTAACTTATATTTGCTCTGCCAAATTGATGACTGAAAAATGCTGAGTTATGGTCCACATGCAGTGCACCTGCTTTGTGTGATTAGCTAGATGACATCATGTGCAAGGGGCATTTTTGACTGCAGATGAGTCTTCGTTTCACGCGATGCTGTTGATATTGCTATAAATAATTGCTAATCAACGTGTGTGTTGTCGGAAGGTACTTATTTGGTAATTAAATAACTGAACACAAGAAATAAATTCTCAAGCTAAATCCTAGATGGTTTTGGTCGTTCTCCCGGGTAACACGTCACGAAGATGCCGAGTTCTGGTCGAAAATGCTCTTGCAGTACGTGGCCAGCTAGTTGACCTAAAGTGCAAGGAGCATGTTTGCTTTTTAAAGTAAATGGTTGTGTTTCAAGCGGTGCTGTTGATATACCGTTTGACTGCAGAGCGAGAGGTCGCAGGTTGATTCCCGGGGCCGGACCAATACTTCAGATCTTAAAATAACTGAGGCATGTAGGTACTCCCTTTGCCATGCAAATTGCTCGCGATCTTCGCGTGGCTAGGACGACCACGTAAAAAGGCGGCCCCGTCTCCACTAGGAGAAGTAAAAATAGTGTCTGCCCCAATTAGTACTTTCGCGCTAAATACACTGACACTCAAAGAAAGTGCTTTTTTTCTTCGTTTCAAGCGGTGCTGTTGATATAGCGCTTTATAAGTATGTGTTCTCGAAACATACCGAGGATGCGAACTCTATTTTAATATTTGATACTTAAAGAACGACATCACACACATGTGGAAAGTGACGCGAGACGCCGCTTCATTCAGATAGACGTTCCAAAAATATTGAAACAAGCCAGATAGACATTTGTCGGTAATTACCCGATGCATATGCAGGCGTCGCCTTGAAATTCGGCTCCAAGCTTTCAGTACATTATCGAATTCCTCGGGTGTACGCTAAATTACTAAAAATTAATAACTTAGCAATGGGTGGTGTGGTTCTAAACGGCAAATGGGCAACGTTTCAGGTCAGAAGCAGATCAAGGACGCCAAGAATTTTCATGGGCCGAACCTAACCGATAGCTTTTGTACCGGCACGAAACCATATCGGACAGGAATCAGAGGAACTCGTACAGTTCACTCACGAGAATGGTGATTTCGCCGCGGTTTCTGTGACGTAGTGAATCATGAAGCTGTGTACAGGATAGGTTTCTATGCCACTACAGGTGTTAATACTATACCGGATTGTAAATTTTATGTCGCACTGAAAAGCTATCCGGTATAATGTAGACATAACTTGAATTAAGTAAATAGAAAGTTAGGCGTCTCAATCAATTTCGAACGGTTAGGTCCTTTCTTTCCGACTCGACTTAGGAACGCCTCTTACATACATGTCGAACTTTTCATGTGCAAAATCTAATGTATTAGTTATTAAATCACATTCTGGTATTTCGATACCTTTCTTGCTTTTTCTCAAAGCCGTCATTCCGCGGACTATGTCAGTGACTATGTCAATGAAACTACTCTAAAATCCTCCATTATACATTACGTAATCAAAAACTGTTCGCTACATAACTCGTTTGATATCACAATTCATCCTTAATTCGGTGTACCGCGTAGCTCTAGAAACATCGACATGATTTCAACTAACGGTTTTTACATTCCAAAAGGAAAGGCCTATTACAGCACGCAGTTAATTTGGCAATAAAGTGTCCGCATTAGCGAGGTTGACTTTGTATGAGAATCTGTTGATTGGGCAAGAAACAAGTGTCCGTTGTCCCCATCAACGGGTGTCCGTATTAAGCAGGGTTGAGTCTAGAGAAAATGTAAGGGCTTTTTTCCCCCAGGGATAAAGCAAACTGTCTGTAATAATGAGGTGTCCGTATTAAGCGGGTGTGCGCCTGGAAGCAGCGTTCGACTGTACAATGTGGGGCACAAAAGAAAGATGAACCCATTTCACAAGAAAGGCATTTGCCAAACACACGACATTAGGGTTCTTTACAAAAACATTTCGTTAAAGAAAAATAATCTTAAACAAACCTGTCTTCAGGAGCACGGGAAGAGACACAAGCTTTTCAACCGAAAGATGCAGAACTGTTGTGCATTTTAGTGCCTTAAAAGCTGATTCATGACATGGGGTCGTCTATTGTGTTTATGACACCTTGTCTGATAATGGGTCACGAATTTTTTTAATTGGGGTCATACGCTTTTTGTTTCTTACCGAAAAAAACCTAGACGCTTTCAGTAAAAGAGAAGAAGGTTAGTGCCGCAAAAGGCTGATTCATGACATGGGGTCGTCTATTGTCTGAAAATGGGTCACGTATTAAATTAGGCCAGGGTTTTTTTCCGAGTTTCCATTTGATGCAAAAAACGTATAATGTCCTACGTTTTTGTTTCTGATGAAAAAAAAAACCAACACATTTTCACTTAAAGGGAAGTACTGTCGGGGTTAAACGCACACGCAGAAGAAGACCTGGCTGAAGCTATCTTAATTGCAGTTCAGATAGCGTGAATGAATGAGAGCCCTAAAATTACGGTTCCGTTTTAATTAAAATGGGTCCACTCCAATGCCTCAACTTTGGCTTTAGGTGGCCAGGATGGAAATGGATCAAAACTAGAAAAACATTGGGCCAACTTTTTCAAACCAAACTCCTAGCGATGTAGTCGAAAAAAAAAATTCCCAAAAGGAGATAATGCTTTGTTTTTCCTTTCGTAGAATCGTTTAATTTCTGGCATTCCAAATACGCAAGGGATGACTGAGAGTAGTGGTTATAACTTCACCACAGCTTTGACCAAAAAAATGTGGAACTCACCGTAATATCGCCCCTTGTTCACCCACAGAACAAATTGAAGGGCCAGAGGTGGATTTTTCATGTTAAGACAACATATGACAATCTTTGTTGTGGGTAAATCGCGTGAATATAATGTCAAGCACTCGTGACACATCGGTGACACATACGTGACGAGTACCAATGATGGTCAGATAAGTTCTACGCAAACATTTTACCCAGATAAGAACTGCAATTATAATAAAGCGTTGTTGTTATTATTATTATTATTATTATTATTATTATTATTATTATTATTATTAGATTTGTTATTAAGTTTATGATATTAACGTCCTGTTTTATTTCGTTATTATTTAGATCCGATAAAAGGCGTATTTGTATTATTACTTAAATACAACGTGACCTGCGTACTTTCTTTGGTCTCCTTTTGTGACTTTCGTGTTTGTTTGTTTCAAACGATTGTATGGTTGTCATGTTTATACTCTTTTTGTACTTAAGTGGAATCTATAGAAAGCGTAAGGTTGGTTAAAAAGTCTCGCCTTACTGATAGAGCATTATGACACTAGAGTCTCGTAGTATAAATAAACTAAACTTTACTTTTTCCCAAGCCAATCATTTTCCGGCTGTTTTCTGTATATTTTAAATCAAGTGATCAGCCATCTTTATACATTCTTCTCGATTCAGTCGGACATGAGAGCCTTTCAATCGCCATCCGCACCATCTAAATTTGCGCAGTACTAGTGAATATATATTAGCTGGTTAAAGTGGACGGAAGGTGTTTTAAATTTACCTTCAAAAACTCATTTATTTCAGTAATAATTCATAAAGGAAAGAACAAAAACAAAAACACGATAAATGAATGTTGAATGAGTGTCTTTATATTTGATAAAGACACGGCTAAACTTTGTCGAATTTTGAGACCAAAATAACCCCAAATCTTAAATCAGTGCAAGAATGAGTTGATCTATATTAGAGATTTTGAAGCCGTTTTCAAAAAACTCGCAGTCGTGTATAATCGCCCCGTAACATCCGCATGACTGAATCACATTATCGCTATAGAATAAGTTTAAGAAAAACTACTTGAGAAAATTTAAGCTAGGAGGCCAGTGTAGTCGTCAAACCTTCATGTTATTTTTATTTGTTCTTTTACTTTGTCTGTTTGTATGTTTTAATCGCGATCGTCATGTGAAAATATTGTCTTATTACGTTTCTTTTAGCAGACATACTTATTTCAGGGGCGGATCTAGGGGGAGGGTGCAGGTGGTGCGCACCCCCCCCCCCCCCCCGAGATGACCTGAGGTTTTCTAATACAACTGGTATTGTGCAAAAAAAAAAAAAACGTGGTTTACTGGTGTTGAAGTAGAGCAATAGACGAGTGCACCCCCCCCCCCCCCCTAAAAAAGATCCTGGATCCGCCCCTGTATTTTTAAAGCTACTTATAAGGTATCGGCCAATAAAATGCGTTGACCATGAGAGGGGTGCTTAATTTCTACTACGTTTGAAAGCCTTCAGTCGTTTGAAGGTGAGTTCAATTACTTTGGGCTGACAACCATGTATACGACACCAACACGGCCATACGAACTCTACTTCGAGCTGCAACCCGAAAGAAGAAATACAGTCGATGAAGTATACGAAAACGTCGTTGAGGACGAGTCTGCGACTGATGTAGGAGTACAAAGAGGTAATGTGGGAAATACCAATCAAGATAGCCGCAACAGAAGGCAAGCGCCACCAAAGACGTTGAATGCTTCGAGAAAAGATGTCCGGAAAATCCAACGAATGCAGCTCTTCATGGTTGTCGCTGTGGTCATAACTTTCCTGACGGCAGTAGTCACTTTGGTTTTCGTAATCACGATAAAGTGGCCTCGAAACACTCCAGCTGTTTCGAAACAAGGAGCACAAGATGGAACTATACAAGGTAGGGTCGGAAGCGAGTCTTATACCTAAATATATGACCAGAGGATACGTGAGATATAGTTCGCGGTAATTTGCAAGATAGTAAAATGGTTAGTGGCATGGAAATGCGAGACTTTTGAGGGAGAAATTAAAGTTAACCGCGAGACAGCCCGGATAAAAATTTTCAGAGACTGGCGTTTTTGTAGGTACAATTCGTCGCCACTAGCTGGTGACCATGCAACCTAACCCCTCTTCAAATCTAGAATATGCAGTAACTACCTGCAAATATGATTGCCTTTGTCTCCATTAACGTTTTGAACTTTTCTTGAAATAATAGCGTAAAACTATGCGGAAATGAATTCAGTATAATTAATGTAATTTTCTTATTAACACCTAGAAAGAATGCACGTTTAGTATTTAATTATTGGCACTGTCATTAAATCTTTCCTCTAGAACCCGGCTATCCCTAGGATCATATATCACGTGAGACTTTCACTTTTTGCAGGGTATTTGTATTTTGTATGTTATTTTTACTCCATCCTATAATACATTAGTTGTACAATAATACAATAGTTGTACAATATCAATAATACATTGGTTGTACAATATCAATCGGTACAAAGTTGCTTAAACTACGTGTACATAATAAAAATAATAAAAGAAGAAAACTAGAATGGAGAAGGGCACCATAATAGTAAAACTAATCATGGCCCTTTAACAAGATTGACTTTATTCTTTTGTAGTTTTGTTATTCATTAAAACACAAACACGCACGCACGCACACACGCAC
>OZ037781.1:4296032-4303532 GCA_964035525.1 Porites cylindrica | reverse complement strand
CCTTACAGCATGCTCGGCTACTCAAACAAGCTTTAAAATCTGACACTAAGATGATATACCGCAGATACAGCAAGTTAGAAAGCTGGAATCAAACGTGTTTACCAGTGGGTTAGGCCCTGACGTCTTCAAAGTCACGTTAAAAGGACACTGTTTAGGCCAAGGCATTAAGTTTACTTTTCCAGTAAATTCCATCTTGCGGCCTTTGACAGCGGACCAGGGGCCCGTTTGTCCGAAGTCCCTATAATTTTTCGGGCCCGAAATCAAATCGAAATAAAAGGAATGAGAGCAGCGCGGGTCCTGGCTAGCAAAATACCTCATTTTTTCATTAACTGATAGTTTACATGTAAACAAACAACAGCATGGCCCTTGGGTTCCTCTGTGTATAAACAAAAACAAGAGTTTGACGATCGAATAATCATATATTGAAAAATAATTGCGGAATGTTTACGAAAACTGTTATCCAAAACAATGGAACTTGCATATGCGAGAGGAAAGACAGCCACCTGATAGGTAATAACACGGTGAAATAGCTACAGTGTAGCTAGAGATTGAAGCCTGAAGTCAGTCAAAGGCACATACAAGGCAACGGGGGGCAAGTTGATGTGAAAAACGATATTTTTGGACTTATTTAGTATTGTATGGAAGCACACTTTGAGAAAACTTAGGGAAAAAAGTAAAAAAAAAAAAACATGATTTGAATTGTTAGTAGCGTAATATGCTACTTCTGGCAGGAACATTAAAAAAAGGCGTCGCTCAAATGCAACCTCATCCTCAGGGCTAGCCTCCCACGCAGACGTTCTTAGGGGATCGTCACGTGTTCCTGCCCCACGTACCCCAGGGCGCTTTTCCCTGGCTCCAAAGCCAAGGAAAAGCGCCTTGGTTGGCTCAACTGGTTAGATTGGGAAACCTGTGAATACTGTCACGTAACACTTTTGACCAGACTTTTATGACCAAAGAGGTATCGGCAGCCGGAAAGTTTCACTATTCAAAATCGCAGTTTTGTGAGACCTAGAATTTTTAAATGGCAATGGATGTAAAAGTGTGACTGCGGAAAAGAAAGGCCATGTTCTGTTTGAGGTTATTTTCACGCACCGCGTTTCCTCGAGTTTTTGGATCATTAGCATGGGACAAGGCGCATGTCCCATTAGCATGGGACAAGGCGCAATGTCAGTTGACAAGAACGGGAAAACACATTTGAGGTAACAAAAATTATCGTTTCACTACAAATGTCTTTAATACAAGTGCGATTGTGAGTTAAGTTTCTTTTGGAGAGCCCAGCCATTGTGACTTGACGAGCAACAACTAGTCGACTTTCTTGAAAAGTCTCATATTTCAAGCAAAATTTATTCAACTTCAGAAGGTTCGTGTGAGGTACAAATTAAATTACCCAGGCCAATTCTTACATATGTTTTAGCACAATGTTTAAATAACAAATGACTTGAGTTTCAGGTAAAACCAATTTGTAGCACATGCCTAAACTATAAAACGCAACTTTCAGTCTAAATTTAAATTTCTTTTAGTCGAAAAAAGAACCCAAAATAAAATAACACTGTTTATCTTCCAGATTATCGTTAAAATAAAGAATTCATCACCAAACCAGAAGTAGAACCCTTTATAAATTGATTTATCGGGAAATATTTTACCTCGCTTTGTTCCTGTGTGCGTGCGAGCGACGTTTTGAGACCACCTCATTTTGCCTCAAATTTTGGTTGTAATGTCAAGTCGCCGACAACGAAAATTGATTTTGTCGATTTTCTCCAAATCCAAGCGGCCTTTTGAAAAACAAACTACACCGCGTTTAGTTACTTACTTATGCCTATCTATGGACAAGATATGAGCGAAAATGATATTTTGACTGTGGCCGCGAAATTTCGATTTTGCTAGATTTTTACAGACATTTGCTCTTAATATTCATGGCATACAAAAGTAAGCAAATTGCAATAGACCTTTTTAGCTTGTGTGTTTTGTTTTTCCATTTCAGACCTTGTTAAATGGTACCCCAGAGAACTGTTTATTTCAAATGTCGTCCTATGCATGTGCATGCACCTGCATATGTATGTATAATTTATGAAAAGACAAGTGGTAAATTCCATGGAGAACATCACGTGGTCTGAGTTGGGAAAACAAAACATACAAGCTAAAATTTATGTCTGTTAGACGACAGTCGTTCTTTTAATTGCATCCTATTTGGTGTCTCAGAAAAGAGCATGTTAGACATATCCTACTGCTTAATTCGCCTTAAATCATGGTGTTATGTCAAGTTCTACCACCCATGTGTTTCTAGTAACGTGACAATAGCTTTTTTTTCCCCTCCTTTTAGATATTAACGAGTGTAGTACTAACGCTCATAACTGTGACGCCAATGCTTTCTGTAGTAACACTGAGGGTTCTTATAACTGCACATGCAGCCCTGGATACAATGGAAATGGAACATCATGCACCGGTAAATCATATCATTATCATCATTATTATTATTATTATTAGTAGTAGTAGTAGTAGTAGTAGTAGTATTATTTAACTATTATTATTATTATTATTATTCTATTTTTTATCATTATCAGTATATTAATAGTCATGGCATACAAAAGTAAGCAAATTGCAATAGACCTTTATAGCTTGTGTGTTTTTTTTCCATTTCAGACCTCGTTAAATGGTACCCCAGAGAACTGTTTATTTAAAATGTCGTCCTATGAATGTGCATGCACCTGCATGTATACCTGGATTTTTGAAAACCGGGTTAGCAAAAATATCCACTAATTCTACTAGTTGGCAATTTTAAACAAGAAAACTCGTTCAAAGGCCGATTAAAAGCGTTTATATGACGCCGGGCAGTAAGTTAATGGTCCCTAGAAGCATTTCAACGAGTCCAAATTTAAAATGACGCAAATTTTAGAACATTTATTCAGTAATCTGACTTCGCAAAGTTTCAAACCGGTGTCATTTCAGTCTAGAAAATTTTAAGTTGAGTGAACTGGGGCGAAAGAGTGCCTGGATAAGGCTTACATAACAACCTAAATAGCTAGCAAAACACAACTTTTTTCGCGGTCCGATGAACAACAGGATTTAGCATGGACTAGACAGCAAACTGAATGAAACACAGTGCACAAATTATCACCTTCTTATCTACCAAAATCGGCCTATGGTTCAATGCCAATAGAGCCCACTGAAACTAGACCTACAGTGTAGATCCAATTTTCCTAAGTCGAGAGTTGCTTTTACAAGGCACAATCAGCTAAGCTAAACACCGAGGAAACAGTATTAATGGCTGGCACAGAATATTTTGGTCAAACCGCAGTTCAACCACGCGATCACATACCTGTCAACACCATGCGGAAGTCACACAATCACACACTTTCGCGGCACTGATAAGACTATCCACAACCACGCATAATCTTCTCACGTTCAACATAAGCGAAATATCATCGAATAACTCGGAAAAACTCAGCCTACTGGCAAATAAACACCTCTGGACTTTTCTCTAACACTCGTCTTATTCAAGTTCCCGGATGTAGAGTCACACGGTCTTGGCCTGGGTCAAAGTTCACTGGCAATTTTGCTCTCACCTAATTCATTTGACTCCTAAGAGCCTGTTCCCGAGGCCAAAGACTTAGTGGTCACCTTAGAAAAGCGAGCAATATCGTACCTTTCTGTCTCAGCCCGGATCAGGGTGATTGATCCGTTTAGCCAAATGAAAGGAGAATATAATACGATATTGGACGATGCAGACTCTGCGAATCGTAATAACTTTGTCCCATCTCAGAGCTTTACATGATGCTCTCGGGGAAACTTTTCTCAAAGTGACCAATATATAAAATAAAACTGCTAAACGGCACCGAAACCAGCTTGAGGCGCGCGCTGATTTCAAATAACTGTCACTTGTGTTAAAGAAAGAATTGTGGGTAGGGAAAACAAATCAGGAGGGGAGGGGGGGGGGGGGGGGTAAGATAGTAATTCTGTCTACATCCACTTCTACACAAATCCCTAACCAGAAAACAAGCAAAAAAAAAACACACACACATAAGCAAGCAACACAGTAAAGATATGTCAAGCTATTAGACAGGCGAAGTTGAGAAAAATTACAAAATTTTGCTAACCCGATTTTCATAACTCCAGGTACATATGTATGTATAATTTATGAAAAGACAAATGGTAAATTCCATGGAGAACATCACGTGGTCTGCATTGGGAAAACAAAACATACAAGCTAAAGTTTATGTCTATTAGACATCAGTCGTTCCTTTTACTGTATCTTATTTGATGTCTCAAAAAAGAAAATGTTAGACATATCCTACTGCTTAATTCGCCATAAATCATGGTGTCATATCAAGTTCTGCCACCCATGTGCTTACAGTAACGTGACAATAGCCTTCTTTCCCTCCTTTTAGATATTAACGAGTGTAGTACTGACGCTCATAACTGTGACGCCAATGCTTTCTGTAGTAACTTTGAGGGTTCTTATAACTGCACATGCAGCCCTGGATACAATGGAAATGGAACATCATGCAACGGTAAATCTTATCACTATTATTATTATTATTATTATTATTATTATTATTATTATTATTATTATTATTATTATTATTATTATTATATTATATTATTATATATAAAACAATGTTGGTTCGCGGATGATGCCACTGGAGCAGGACCCCTAGAAGAGGTCAAGGAATATTGGGATGAGTTGAGAGGGGCTGGTCCGCCCCTTGGATATTAGGGACCTTAAGCACCAGGACGGGAGAGGAGGACGGCGACGTCTGGCGGATGGGGAAGACTGGGTCTACGTCCCCGTCGTTAGCATGAGTTGTTTGTTGTTAAGCAACTGGACCCTAGGACGGGAAACGCGCGGGAAGCTCAAATAAACATGGCTTCTTTTCGCGAAGCACGAATTGCCCTTTTGGACGCCTACATGGACGGTCTATTAGATGACGACGAATTTCTAGTACTTTGGCAAGCACACAAGTCAAAGAACCCCGAGTTCCCTTATGAAGAACATGGCCGATTTTCCTTCGACGAACTTGACGAAGCAGAATGCAAAGCCGAATTTCGATTCGAGAAGAGAGACCTACCAGTCCTTGTCAACGTTTTGGGTATTCCCAACCAGTTTACTTGTTCGCAGCGTACTGTTAGTGATGGGATGGAAGGATTGTGCATGGTGTTGCGAAGAATGGCGTACCCTTGCCGCTACAGCGACCTTATTCCCCGGTTTGGTAGGCCAGTTCCCGTCTTAAGCATGATCTGTAACCGCGTAATTGATTATATTTACGATTCGCACGTACATCGCCTCACTTCATGGAATCCCCAGCTGTTGGACCCTGCCTCTCTTCAGATGTATTGTGATGCAATTTCTAGGAATGGTTCTCCTCTCGACAACTGCTTCGGGTTCATTGATGGCACGGTCAGACCAGTATGCCGCCCTGGTGAGCAGCAGAGAGTGCTCTACAATGGCCACAAGAGGGTGCACGCCCTAAAATTTCAATCGGTTGTCTTACCATCGGGAATGATAGCCCATATGTATGGCCCAGTAGGTAAGTTAAATGATAAATTACAAACAGTTAATAAACAACAAAATAGTGCATAGGTTCAGATGTACGGTGCTACGAGGAGAGCAATTCTTAAGGCTGGAGATCAGAGAAAATCAAGTTTGAAATTGATTCAGTACTTGCACTGCAATATGATTGACTAATTTGAAAAAAAAGCACTCATCTCTTTATTTTGTTCCTTTCTGTTGTTTCTACTGCAGAAGGCAGAAAGCATGACGCGGGGATGTTAGCAGACTCTGGTCTACTTGCAGACCTACAAAGGAATGCATTCTCCTTAACTGGCCAGCCTCTTTGTCTGTATGGTGACCCGGCTTACCCATTAAGGATACATCTGCAGTGTCCTTTTAGAAATGCAGTACTAACACCTCAAATGCAGGAGTTTAATGCTGCCATGAGCGCTCTACGTATATCTGTTGAATGGCTCTTCGGAGATATTATTAATTATTTTAAGTTTCTTGATTTCAAAAATAATTTAAAAGTTGGCCTATCCTCAGTAGGAAAAATGTACCTTGTTGGTGCTATCATAAGAAATGCTCACACCTGCCTTTATCACAATCAGACTTCTGATTTCTTTTCTGTGGATCCACCAGCACTTCAGGACTATTTTGTGTAGCTTGCATTATATTAACATCAGTAATGCACAAGTGTTAATATGTCCAAGAAATTTTCAGTGACTGGATTGTGTAGAAAATAAATATGAAGAAGACCTTTGAAATGCCTGATAATTATCATGTAACATGCATTGTTTGTATTACATTTCTATCTTAAATAAACCTTGACCATATCCAGGTGTTTACTATGTTTGCTTGGGTATTACCTTGGCCATTGGGAAAAAAGCCTCTGAAAACCACTGCTAACATCGTTGCCTTACATGTAGCTTTCACAGTTGCCACACCCCTCCCCCCTCCCCTTAAAGCTTTAAGCCTAGTGACATGGTTTCATCCCTGTTTTGTTATGGTACTAATGATGAGAATTTGATTGACTTTTTGATATCTTTCTTGATTGGCTCTATTATTCCCATGGCCTATACTTTTATTAAACAGTGATGTTATGAGATTCTCGTAACATCACTGTTTAATAAAAAATAGGCCATGAGAATAATAGAGCCAATCAAGAAAGATATCAAAATAATAGTCAATCAAATTCTCATCATTAGTACCATAACAAAAAGTCAAACATCTGTCAATTTACACCTCCCTTAAGGGGACACTTACCCTTTGTGCAAGCCATGAAAGGGGTGCATTTTTAACCTCCCTTACATGGACACCTCTATTAAGTGGACCCTTTCTACAGGTCCCAAGGGTTTCTGCTCGTATTAGGGCATATGCAATCAAAAATGGATTATAAAGTTGGCTTTTATTTTTCATCAATACAACAAACTAATATTGTCAACTGTAAAATTACCCTAGCAAATGGTCTGGCATGTACATATTTAATGTTAAATTAGTTCAAAGCTCCAAATTGCACCCAGTGCCTAACTATAAGGTCAGGACACACTAGGCAACAAATCATATGAAGCAAAATGTTGCGGTGTCCTTTCCCCCTATCGTGTCACAGAGTGGTTGATTGCAGGGACATTTCTCAAAGACTTGTTGTCTAGCATATCATGACGTATATGATCTGTACAGTCAACATTGCGAAGTTTTCAAGATCAATACAAGAAGAGAAATCAACATAACTTGAACAAGAGACACTAAGCCTCAAATACATTAAACACAATTTCAGGTGAATAATTTTCACAATTTCAGGTGAATTATTCTGACACAGTGGTGGATCCAGGGGAGGGGCCCTGGGGGGAACCAGCCTCCCCCCTTATTTTTAGACCAAACTGAGGCCCAAAGGGGCAAAAAAACTTTTCTGGAACCCCCCCCCCCCCCCCCCCCGCCATCTCAAGGTCTAGATCTGCCAGTGTGACACACGTGACATTAAACAATCATCTCGGAAATGACAGATAAACAGC
>OZ037781.1:4241032-4288532 GCA_964035525.1 Porites cylindrica | reverse complement strand
CGCTGATCATCATGGGGGAGTGGGTGCGGGATGGTTAGGCCAAGGTTGTTCCTGGGCCGGGTCCAGGCATGGTGAAAGAGGCGGGTCACGTGCTCAAGGCTGGGTAGGAGGACGTGCTGGAAGAATGAATAGTGGCTACAACGGAGGGCCTCCCCCTGGGGCCGTAGGAGGGTTTGGCGGTGGCGGAGGGGGAGCCGAGGATAATGGTGCATCAGGAGGAGGTGGTGGATACTCTGGGGGTGGTAGTGGCACACACCCAAACCAAGCAGGAGGAGGAGGGGGCTCTTATTGTAGTGGCTCGAATTGTTCAGGGATGAGTGGAGGTAACTCAAATGACAACGGACTTGTAAAAATCCTGGAATTGTCTGCCTAAACCAGGAAATCAAGGCCATGATAAAAAGAGAAATCGTTTCCACTCTCGGCTTATTACTGATTATTATTAAGAGTGTCCTGTTGTAGAATATCAAGGACTTTTATGTATATTAATGTATTATCGTAATCCGCGATCGAATGCAATGAACGTTATTCAGCAGAAATAATAATGATAATAATAATAATAATAATAATAATAATAACAAATATAATAATGATAATAAGAGTAATTTAATGTCACTATTCCGCTTAAGATACGCATGAAAAGGTAACACAACTAAATAGCGCACGCAGGTACATAAGACAATTACTACAAGATGGCGTAATAAGGGGGCGAGGGGGCGGGGGGGGGGGGGGGGGGGACACAGCCCTGTGACAGGTTCTAGTGACTTCAGGTTATGCGCACAGCAAAAACACAAGCCTCACTTTAGTATCACCCCACTACCGTGGGGTAGGACAAGAGTATTGGCAGAGCCTTTCTTATCTCCCCAGCGCCGCACGGGCTGGATCGGACAAGATTAAGGCAAATGAATACGATGGCAAGACACAAGCAATGCCAAAAGCGTGGGGGAAGTCGCAACTCAGACTTAACCGCACCACAAGGAGTGACCCCCCAAACTTTATTGATACCTAACACAACAAAACTCCTCCATACGGAGGGAGGGTGGGTAACAAAATTACTGTATCTGTCTGCTTTCGTGCAAGGTAGACGAATAATGACCAGGTCTGAAATAGCAGAACTTTATAGCTAGACAGTGTTTCAAATCTCGACCAATGAATACAGTTGTACTATAAGCGACCTAGTCTTATCATGATTAAAGTCTAGCCATGAATATGGCCTTGAAAACAGGGACAAATCTGCGCGATGCTAAGAAAAATATGATGACAGACATACGACAAATTAGTCAGGTTCCAACCACGAACAGCTTTTGTTTGTATCTTAAAAATAGCGTGCTTTCATTCATAAATAAGGCTTTAAAGATCGAACAGAGCTTACATTGAGGTAGGCTACCTTAGCCTACCCCCCTGGAGTTTCATGTTCCATTGACTGCATTTACCATCTGGTAAATGTCTTATATAATAATAAAGGCGATTATTCTCCGAGTGGCTAAAACTATTTGTTAATTCTTAGTTAAAGAAATGAAGAAAAGCCCTACTTCACGGACGAACCATCCGTACCCTTGTCTTGCACTGCGCAATGTCTACTTTGCACACTATTGCGACATCATAGGTGCCTGCAATTATCACTGGCCGCCTGACGAGAGGAAACAAAAACATTTTATTTTTAATTTCTCCAGTTAAAACATTTTGTTTGCGATATTAACCCCTCTAGGTCAAAAAGGTGTTGGTCTTAAGAATTGCCCTAGTCCCTTCGAGTAAAATGATCATTTGAAGTCGAAATTGCCGGCCTTTGTCGTCTCCTTGCAATGAAGCGGGCGCTGTTTTGTCGGTGTTATTTACTCGTAATGGGTACACACACAGACAAAATGATATAAGGAGAGAAAAGTTGGACCGTATAGACGTTAAGTTATATTTTCAAATAAATTGCGTGAAACTATGTATCTGGATGCATAGAAGTCACTTAAAATATTATAGCCCAGATAATTTCGGTAGGCTCTGGGGGAAGAACTGGCGTCTAGGATCTTTCTAAAAATCGCTCTGTTCGTGCAAATAAGATGAGATACATTAGTACTATTACAATGATTATTACGCCCTTACAAAATCACCCATACAAATCCTTCTACTATAACGTTTCATGATCTGAGGCAAAGAGAATTCAAAGTGTTTGGTCAAACATATCTAAATTCACGAAGAAAGCGTCCCTCAGTGTAAGGTAACGAGCTATATATATGAGATCAGGGATCAAGGACCAAAAATTGGACGGGATCAGGGAACACAGGCCTGCGATCTTGAGATAACAAGCCGCGGGATCGGGATCAATAGTGTTTCGAGGGGATTAGAGATCCAGTATTCCGACAGAAAATGTTGAAATGCGGTTTAATTGGAGAGACCTGCCACCGTTTAAAAATCTCAGTTGTATTTTTTCTGTTGCAATTTGTTCTGGCACTAAACCGTATGTAATATGATTTGCTGGACAAGCTTGACGTGAACGAAAAGCTAGCGAAGCATACCTCACCGAGAGAGGCAAAACTCTTGAATCCTTATTAGGTATTCATAACAAAGATGAAATGTAATACATTCCTTATTTCTTCCACTTGTATTTATTTTCTTAATACTATTTTTACATTTCAAATTTCTTTCATATCACAACGGTTCTTGTTTTCATATACTTTCAACGTTCACTTTTTCTTATTTAATTTTTTACGTGTTTATCATGGTATCATATTGCACGCTATCCTTTATTTCAAATTGTAACGTCTTAGCTTAAACTTATAATTGTGTTTGTATGAGAAGACCCTGAAGAAGGAGGGCCGTGCCTTTTGAAATATTGGTAACAAAAATATATATATTCCCTACTGCAAAATCAGCTATGCTTCTTTTGTTAATATTTCAACTTATAGCTGATTAGATCCTTTATCCTATAACGTTAGTCCTTGCTTCCAAAATTCAATTTGACGACTACAAAGCGCGGATACTTTTCTTCGTGAATTTAGATATATTTGACCAAACATATTACTATAAATTTGCCTTAGAACATATAATAAAATTATTTGCACGAAAGAACTGATTTTTAGCAAAACGACACGCTTTTTATATTGCTCTCTTGAAAGATCTTTAAAAATTGCTAGCAGTCTCCTTTGGTCGAAAATCTGTGAGAACGGGCGCGATAATACGAGTGTGCAATCGCGCACGCGCTCTTACAGATTTTCGAGCAGAAGAGAGACTGCTCGCAGTCTAGAAAGATCCCAACGAATCCCGTACTTTACAAATTCTGAAAATCCTGACGTCATATTTCTTTCAGGCGACTCTAGCTCTTGTTGCTCATTTCTTACCTTTGTAAATTTACGGTGTTTTTTTTTCTTTCTTTTTTTCGGAGGGACAACCAAAAAGTGGCTGAAATGGTCATTTCTATTGTTCAGTTACAATCCTCTATTAAAAAAACTCTTATAATTAGACTCCACTACCGAACATGCTAGACTTCAGAGATGCTATACAATTTTAAGGAAATGGAGGAGACAAGTTCCCTACAAAGTCTCGAAGAGCTTAAGAACCGGCCGACCTTCTTTATTTAGAGAAGAGGGAAAAAGGACTTTCGTTCAAAAATCTTGGCGGCTTCAAGGTCAAGTGGCTAGTAGCCTGAATGATTTTTTAGACATTTTGACGAATGTAGAAAATCAGAGTCCTACTCGCATTATAAAAATCGATCGTAATCTATGCATCCTGCTCGCATTAATTACAGAGAGGAATGATGTACTTGATGTACGCATACTATCCATTGAATAAAAGAGATATTTCTTGCACTTGAAAAAGAAACTGTTCATTTCTGACTGCATGATCGATCTTGTCAGGTGACGACTCGCTACGCCTTCCCCAATGTTGATTCATGCACCGCACCCATTTTCAAACATACGGGAATCTCAACATTGGGGAAGGAGAGAAGAAGTAGACTTGGGGAAAAGTTAAACCCTCAGTTTCAGTCTAGTGTTTCAACATTTGATGATTATTGTGTTTTAATTATGCAATTTTCGCGCGAGAATATAAATATATTCAAGGCTTCTTCTTTAGAACGAGGGGACCTGGAGCTAGCTTATATACCGACAATCATTGGTGGATAAGAAAAACAAATATGGCCGCGCGGCAGTTTGGAGTTTCACTGTTAGCTTCTAGATGGTCTCAGATCACAAACTCGACGACGAAAAATATGAATGTTCAAGCGCTCTTGGAGGTACAAGAAATGTTTTTTTTTGTTATGGCCGATTTGCTATACATCGAACGTCCCTGTATTCAATCAGATTCAGTGCAAATGTGAGCTACATGACCAAGACTCGAATGATTCATTGCTCCTTAAATCGGAAATCATTTTGCATGAATTACGCCATATTTTGAACCAAACTAGAAGTCATGGTGATAACTTTGGAGCCTCGAACATCGAACATCGCAGGAAGTTCATGTAAGTAGTACCAATGGCTTTTTCATTTGTTTTTATATAAGGAGTACAGCTTTATCACTACTGGACATGTCTCAAGTCGGAGTAATTTTATTTTGAATTTTTATTGAAGGCCCATACATTTTCTCATACCATTCTCTCGCCATTAACGACGCAATGCACACGCGCACCGTGTATGACAAATGCAGACTGCAGTGTGTAGCCTGCAAATGTTATACACCAGCACGCGCGTCTGTTATTTAAACGTTTATTAACGGTGTAATTATTTTTATGTAATAGCTAACCTACATGACATTGCTTATGCATTGTTAACTTATGATGCAGGCACTATCATTCCTGAATAAGCAGGTATTCACCCCCGGTGTTTGTAATGTAAATTAATGGTGGGAATAGTAATTATATCTGGTGTATTATTTTTTTGGTAGTAATGGCAGTTAATAGTGAACAGTAGTTTATTACACAATCAGTGGAGTTAAGAATGAAACAATATTTTTTTCATTCATTCACTTCATTTGAAATCATTGGTCAACATAAAAGTGGACCTGTAGCATCTGTGGGGCGGAGGGGAGGGGGGAAGTTGAAATGTACCCATTGCATCCCCTTACCCTTTGAGACAGACACCTCTCATTGACAGAAGCTCACTTGCAGAGTCTTAAAAGTGGTGATAGTGCCATTTTCACAAGCTGCTAAGTATAACTGTAAAAGTTTTGAACCTAGGAGTCATTTCAAAAGTAGTTTGAGGAGTGGTCATAATCAATGACATTACCGCTTAACTGACAGACGGCCAATATTGAGCAATCAGGTCTATAACCAGCGTATAATACCATCAAGTGACGTGATACAACTCACTTTGACCCAGAAGATGACTACCCCACAGGTTGTCACCGGGAACATCAGTCACTGTCAACAACAACAGTCCTACATGTATTCAGGACTAAGTTCACCTGGCCTATCAAACTCAACCTACTACCAAGTATACTTGATACAGAGGATTGCTGTACACACATAACACCAACCTCCTTTTGCAGAACACAAACACAAGTTTGATGCATTTGAAACTTAAAACCATCAGTGAACCAATTAGTGTGAATAGTCCTGGGACAATAAAAAAAACACATAGCATATGATAATTGTTGTTAGCAGAGGCCTTATTCAGCTGGCTAGGGCAAAGTAAGAACAATGTACTTGCCAGTCAAAGTCTTTAGTAAACACTGCTCCTTACTGAACGGGCTGTGTCAGAATACCCCCTCTCTACCCGACTAGTTTTGCCTCCCAGGCTTGGGCCACCCACCCACTGTTAGGGCAGTCGCTGGGCTTATCTGCCTGTGCTGACCAAGACGCGAAGCCCTCTACATTTTTGGAGACCGCACTGGCCTGAAGCCGGGAGAAGCGAAAACCTAGTGGCCACGTTTTAACGATTTCAGACAGATATGTACTTAACAAATAAAAATACAATGTTTGATTCTTACCCGTTTTTAGGGTAAAACTCTTGGATTGTCATAAACATTCCTCCACTTAACACCCTTCCTTTTCTGGACAAGTATTCAATAGATACACTTGTATCTAATATAAAATTCTAAGCTTTCTTATAAAATGTATACATATAAACTATGATCTAACCTATATAATAATATGATAATAAATAGAATATAAAACAGATGTACATATAATATTAAATAATGAATAAATAATAATCGTATATAAATTAAGTTAGCCTGCTTTCCATTTATGCCGAGTGTGTATTATTTGAAGAATTCCTTGCAGCCAGATTTAAAAATGTGTATGGATTCTGCTTGCCGAAGAGTCGAAGGCAAACCGTTCCATAAGACCGCCCCGCTATAACGAAAACTATTTTTAAGATAATTGGTGCGGGGGAGAGGGACATCAAATTTATTAGATGTAAATATTCAGGTGCTAAACCGTGAGTACATTTGTAAACCATGTTTACTGTGTGGAGGTCACGACGACGAGAAGTTTCCGATTCAGTTAACGTCAATAGGTGGTCGCTTATAAAGGCGGTCGTTTGCGAGAGGCGGTCGCACATGGAGGTTCAACTGTAGATTTGATTGTACTACTAAGTACCATTCCTGAACATTCCTTTACTGGCGGTAACAGCAGCAAAGGAAGTGGGTTTCTGCTTTTGATCTGTTTTCCCTGACTATGAGGGTGTTAACGGGGTGGTAACTCTTGACGGTTGACACGGTTACTTAGTGGAAATGTAGTCCATGCGTTCAAGTAAATATTACCTTCTGTATAAATTAATAAATTAGTTATGATTAAGTCCGAAATGAAGATCAGCTGAAATAGTAAGATTTGAAATAACTGCACCTTGAAACCTTTTTGATACGGTTAAATTTTAGGTCGTTTGACAGCTGACAGTTAACCGCATTGAAACCCTCGACTATTTGCTCGTAGACTGAGCAGTCTCTCTTTTTCTTCAGATTTATGCACCTATCAATGTAAACCCCGTGGGGGGGAGTGCGGGCAAGGGGTGGGGATTTGACAAATTTCAAAATTTTTTGATCAAATTCCCCAGGGTGGGAAACGAAAGGTCAATCAAAAGTGTCAAAAAGACCCCACCCCAGGGGAAAAAATCTAAACAAACAATACCATAATACTATATAAAACGAATAAAAGAACATTTCAAAAGTACGTTCTTACTACTCTTATTTAAGGTTAACGTAAGCTCCGTTAAGTTACTCGCTGTAATTAAGTATTTTCTCTCCTCACTAGCATTTCTTATTTTGAACAACTAAATCACTCCAGGAAGATTGACCGCGCTGTTATAATATTAATGAAACGTAAAATGCTTTATAACACTTGCTCAACATGTCAGAACAGGTCAGATCAGTGACTCGTAAAAAATCCTTTGACTTTCATGGTGGAATTCGATTTCAATCGAGTTTTACAATCAGATGGGAACTTAAAGATAAAAACTTTCTTAAAATAGACATTATCTGTTTAGATGACAGTTAAAAGTATCGGATTATGGCGATTAAAACAAATGAAAACTTCATACCTTTCTCCAACCGCGTGACTTTCAGACAGCCTTGAGAAACGGACTTGGTAACCGCTTTCTGAATTGATACCAGGAATACCAGGCTTCTGTCGGTCAAAGTCAAATGTCCCGACCCCTGGGTCGCTTCGCACAATCAAAAGCCCGACATGGGGATAGCCTCAGGTATCAAATCTCCTCCCCTTGCCCGCACTCCCCCCCCCCCCCCCCCACGGGATTTACATTGATAGGTGCATTAGTAAAGGGAGTTCACGAGCGCGCGCCTCTGCCGTCTCGCGCCTTTCATCGCGCGCGTGTCATTTTCGTGTCTCGCGCGTTTCGCTCGACGGACTGAGAAATATTGAGAGACTGCTCGTAGTCTTGGCTCGCAGATTTCGATCATCTTTGAGAAGTGTGTGATTGCTATTAGTATGGTAACAGCTTACATGCATGTACCTTATATTTTCCAGTAAGTTCCGTTGCAAGTGTTAAAGCCATGACGTACATGATGGACACGCCGCTTCCCATTACGATTACAGGAGCATATGTCGACTGTTTGGAAAGAGACGTTTGGGTCTGGAAGAAGATAAATAGACATCCAAAGATGACTGGCATCGAGGCCGCAAGAAAAGTCCACTGAGAAAGATAAAAGGCGTGAAAGTGATGATGAGCAAAAGGTACAAAACTTAGTTATAAAGCGTACCCTAACCTAAAGGAGCTGTGTCACGAAATTAACTCGAAATTGGATCATTGTACGTGTCTGGGAAACTGCCCACCTACCCCTCCCCTAAGCCAACTTTTTGATTTAAGTGAGGAGTAGTGTTAATGTTGGCTTAGGGGAGGGGTAGGTGGGCAGTTTCGCATAAAAGGATAATGATTCAAGAATTCAAACAGCGGGAACTGCCACTAAATTGAGTGAACTGTGTGGAGGTACAGTAAAAGAAGGTAAAGTATAAATAACACAGCGAAAATGAAAGAAGGCGCTGATGGAAACTTAAGAAGAGCAAAACGGATTGCAATTGTGGTTTTTGAAAACTTGTTAGCCTAACAATTTTTCAAAGTTCATTTTTTGTTGTTTGTTACGTTTGATATGCATTGTAATGCTTGGGAGAGAAAATTTGTTTGACAAAAGGATGTGTTTTTGTCATTGACAATCAAATCAATCGATCAAAACCTTTATTTATACACGATGATGGTTAAAGCTTAGTAGCTCGAGGGGTCGTGTATGAGATGTATATTTGTACAAATTTTCAATTAAAATAAGTTAAACACTAAAAAATCTTAAAATACTTTTAAAAATTAACTCTTACTGTACAGGTTACTAAAATCAATATCCTTAATTGCATTCTGCTCATGAATACCAACTACCAAGGGATACTGCTTTGCGGCACTCTTCTGGTAAATGGTTCCATATAATTGTCCCTCTGTAGGCTATTGAATATTTCATGATATTTGTTATACTAAATGATGGAATACGTATAAGTATCAGATGGCTTCTTCTCAAATTGTACGATGGTTGACAAGCAATTTCTCAAGTTTCATAACAAACAGGGATGCGTATTGGGGTTATGAACCAGGCTACCGCTCGACTCGCTTCTCTCGCCGATATTTTTCCTATTTGACCCCTTTTTTTGCCTTTTCCCCCACTGGGGATCCTGGTCCCAGCTTATATTAGAGACTGCTCGCGGTCTATGTACACTTTAGTACCTTGCTTTTGAATAATAAACGAGTTACTTTTTTTCGTCCAGGCTAAAACGGTTGTGAAACTTGCTTGTGATTTTGCAGATTGCATTTTCCGTTCGCGATTCAAATTTTATCTGCTGATGATACTAGTAGACCTTAACAGCAACAGGAAGCTGCAGACCTGATCGGTTTGAAAATGCTAAATGGTGCATTCGACATGTCGGAATTAAGTACATGGAAGTTAGGCGTCTGAATCAATTAGAAACGGTTAGTTCGTTTCTTTCCGCCTCGACTTAGGAGCTCCTTTTACATACCTTTCTTGCTTTTTCACAAAAGCCGTCATTCCGCAGACTGTCAGTGACTCTGTCAAAGAAAACACTCAAAAGCCTAAAAGTCGCTCATTATACATTACGTAATCAAAAAACCGTTCTGTACATAACTCGTTTGATTAGTTTGATGTCACAATTCGTCCTCAGTTAATTCGGTCTACCGTAGCTCTAGAAAGATGAGAACATTGACATGATGTCAACTAAAGGGTTTAACCTTCTAAAAGGAAAGGTCTATTACAGCACACAGTTGACAGTAAAGTAACCGCATTAGCGAGGTTGACTTTGTATGAGAATCTGTTGATTGGGTAAGAAACAAGTGTCCGTTGTCCACCTCAAAGGGTGTCCGTGGTAAGTGGGTTGGGTTAACAGAAAATGTAAGGGCTTTCCCCGGAGACAAAGAAAACTGTCGAAATAACGAGGCGTCCGTATTAAGCGGGTGCCCGTAAAGCGGGTTTCGAATGTACATGGCGTACAAAGAAAGTTCGGCTTCTAAAACCTCCCTCAGCCGAGATGAACCCATTTCTGGGGTTCTTTACAACAGTATTTCTTTAAAGGAAAATAATCTTAAACGAACCTGTGTTTAGGAGCACGGGAAGAGAGACAAGCTTTTCAACCGAAAGATGCAAAACCGTTGTGCAGTCAGTAGTGCCTCAAATACATATTCATGACATGGGGCCGTCTATTGTGTTTATGAAACCTTGAGCGCTTACCATTTGTATGGAAAACCTGGAAATTCCGGGGAGAATTCAAAGGGAACGGTTCACCCTGGTGGACTTTTTCCGGAAAAAAAGTAATACCTTTCGAGATATTACCTTTTTCCCGTTGTCACCGAAACGACGGAAATTTTCTGTACCATTTGTTGGGATTACCAGTGCCAGGCGTCAAGTCGAGAGAAAGCGAAAAATTTACCGGTATTTTGTAAATGGCACAATTCAAGCCCGTTCCCGTTTTCGGTTCCAAAAAAAATACCAGTACCTACAAAATGGTAAATGCCATTTGTCTGAAAAAGGGCCACGCATTTTTTTAATTGGGCTCGTACCAGGGGTATGTGTTTGCTCTCCGGGGGGGGGGGGGGGGGGGGGAATCCCATATGAAAAAGGCGGGGATGCTCGTCGTCTCGCTTAGGGGTGTAAATTTCCGAGTTTGGTCTCATTTAGGGTGTTCTGGGCAAAACGCCATTATATTTAGCCGTTAAGGTGATTCCTTGGTTTTGCACTGCGCATAACAAGATGGCCGCCGTAAAAAAAGGATTAAATTAACTGCAAAAACCGTGGACGAAGATACTGCTAGTTGTAAACGTTGGATCTCTAGAAAAGAGATCAAATCAGCCAAAATATAAAGAAACAAGAACGAGAAGTCCGAAGACTACTGCGAAGCTGATTTAAAACAACGTGTATTGTTTTTTATAAGAATATTTCGGCTGGCCATACCAGCCTTCTTCAGGTTTACAGATGTTACTGAACTTATGTAGCAATCAAAATATTATATAGATGGAGAATGTCGCATTAAAAGGGAGAGGCGGAAATGACGTACAACATAAAAACTGGAAAGGAAAAATACTAAGGATATGGATTACAATAATTCGTCACGGCGGTTTAGGCCCAAACCGCCGTGACGAATTATTGTAATCCATATCCTCAGTATTTTTCCTTTCCAGTTTTTATGTTGTACGTCATTTCCGCCTCTCCCTTTTAATGCGACATTCTCCATCTATATAATATTTTGATTGCTACATAAGTTCAGTAACATCTGTAAACCTGAAGAAGGCTGGTATGGCCAGCCGAAATATTGTTATAAAAAACAATACACGTTGTTTTAAATCAGCTTTGCAGTAGTCTACGGACTTCTCGTTCTTGTAAAAAAGGGTACCCGAAGTAACATTATTAAAATGAAGTTGACTGAAGAGAAACGCTATTGGAATTTTTGCTTGCTGTTGTTTCTTGCCGAGGTGAGACTCAATGTGTTGGGAATGTGCATAACGTAAGCAATACCCGTGTTGCTGAGTTCGACTTCCTCTCAGAGAACCTCGATGGTGGATGTTTAACTTGTGTTACTCACTTTGATTTTCATTTAAACGCTTTCTTTATCACATTGTGTCCTAAATGTGATATCTCGATGTAAATTCTCTAAAAACGGATTTTTCAATACTTTCTTCCCCCTTTCACGTACATTCTATTTTGAAACTCGCCCCAGTCCTCTCTCAAAAATCGGAGAAAATGCATTTGGTGCGCACTTGCGGGCGTTCGGCTTTGTTTAGGGTTAAAACGTCATCATTACCCAACGATTCCTCGCGGCCCCTTTTTAACCAAATCGAGATTTTTTTTTTTCTTGTATACTAACTTCACATTTGAACTGTACGTACTTCTCTTTATATACGGCCCGGGCTACTTGGATGTCTCCTCGGGATTTCGCCTTCTGGGCGAAATCCTTCCGGCGACAATTATGAAATTACGTGCGAACGACGACGGCAACTTTCGCCTCTCAGTTAATCTACACTGCTTCACTAATGACTGTCCCTGATGCAGTAACACGCGCGGCTCAAAGCCTCCTGTTCTCGTCTTTTGTGGAAAAATAAGAAAGATAAAATTAAGCGAAATGTTGTATGCCAGCCACTTGAAAATGATGGCCTTAACTTTATAAATTTTCATTAGCGATTTAATGAACTCAAATGATAACTTCCTAACCTTCGAAGAATTTCAAAATAGATTTGAAATTAAAGCTTACTATTTGCACTTTTTTCAATTAATTGCTGCCATTCCTCCGGATTTGAAACGAAAGGCATTTGGTTCCACCGTACCTGATCTGCTTGGAGCAACTTCAGAGTACTGTCAAATAGAAGATAGAACAATAGTCTTAACCAAATTCCGCTGTAAAAATTATTACAGTCTGTTCATCGAGAAGCTTGTTTCAGAACCCTCCGCAGTAAGGGCTTGGAAAAAAAGCTTTTCAGAACTTCCGAATTGGAGTGATTGTTTTGTGAATATATACAAGTCCTCGAAAGATAATAAGCTTAGACAATTCACCTTTAAGGTTGTGCACAGAATAATCACGACAAAGAAAGAACTACTGAAATATAAATTAGCCTCGGATGATATATGTCCTTTCTGCCTTAATCCAGATTCAACTGAACACACCTTTTTATATTGTCAAGAGTCAAAGGAATTCTTTTCCAAAACTTTAAGGTGGTTTAATGAATATCACAAAGAGAACGTCCAACTTTCAAACAAGCAAATTTTATTTAACACGTTCGATGACTCCCTTCTAATGCAAATGCCAATTTCAACTCAACGCAAACTTCGTCTATTGGTTTTACTACCAAAGAAATACCTGTATACTTGCAAGAACATTGTAACGAAACCTAATTTAGAGGAATTTTTACCTAAGCTTTTTTAACAATATCGCATTGAAAATTGTTGCAAACAATATTAAATATGTGTGGCAACTGACAGGTTTTTTTTTTCCAATACTTTTTTATTTTTATTGTAATTTGTTTTGTTACTTACTGACATATTTATTTACTTATTTATTTTTTACCCTCTGCTGTGTATTAATGTTGTTAATTTGTTGTCAATAAAAAAAAAAAAAAAAAAAAAAATACATGAAATGAAGAGAATAATAATTTCCTCTGAATAACTTTCGTAACCATAAAGGTACAGGTCTGCAACTCGTCGTAGTGACAGAGCAGTAAAGTTATATGAAAAATACTTTACAAATCCAACCGACCTAGCAGAAAGAGTCGAGAAGTGCCACGATAAACATCATGTTTAATTTTTTAGCTGATAAAAGCGTGAAACCAATTGATAAGAATAACTTAGACAGCTATACCGCCTATCTTGTTCATAAATCCATGAATCTGCTCAGTTTGGCTCGATTTGAAACAGACTGGCTTATTATGATGTTCCAATGTCATATTATGCTTACAAGAGCATTGTGGGTTGCCACTTCTCGCTTCTTACTAATTGTTCTTCCAGTCAAAGGCGCTTGTAAATTTCCTGATGCTTCAAAGAAAAGCCTAGCAACTCCTGTTAGTTACTTAGTAGCGACTGAATAAGAAAATATACAAGTCCGTCCAAATACTTGACAAATAAAGCAAGAAGCGAATGGAGTAAAGCCCATGGTTGAGCCAGCATTGCAATGATCAGCTGTGTTGTTAATCCGCATGAAAGCGAGGCAAAATGACCTACATGAACTAACATCTTGCGAGATTTCAACCCCATTCTGAGTGAAATAGGTCTGCTGAATGGGTTTCGAACACGATTTTGCTCCATGTTGCCATTCTTTTAACCAACTGATATGTGAATTCATTAACACTGAAGAAAGTCAATTTCAATGGGCCTAGCGTTTCCCCTGAAGTGATTGTAGGAGAGACATAAATATGGACTTACTCTTAAAAAAAAAAAAAAATGTTTAAAAAAAGACGGAATATGGACAACGTTGGCGTTAAAAAAGAGGAAATTAAAGTTAAAACGTTAAAAAAAAATTACTGAATACGTTTCGGTCTTCACGACCTTTATCAGTTACAAAATAGCTCGTATGGAAAACTCTTAAATACAAGGAACAAAAGTTACTTAACAATGACCATTGAACGATTATCTAACGAACTGAAACGCAAGAGAACCATAGCTCTTTTAAAAGACTATCGCACCGCGATGACAAGGGTGCACCTTAAACCTAATTTATTTCTTCCCTCAGATACCGACGAATGCACTACCAAGACCGACAACTTTGACGTGAATGCCGCGTGCACTAATACTGTTGGTTCCCACGTGGGTGCATGCAAGTTTGTTTCCTCCGGTGATGGAATCACGTGCTATGGTAATTATTAAACGTATAAAATTAAAAGTTAGGGAATACATGTTAATTGTAATTTCTTTTTATGCTAGTTGTATGTACATGAAGACTGAAGTTTTGTGCGGCTGATGCGTACTCCATGATTTATATCTTTTATTTTATTTTACATTTATATCTGACCGGATTTGCAAAAACATGGCTACAGAAATCTCTCTTATATACCTTCTGACTGAGTCTTGTAGTGGAGCAATTTTTTTTTTCATAGTTACTTTTTATTTATTTAATCTGTATCGGATAGGCTACGGTAGATAGACTTTGATGAGTTTCTCACTGACTATTAACCTATTACCCCACCCCCCCTCCCCCCAAAAAATTATAACTTCGCATAATTCTCTCTGTATGTCAGTTTGAAATCAGCGCGCGTATTAGACTGAACTCGGCCTCTCACAGTGGGTTGTCTTAGAGTCTTTTTGGCTGCGTTGAGCAAAGTTTTCCGGAAGGCATCATTAAGCCTTATGAAAGAATAATTCTCACGTCTGGCGAAGTCTGCTGCGTCCAATATCTTCTCGTATTTCTTCTCATTTCGGGCTACACGGGTGAAAGACTGATCCCGGGCTTGAGACGGAAAGATTGGATATTGTGAGCTTTGTTGTTGGCAGTAACAAGTCTTTGGCCTCACAAAGTCGGTTCTACGGTTGAAATCTATTCGGCGAGATGGAAATTCATGCTGATTTCTGACCAGGCCAAAGACGTAGTAAAAAGTTGTTTTGAAGGCGGGGGATGTATGTCTCCTTTTCAACCGCTGGTTTACACCCGGGATCTTGAATAAATCGATGTTCCATGTTCCATGTGACAATTTATGTGGAGAAAGCGAGAGTTGTCGGAGTAACTTGACGGAAATGGGAAGTGTGGTTTTGGGAAGTGTTGTGATTGCCGCGAAAGTCATTTATTGTGTGATTTACCGAAAGTGTTAACAGACAAATCTCAGGTATGTGCGATTGAGCTTGTGTTACTAGAATACTTTGTGCAAAGCATAAAAACGCTTCGTGAGTGTTTAGTTTAGGTGATTTTGTCTTAGAAAGCCTATTCTTTGTGCTCAAAGATTGAGGATTCTTAATCTGTTTTCGGCCGACAATAAGATATAGCCGTCACGGTTTGACTGACTAAAAGATGACAATTTCTGGACGTTTCAAATGTTGTTTATTTCATCGCAAAATTCCTGTTACTTCTGCGAGAGAACTTTACCGTCTATTGCCAGCAATAATGCTGTCATTGTTTAGCATCAGCTAGTGACTTTTAACTGCTTTCCATTCCACTTAGATGTCAAATAGTTAAAATGCACTTGAAATTTCTTTAACGTTTAAACAAATCCAGTCAGACATACATGCATGCATACATACTTGTATTCTGGGTAGAACGTATTTCGTAGAGCGCTCAATTCATTTAATTGATAACATTGACTATTAATAATCACAGGAGTTCAGGCTTCAGGAGTAATCATTGATCGTTTATTGCGACAGTGCTATTTCTTATGGTCCGAAATTGTAGGACCACACTCATCAGGCAACTTCAACGGTTGACCGTTAAAATTAAAAGCTGGCAGTAAAATTTGGGTGGTTGTTATAGGGATGCGTTAAGAGATTGTATCTAGGTAACAGATGGATTGTGTCTTAGTTACGTTACTCTAGAGTTCTGAAGTACATATCTGTTTCTGTGGGGGCATGAACTCGCTAGTTCGTTTCATACATACATACATACATATTACAATGGAGCTGGCTTCGGGCGCAGCACAGGCAACCCAGGCTGGTCACGTACGTGACCTGAATTAGTCTGCTGCGAAGCCACGCTGCGAAGCCTGGTGGCTTCGCAGCAATAGGCGGATAATTTTTTTAACGGCTAGATAGATTTTTTTAAAAAAATTAAGATTTTTTGAGATTAATTTCCAAAGAAGTATCTCATTGTTTAAGGGTATTGTCTCCAAGCTTTATTTTCACGAGGACAGAAGTAACTAACAATGCACTTGAAATATGTAAAAATGCTAGCTATTGTTGTCCACGAAAATATGAAACTTGGAGACAACTCACTTGTAAACACAAAGTTTCTGACAAGTTGTAGCCCTTATTTTGCTGCCTTACGATATATTAAGAAACCACCTTCATTTCCAGAATGCTGTTTTGAGAATTAAATGATGAAATGGGAAGGCAACATTCATATATCAAATAGAAAGTATTGTGAACTCTCTACCTAATTAATAACTGGTCAGTTGAAAACCCCTCCCCTTTCGACGCCTGAGGCATAGGCATGGGTCGCACTTGGCAAAGTTTTCGGAGAATTTGTTTTCCTTGCGGTAGAAATCTGTCGTCGGTGGACATTGCTAAGTGCGACCCCGAGTTTTCAAGTTAGAAAAAAACTTTGAAAATCGGCAAAAACATCAAAGACGCCGTAGTGCTTGGGTGGGGCAGGCAGATTTTGGAAAACTCGAGCTAAACAATAGGAATCACAGCGGTAACTGTCAGCGCTTGTCATGAACGTGATCCACTTGAAACACGATCAATTTAAAATAAACGCGGCCGGATTTTCAGACCTTCGCGAAGAGGCTTCTACTCGGCTATCCTTCGCCATTTCAAGTTTTTTTCGAACTCTCTCTACAGGCCAGGACTTCACACGCTTAGAAACCTTCGCTATTTTAGAGTTTTTACGGGAACTAGCTCTCTATTGAATACGAACCGGTTCCCGTCTACACGTACATGCAAGCACTTCACAGGCTTGTTATTCTTCAAGTCAAATGCACTATTCGCATCCAAGCACTTTGTCTTCTTTATCTTTCCCATCCTCCTGAAACTGGGAGTGGAGGAAAAAGATCCTTTGACAAAGGTTTGGACGAAGAAGAGAAAAATGTGTTTTGGTATCTGGCCCTCTTAAGTTCTCAATGTGTCAAAGCAAAAACTATTAACTCCCATTCGGCTGGACTAAAAGGTTTCTTTTCCCGTTTGCGGTTTCGAATTTTCGTGGTCTTTTAGCCGGCAAAGGTGAAAACTTTTCCCAAGTGCGGCCCATGCCAAGTGGCTTAATTCTTTCACCTCATTCTTGGTTTTCACATGACGTCACCAAAAGTCAAACTAAAAAACTATCGCTTCCTCTGAGTTTCTACTTTCATGTGATATTAGATCACCTTAAAAACTTTATACAAACAAATTTTCAAACAAATTTTTGTTTTGCGACACAGCACGCGGCTTTTAGCTGGCGGCCGGGAAAGCTCTTTTGTGGGTTAAAAACGTGACGGATTTTTGGAGATTTTGCTATCTAAACATTCCTTGTCTTAGAATAAGTATTGCTTTAATCTTTATAAGTTCCTCAAGCGAAGGATTCACTCATAAGTAGGAAAACTCAAAAACAGATGTTTCCGTTGGTTTCCGGCAGCTATATTTGTGCCCCTGAAAGGGACACAAACATTGCATCTCCGTACAAAGCTCTATAAATTTGGGTAAAACGTTTTTCCGAATATCTCGCATATGAACTATTGCATAGACCTGATTCTCGACAAGGCTTTTTGTTATCTATCTTCTTTCATTTCCAGATTCTAGACTTTCTGTATTTAAAGGTTTCCATTTTTATTTCTGCTTTCCCACGTGAGTGAAAACCGAGAATATGCGGAACATCAGCATTACATAGATTCTTTCTAGATAACCTGAGATAATTTTTTTGCAAACGAAAAGTGAAGAAGGACACCTGATCCCAGGTTACTTTCTAGACGACCTCCTGTGTTCAGTCTTCCTGAAGGATGGAGGCCCGCGCACGATTCCTAATCATCGATTCACGTAACATTCTACAATTTTATACAGAGTGAGATGCTACAATAATTCAGTCTTGATTAATCTAATTGTGCTTTGTGATTCAAGAACCACAAAAATGACGAATCAGAGACTATAATCAGAAACTGATGTTATAAAAGTTCGAACTTAATTGTTAATTGTTAATAGGTAATTTTTGATCCCTATAATTTCGGATCACTAGACTTTCAGCTAGGAAATCCGAACAGATGAAACATTTTTAGGGGATAAATATATGGACCGTTTAAAACTAAAATACTTTCAACAGTGCTATGTTTAAGTGGTTTTGAACTATATTCTAGTTGGGTGCCCCTGGTTATATTACATTTACATTACCTGCTTAATCCACAGCAAAACAGACATCCGTAGCTAAAGGAAGTTATCGAAAGATGACGTAAATATCCTTAGATTAATCAAAGTTCGGCTTTTAAAAACTGGATAAAAAGTATGATCATCTGAAGGGAGCCGTATAGCTCTTTGTGGCTTGCGGAGTCAAGTGGTTCATTACTAGGCGCCATGTCTACTGATATGATGCAGTTCGATATGCAAGAGCTCTTACCACCTGCTACGGATTGGGAAACCAAGAAGCATCGTGTTAAGAATCTTTTGAACAGTAGATTCACTTTCCGATTGTGGCAAATTCTCGTTTTCCTGTTCGTAATGACAGTCATTATTACTGTGACTGGTATTCTGGCCGCAAAGTTTGGTCCAGCGAGCCCATGCTACAAAATCTCTGGCAAAGAAAGCAGTGGTGTATTCGCAGCAACCAAAAGGGGTAAAGGTAACTTAACTTTTCTCCCACTTCGACACTTAGCATTTAGTGCTTCAAGTCTGCACTCTTCTAGATTATTGAATTTACGTAGTCGTGCAAGCAATCATATTCCTAAGACTACGAGAGAATTAAATTAATTCATCTAGAGGTCAATGAAACACCTTAGCAAGATATATAACTTTAAAAGAAAACCTCCTAAGGTGAGGATTTAGTAACAAAATGTCGTCATCTAATTTCCATCCCAAGAAAGACCCTCAAAGTTCGCTACGAACGTGCTCCACACCCTGTCACCCCCCGACTAAGGTTTGAATCGTTTCCTCGTTTACATTTTGTTTAATCACCAGCTGAATCGCCGACCTTAAGGTAGAAGTCAGTTTATTCGCGTCTCTCGTGTCTACCAAACGGACGTTTCATTACAGACGCCTCGCGAAGGGAGGCGGGGGGGGGGGGGGGGGGGTTTACTCCTGGGAATTCTTGGTGGTGGTGTGTCGCCAGGTTCTCCAAATCCTGACCCTATTCAGAGCAAAATTGTAATTTTCCACACCCGTTTTTAGACTAGACCCCTAAAATCCATAACCCAGGGTTCCCCACGCACCTTGAAAATCCTTGAAAGTCCTTGAATGTTAAATGAAAATTCAAGGCCTTGAAAGTCCTTGAATTTCAATGCTAACTTAATGGTTTAAGGAGAATTGCAAAGGAAAAAGAGCAAACACAAAGACCTTCGGGATAAAATTCTCTGATGTGGAAGAACTAACAAAAGACATAGAGTCAAGGCTCTTGTTTTGCACTGAATGTAGTCATTGAAAAATGCGAAATGTGTCTTTTAAAGTCCTTGAAAAGTCCTTGAATCTTTTGTTCAAAAAAGCGTACGAACCCTGATTTTTTTACCCGTTTTCAGACGTGGCCTTTAGGCAGAAATTACGTTATTACTGCTTAGATTAGAGCGCAAACAAAAAATTCTTCAAATCCATTTCGAATTCGCATCAGTTTTTCCTTCCTCCTTCCCCGCCCCCTTTCTTACTCATTTGGAATTGAAACGATAAATACGTTCATACACTCCCGTAGTTCCCTCGAAAACCATACCCGATTCCACACCAAAATGGGCAAAGTGTATACTCGTTTTCAGACCAAAACGGCGCAAAAACCCTACCCGACGGGGCGGCACATACCTATATAGCTTGTATAAGGTAGTACCCCCTCCCCCCCCTGGTAGACGCGTAGTGGGTCCTTATTTCGAAGTCCGACCACAATTTTATATATAATTTCTTTTGTACGACCGAAATCGTGAAAAGGAAACAAACCATGTACATGTAGCGGGACAGTCAAGCAGTAAAGTAATAGAAACAATAATCGATTAATCAGTTCAGGTTCAGATCAGGTCTATCAATTTAGTTTGTGAAATCATCGACGTCTTGAAAGCAATACAAATGAATACATCTTCCTTGACACGCTTCAAGACATTTACCATTTTATGGCTGCTGTCATTCGGGACGTGTTGGACAGGTCTCTTCAAATTAAATAGACTAGACTGAAACGAGACTTCATATCATTTTGCCATGTAGTTTTACGAAGTCTATATGATCAGGAGCTGTAGCCGAGATGTTTTTATGGGGGAGCGTATGAGCACCGAAGATGCGACTATCCAATGTTACAGTGCGATCTGGGGGCATGATCCCTAAGAAAATTTGTTAGAAATTGGATTGTCTATTGTAACTTGCATTCCATGCATACGTTTTGATTGCAATTGCACCTTACATCAGATAACTTAAGCTGTCAATACAGATGTTGCGGGTAAAGAGGCAGGATTTTACATGAGAGGACATAGAGGAATTTTACTGGAAGTACAATGCCACGCAGAGTTGTAAGCAGAAATGTCAGCTTTGTCGGAAGCTAATGCGACTAATGTCGCGCTCCTCGAAAATTCTAGATTTCCTATTCGTGTATTAGATTTCAGTATCATAAAATCTTCATTTCGCGCCACAATAAATTAGTTTGCGCGTAAGAGGCTTCTGAAAGAATCACAACGTTCGTCCCCGTTGATTCCACCTTTTAGTAGATTACAGTCGTTTTTTATTTTATTTATTTATTTATTTTTTCTCAAAATCAGTAAAGAAATCGGTAAAGCGTGACGCAAGGGTCTTACGCGGGCGAAGCGCGAGAGCCTCACACGCCCATAGGGCAAGTGAGGCGAGAGAAAAAAAACCGACTGTCCGTTTTCCATATGAGTTCGTTCCATCCAGGGGTTCAAAAATGTCGTCGAGCTGTCAAAAATCTCTTCTCAACTCCACCCTCTTTGTGAACTTGATGCACTCGCACTATGAACTAAGAACCCATGAAAATCCTGTGAATTAATTCATGGTAAATTCACGGGATTTTATTGGATTTTAATTAATTAATTAATTAATTCATGGTAAATTCACGGGATTTTAATGGATTTTCAAAGGATTTTAATGGTATTTTTCGTGGCATGTCACCCTGGAAAAAGCATGAAAAAAACATCTAAAAAAGCCATGAAAAACCCATTAATCTATAGATGCCACCCAGGAACAAATTAACAAGGATGCTTATGTAAATATATATACTATACTTCAAATCCTGATAACCATTCCTATTTCATTAGCATCTTGTGAAAGATCCATCTCAACCCTCCGAAATCTGAAGACTTATTTAAGAAATACAATGGTCCAGGATAGACTGAATGGATTAGCACTGATGCATGCCCAGAGAGAAATGGAATTAGACCTTGAAAAAATTATAGATTTATTTGCTAATTTACATCCTAGAAGAATGAGAATGGAAAATATTTTAAATGAATAATTTTGTACCAGACAGTCACTAGTGTTTCTAGAGTACTTGTGAGTTATGGTCTATCAGGCTTAATGCAATCCTTATTAGTCAAAAACAGTATAACTCTATTGCTTCCTTTATGTTATTCTGGTTTGGCTGTGTAACTACTGTTTAAGACACAAATGAATTTTTGTACAGAATTATGCCTTTCTGAGGAGGTGCTATTTATGTGTCTGAATGGCTTGAAGTGCTCTCAGAATGCAGGAAAATTGCATTCTGAGAGCACTAAATTTGAAATTTTCTTGGGGGAGCATGCCCCCAAACCCCCCTAGTTAAGTTGGTGCAAATCACTCATGTAAAATCCTGGATCTCACTCCTTAGGGACGGGTAGGCGAGAACCCTGGGAACGAGGTTGCCGCAATGAAAACCTTTACATTTCTAAAGAGGCCAAAAGAGAAATGCTCTTGCATCAGAGGGCAAATCATGCCGACCAGAGAACTGAAATTCAATATGCGAGTCACGACCTCTCAGTATATATGAAATATATTTAATAAGCGGCCAAAATTCACATTTACTCCGTCAAACGTTCTCCTCCAAAACATGATCAACCTGACAGAGAAAACAATTCATTGGAACAAGCAGCATTTTAGCATGAGATAAAAGTCGTGTGTTGCCTGCCGATCCCCCCTTTTTTCACAGGCGCCAGATAACAGTGAACATCGGCCACTGCACAGAACTTGAAGAACTCTTTGCATGAACAAACATCTAATAAATAAGGCTTTTGCGAAATCCTGTTGGAAGGTCACAGAAAACATCCTTTCCCCTGAGCAGCAACTCCAAAGCTTCCCTCTGTTCTGATTTTAAAACAAATCCCAATTCTTGCGCGTCTTTTTGGACTCCGTTGACAGCTGTAATTAATTTTGAGTCACGGTATTTTTTTTCATTGTTTTTATTAGCGATAAAACCGGACATGCAAGATTATTATTCTTTCTTAGAATTTAGCCTAGCCTGTGTAGCAGGCGCTTGAAAGTTGTGGGCGCAAGAAAAAACGGGCGCGCGAGGAGACACGCGTATCTCCCTCGCGCGCACCCGTTCTCTCTTTCGCCCTCTACTTCCAAGCGCCTGCTAAGCAGGCTAAATTTAGCCAATCAGTTTTCAGCTCGCTTGTGGGGCTAGCGTGGTTAGGGAGATTGAAGGATCAGTGAGAAAGAATCCTGTTATCGAAAACAGTGTTTTATACCTTTTCTTTAAATAAGATAGGACAATGGCCGTGCCATGAACGGGATTACGCCTTACGGAATTGTAAGTATGCTCACATTTGTTCAAGAAAGTTTGCTGATATCATTTTCGGTTAGATTCGATTTGTCAAGCTTTTATAGTCGATTCACAAGTAAGCAATGTAACGTATGCCTTTATTTTCAGTTGACTACACATATACACATTTAGCTAGCTGTCGCGAGATTGGAGATTGTGACATTAAAGTTGTTCAAAAACAACTGGTAGATCCCTTAGACATTATTTTCCTGGTGTGTCTTCAACCCGAGTAGTACCGAAACCCGTGGTGCGAAACAGCGCGAGCAAATCCAGGTGATCAACATCCGTCATTTTACAGCGATTCATCACGGTACGGAATATTCCGAATGACTTGTTGAAAACACTACTTGACAGCTTGCTGACAGCTTGCATCGAAATTTAGCCAATGGGAATTGCCCGTGGCTGGGAGAAGCGGGTAATTCGAACGAATATGACGTATGCAAAACAGACAGTCCGAATTTTTAGCGTCTCTTCCCAGTCTCGCTCTCTGTTTTCAGCCTCATTCCCGACTTTTTGTTTGACTGCTTCCGCGTAGGTACTTGAATACGCAAAAAGACGGACTGTTTTCCAGTCCAACCTTCTGGAGATACGCCGGCGTGGTAGCTGGAATACATTGCCGAGGGGAGGATCTGGCATTTTGTCCTCTTCGTAGTTTTCCCTTCGACATTTGTTTATATTTGTATTGAGAATGCAGTGCAGATCGGTGGATTTTACTTAATGCGGCTTCGTGCGCCTCGCTACTTTTGAAAGAAGAGTCATCTTAGGATTGTGCCGGATTTCATCGCTTTGTTCACCTTTACTAGTGTTAGCGAACGTAAAGTAAAAACAAAAAGAACCGACTACTGTAAAATAAGGATTGAAGTTTTTAATTTGTTGCTCGGCGAAAAATCGAGCATAGATCTCATGAAAACCGTGAGTATTACCTAATGCCAGCGATGACTCGCTTTTTCGATGGTAACGGGTAACTCGGATACACTGGCAATAAACTTCTTTCGCAAAGTTCAGTATAATTTCCTTATCCAGGCCATTTGAAGACGATTTCTCGTTATGCTTTATTTACTTTGCTTAGATGATTCCGGCTACGTGCGAGGAGCTAGATGATAATGTTTGTGTGCTATAATCTTTTGCACCTTGTTTTGAATGCCAAACTCGTTTAACCCTAGCATGAAACTCTTCTATTATGGAAGAACTATAAACGTCGATCTTTTGATGCCCAGTATGGTGTAAAATGTTTAAGGAAATCAAAGCTTAATTTCTGAAGATCGCGCGAGGCAAGCGCGAGCTTTAATTAAAGCTTACAAACCCAGTGATTCTTAAGTAGAGGTGACAAACACAGGCTGCACTTTAGGTGGCGCATCCATGAATGCAGTGTAACCAAGTGATTCTCTAGGTAGAGCTAACAAAAGTATTAGGCTGCACTTAAGGTCTCTTTTCTCTTGTCGTGGCCGTTAAAATTGAAACCAGAGATCGTCTCCCAAGGAGAGGGAGACGTAACTGTCGCGTCCGTCGTGCCAGACAAGGTTAGGGTTAGGGTTAGGGTCTCCTTTCAAAGCGACTCATAAACACAGGAACACTCCAGGTAAATACATCCTATGATTTAATTATCTAATGCAGCGTAAATATATCTAATTATTCCATTAGCTAATACAGCGTTCGGTTTCCCTGTGAGAGCCCCGATACAATTCCTTACATTAAAATTATAAGGAATTGTAGGGAGCTTTCAGGGATACTTACAGTGCAAACCCTGTGTGTCTTCTAATTTAACACTTTTCACTAGGCTACATCACCGTGGTGTCTGCTTTCACACTTAAAATAATTCTTAATGGTGCAGTGCAAACCGAGTTGATTTGATAACATTTTTATTTTTTTTATGCATCAACGATCATGATTGATCTTCTTATAAACCGTGTAGCTTAAGCCCACTTAATTCACTGTGTGATGACAAACTTCTGAGTATCGTAACGTTAAATTAACAATATTATAGCAAATCGTCACCGTTTGTTAGATTGATTGCTTCAGACGCTTGCCACCCGGTTTCAATAAGCGTTCGACTTTTCATGATTTCAGTTCTATTAACGAGATAACTTTTCAAAAAAAGCAATGGTAAATCCCAAAAATTGCTGGCCGTTGGTTGTAATAACCTTCCCGGCTAGCAGAGGTCTCTCACGACGCCTCGACGCCTGTGACTATATCTAACTATCCATTAAGCTAGGTCTATTTTCTAGTCTCCTTTACTGTCTGAACCTCGTTTCTCCCCCGCACCCTCCCCCCCACCCGCCCGCCAATACTTGTTCATGACGAGACCCAACCCTCCAACAGACGGGACGCGGTCCATGGGAGGGTATGTGCGTACCAATCGTACTACCGTTCCCACAGACCTTGTTCGAACCTAACGCCTCGCCTGGAAACCCACGGACACAGTGTTCAAAGATTTCTACACAGACAATTCGCGTTCCCACTTCAACCATACGATGGGGCAAGGGTAGCTTATTTAAAATTTGTAATATACAGAAACCAGCCTAATGTTATACAATGTTTTCTCCACATGTTATATAGATATCGACGAATGCAGCATCGGCAGCCACAATTGCCACCAAAATGCAACTTGCATAAATACCCCTGAACACTTTAATTGCAGTTGTCTACCAGGATTCACGGGAGATGGCCACCAGTGTTATGGTATGACTCACTTCTAGCGGGAAGTGCACTTAAACTTGAAAGAAAGGCAACCCGGCTCAAAATTCCGCACATGTCACGGGAAGACAATGTCCGAGTTTTCCTAAAGTTCCAATGATCTGAATATAAATGAAAGAAAGGCAACCCGGCGAAAAATTCACGCAGTGTCACAATTAATACACCTTTTATTTTACTTCTTAATAATGGATCGAAAATCGCGTTTTTTTAAACACTTCATTGTTTCTTTTTCTGTCTCCTA
Organism: Porites cylindrica; assembly: GCA_964035525.1. NCBI lineage: Eukaryota > Metazoa > Cnidaria > Anthozoa > Scleractinia > Poritidae > Porites > Porites cylindrica. The sequence goes on along the minus strand of OZ037781.1, from coordinate 4,262,655 downwards.
GCAATAGCAAATAAGCTTTCCAACGGCATGCAATCTGTGTAAATATTGCTAGAGACTTTTATTTTTCCTCTCAGCTATAGTTTTCCAAAAAAAAAGTCCACTTAATTTCGTAAATTGTATCTCTCTTATTGAGGAAATTTAGTTTACGTGAACTTCTGCCAATTGTTCTTTTTTACTAATCCTATTCAGATATCGATGATTGCGGCAACGGTAGCCATGATTGCCACCAAAATGCAACTTGTACAAATACCGCTGGACACTTTAATTGCAGCTGTCAGTCAGGATTTGCAGGAAATGGCCGCCAATGTCATGGTATAATATTGCCCGATTTTCAATTGATCTAAACGTTTATGTCGATCTTGAATAAGTCTTAGAATACATTTTTTAACCCTTTTTTTTTAATTAGATATCGATGAATGCAGCAACGGTAGCCATGATTGCCACCAACATGCAACTTGTGCAAATACCGCTGGACACTTTAATTGCAGCTGTCAGTCAGGATTTGCAGGAAATGGCCGCCAATGTCATGGTATAATATTGCCCGATTTTCAATTGATCTAAAAGTTTATGTCGATCTTGAATTATGTCTTAGAATACATTTTTTAACCCTTTTTTTTAATCAGATATCGATGAATGCAGCAACGGTAGCCATGATTGCCACCAACATGCAACTTGTGCAAATACCGCTGGACACTTTAATTGCAGCTGTCGGTCAGGATTTGCAGGAAATGGCCGCCAATGTCATGGTATAATATTGCCCGATTTTCAATTGATCTAAAAGTTTATGTCGATCTTGAATTATGTCTTGGAATACATTTTTTAACCCTTCTTTTTAATTAGATATCGATGAATGCAGCAACGGTAGCCATGATTGCCACCAAAATGCAACTTGTGCAAATACCGCTGGACGCTTTAATTGCAGTTGTCAGTCAGGATTTGCAGGAAATGGCCGCCAATGTCATGGTATAATATTGCCCGATTTTCAATTGATCTGAAAGTTTATGTCGATCTTGAATTATGTCTTAGAATACATTTTTTAACCCTTTTTTTTAATCAGATATCGATGAATGCAGCAACGGTAGCCATGATTGCCACCAACATGCAACTTGTGCAAATACCGCTGGACACTTTAATTGCAGCTGTCAGTCAGGATTTGCAGGAAATGGCCGCCAATGTCATGGTATAATATTGCCCGATTTTCAATTGATCTAAAAGTTTATGTCGATCTTGAATTATGTCTTGGAATACATTTTTTAACCCTTCTTTTTAATTAGATATCGATGAATGCAGCAACGGTAGCCATGATTGCCACCAACATGCAACTTGTGCAAATACCGCTGGACGCTTTAATTGCAGTTGTCAGTCAGGATTTGTAGGAAATGGCCGCCAATGTCATGGTATAATATTGCCCGATTTTCAGTTGATCTGAAAGTTTATGTCGATCTTGAATTATGTCTTAGAATATATGTTTTTAAAAACTTCTTTTCAATTAGATATCGATGAATGCAGCAACGGTAGCCATGATTGCCACCAAAATGCAACTTGCATAAATACCGCTGGACACTTTAATTGCAGCTGTCACCCAGGATTCACGGGAGATGGTCACCAGTGTTATGGTATGACTCACTTCTAGAAGGAGGTGCACTTAAATTTGGAATCGGTGATAAATCGTAAAACCGGCGGCCAGCGCGATGAATGCAAACAAAGCCAATGAGCCACAATCGCCATAAACATAATGTCTTGTATTTATACTCAGCTGGAAAGAAATTCGTATAAGGCCACACGTTACACTGTCATGATAACAATAACATTTTACTTTTTTATATTGGATCGGGAATCTAATTCTTTAGTCTTTGTGATTTTTTGTCCCATCCCAAATAAATGTCTCGTAGCAATAGCAGCCTTGCTAGCCACCAGCAAGGAATTTGTGTTAATGCTGCTAGGCACCTGTCTCCCGAAAAGGCCGTCAGTGACGTTTCGTAATTTCCTTCTACCTTAGTTAGAAAATAACTTTACTTGAACTTCGAACAATTGCTTTTGCTTTATGGTCTGAATATATACGACAGAGTGGATCGAATTTTGAAATTTCGACTGAAGAAGAGATAAAATTATAGTTATAGAAAGTAAAAAGAAACAATCGCATCTTCATGAGAAACGTTGTACTAAGCCCTTCGTCCCCAGATATCTTGGAATTACCGCGCTACTCCTTCTAAGCAATAACACAAACAGTTACTGACAAGAATCGGATACATATTTCCTGAGGACTCGCAGCAGCTAACCACAAAATTCAAAATTTAAAAATACCCAGATCAATTCTTCCATCACGATTTTTTTAGATTTACACGGGTTTTAAGTAAAATGGGTATTCATCAAATTAATTGATTAATAACTAGCGGACCCAAGATGGCGGATGGTTCCAGATCTTTGTTTGTAATAAATGACGTCATCGTGATTTCACTGAAAGCGGAATAAAAATTGTGCAGCCAACTTTTTTTGTTAGACACCTTTCAATTTAAGTATTTTTCGCTTTGAGGGGAAAAAATGGTGGAATTTGACCTCTGCAAAAAAAAACTTAATAATATGGCGTAATGACGTCAGATTACGTCAACGTGTCAGTCAAATTATCCCTCGATGTTAGAAATGGTGAGTACATTACCACAGGCTCCTGGTACATTATTCTGTGTAATTTTTAGTTGCCTATCATGAACAGATTGAAGTTATGGAGGGAGGCTTCCGAAGGCCCCCTCGGTCGCAGAAAGCAAAAAATAAATAAATAAGTAAAGCCCGCAGTTAAGTCCTTCAACGCAAATATTTTGGAAACGATGCACCTCTCCGCCTAGTAAATATAGCAGCCGAGCCATTCTTGGATGCATTTCTAGTCAATTTAGAAGACCTGAATTCCAATATTACTTGGAGACCACGTTCCCTGATTACGCTTGCATTTACGCTTAGGTGATAATTAAGGTTAAGCCTCACCGCTGTTATCTAACTCGTGGTCAGCCTGTGTAATTGTACTTTCTAGGATCGCAAACAGCCACCGGCCATTAAGTTTCGTCTGCCACAATGAAGCCCTCACTTCAGTTCTGATTATCACCCTAAGTGATTATCAACTGATGGGTTTTGATATTACTTTTTAATTATTTTAAATACAATTTAGATCGCAAATATTAGTATAGGTAATCATAGGACTTCGAGTTCAATTTGGAATTTATTTGCATTAATGTGTTTTTCAAAAAGTATCAAAACTCAGTGCATGAGCCCGTAGGACGAATGCAATTTGAGCATTTTGAAAAACACACGAGTGCAAATAAATTCTAAATTGAATGAGAAAAGTCGTATGATTACTTTTTAGTAACACACATGAAAACAAAATTACTTGCCTGGCTTTGTTTGGAAGCTTTGGATACCAGTAGATTGAAGCACCTGATTGTTTCTTATATATTTCTATTTTTTATTAGCCATCTCAGTTTTCCATTCTCCAAGAAATGTGCATTATATTTCCTTCTTTTTGCATTATGTTTCCTCGTTTTCGCTCAGTGTTTTCAGGTTACTAAAAAATGCACTGCTCTTAGTCAATCAGATTCAATGAATGTTTTCATGTATGATATTAAATTCAATACATTGTCATTATCAGCTCCTCGGTCGTTTACAACGAATGGACAATGGCGTTCCGGCAGCATTCAGACTTTCACAGTGCCAAAAACCACTCGCTATCGAATCAGAGCCTGGGGAGCTCGAGGAGGAACGCACTCCACAAACTATGGAAGTTATCCCGGAACTTACTACGGTGGAAAAGGTGCATACAAAGAGGGCACGTTTACCTTGAATAAAGGAACTGTACTGAATATTGTGGTGGGACAAAGAGGAGGAGATTCAGTGGAAGTAAAAGGAGGACGGTCCACTACCTTGACAGCAGCTCAGCTGGGACTGTCCGTAGAGGACAATGCTGGTACCGGGGGAGGCGGAGGGAGCTTTATTTATACAACAAGTAACGTGCTTTTGTTAGCTGCCGGAGGAGGAGGGGGTGCATCCAGCGGGTATAACGGGGTGGATGGTCAGGCGGGTACTAACGGCACCAGTAGCGTTGGAAGCGTTTCAGGTTATGTTCGTAGCGGAGGAACTGGAGGGAATCCTGGTCAGTGTAACACTGCAGGCGCTAGTTGGCATGGGGGAGTGGGTGCGGGATGGTTAGGCCAAGGTTGTTCCAGGGCCAGGTTCGAGCATGGTGAAAGGGGTGGATCGCGTGCTCAGGGCTGGGTTGGTGGTCGTGCTGGAAGAATGAATAGTGGCTACAACGGAGGGCCTCCCCCTGGGGCCGTAGGAGGATTTGGCGGTGGCGGAGGGGGAGCCGAGGATAATGGTGCATCAGGAGGAGGTGGTGGATACTCTGGGGGAGGTAGTGGCACACACCCAAACCAAGCAGGCGGGGGAGGAGGCTCTTACTGTAGTGGCTCGAATTGTTCAGGCGTGAGTGGAGGGAACTCAAATGACAACGGACTTGTAAAAATCCTGGAATTGTCTGTCTAAACCAAGAAACCAAGGCCATGATAAAAAGAGAAATTGTTTCCCCTGTCGGCTTATTACTGATTATTATTAAGAGTGTCCTGTTGTAGAATATCAAGGACTTTTATATATATTAATGTATTATCGTAATCCGCGATCGAATGCAATGAACGTTATTCAGCAGAAATAATAATAATAATAATAATAATAATAATAATAGCAAAAATAATAATGATAATAATAATAATTATAATAATAATAATAAAGGCGATTTATTCTCAGAGTGGCGAAAACTATTTGTTAATTCTTAGTCAGAGATATGAAGAAAAGCCCTACTTCACGGACGAACCATCCGTACCCTTGTCTTGCACTGGGCAATGTCTACTTTGCACACTATTGCGACATCATAGGTGCCTGCAATTATCACTGGCCGCCTGACGAGAAGAAACAAAAACATTTTATTTTTCATTTGTCCAGTTAAAACATTTTGTTTGCGACATTAACCCCTCTCGGTCAAAAAGGTGTTGGTCTTGAGAATGGCCCATAGTCCCTTCGAGTAAAATGATCATTTGAAGTCGAAATTGGCGGTCTTTGTCGTCTTGTTGCAATGAAGCGGGCACTGTTTTGTCGGTGTTATTTACTCGTAATGGGTACACACACAGACAAAATGATATAAGGAGAGAAAAGTTGGATCGTATGGAAGTTAAGTTGTATTTTCAAATAAATTGCGTGAAACTATGTATCTGGATGCATAGAAGGGTGCAAAATGGTACTGTTGCGGTCTAATTTTCTAACATTATTTGCAAGATCGGGCAATTTGAAATCACTTAAAATATTATAGCCCAGATAATTTCGGTAGGCTCTGGAGGAGGAACTGGTGTCTAAGATCTTTCTAAAAATCGGTCTGTTCGTGCAAATAAGATGAGATATATTAGTATTATTACAATGATTATTACGCCCTTACAAAATCACCCATACAAATCCTTCTACTATAACGTTTCATGATCTGAGGCAAAGAGAAAGTGTTTGGTCAAACATATCTAAATTCACGAAGAAAGCGTCCCTCAGTGTAACGTAACGAGCTATATTAGTTCAGGGATCAAAGGCCAAAACTTGGGCGGGATCAGGGAACACAGGCCTGGGATCTTGAGGTCACAAGCCGCGGGATCGGGATCAATAGTGTTTCGAAGGGATCAGGGATCCAGTATTCCGACAAATGAAATGAAATGTGGTTTAATTGGAGAGATCTACCACCGTTTAAAAATCTCAGTTGTATTTTTTCTGTTACAATTTGTTCTGGTACTAAACCGTATGTAACACGATTTGCTGGACAAGCTTGACGTGAGCGAAAAGCTAGCGAAGCATACCTCACCGAGAGAGGTAAAACTCTTGAATCCTTAGGTATTAATAACAAAGATGAAATGTAATACATTCCTTATTTCTTCCACTTGTATTTATTTTCTTAATACTATTTTTACATTTCAAATTTCTTTCATATCACAACTTCAACGGTTCTTGTTTTCATATACCTTCAACGTTCACTTTTTCCTATTTAAATTTTCACGTTTTTATCATAGTACCATATTGCACGCTATCCTTTATTTCAAATTGTAACGTCTTAGCTTAAACTTATTATTGTGTTTTTATGAGAAGACCCTGAAGAAGGAGGGCCGTGCCTTCTGAAATATTGGTAACAAAAAATATATATTCCCCACTGCAAAATCAGCTATGCTTCTTTTGTTAATATTTCAACTTATAGCTGAATCTGGTCCTTCTTTTTTGTAACGTTGGTCCTTGCTTCAAAAATTGAATTTGACGACTACAAAGCGCGGATACTTTTCTTCGTGAATTTAGATATATTTGACCAAACATATTCTTATAAATTTGCCTTAGAACATAATTATTTGCCCGAAAGGACTGATTTTTAGCAAAACGACACGCTTTTTATATTTCTCTCTTGAAAGATCTTTAAAAAATCGCTAGCAGTCTCTTTTGCTCGAAAATCTGTGAGAACGGGCGCAATAATAAGAGTGTGCAATCGCGCACGCGCTCTTACAGATTTTCGAGCAGAAGAGAGACTGCTCGCAGTCTAGAAAGATCCCAACGAATCCCGTACTTTACAAATTCTGAACATCCTGACGTCATGCTTCTTTCAGGCGACTCTAGCTCTTGTTGCTCATTTCTTATCTTTGTAAATTTACGGTTTTTTTTTCTTTCTTTTTTACGGAGGGACAACCAAAAAGTGGCTGAAATGGTCATTTCTATTGTTCAGTTACAATCCTCTATTAAATAAACTATTATAATTAGACTCCACTACCCAACATGCTAGATTTCAGAGTTGCTATACAATTTCAAGGAAATGGAGGAGACAAGTCCCTACAAAGTCTCGAACAGCTTAAGAACTGCCGACCTTCTTTATTTAGAGAAGAGGAAAAAGGAATTTACTTCCAAAATCTTGGCGGCTTTAACGCCAAGTGGCTAGTAGCCGGAATGATTTTTTAGACATTTTGACGAATGTAGAAAATCAGAGTCCTACTTGCATTATAAAAATCGTTCGTAATCCATGCATCCTGCTCGCATTAATTACAGAGAGGTATGATGTACTTGATGTACGCATACTATTCATTGAATAAAAGAGATATTTCTTGCACTTGAAAAAGAAACTGTTCATTTCTGACTGCATGATCTTCAATACTCGTCGCATTTGTTGAAACACTTGTCACGTTACGACCCGCTACGCATTCCCCAATGTTGATTCATGCACCGCACCCATTTTCAAACGTACGCGAATCTCAACATTGGGGAAGGAGAGAAGAAGTAGGCTCGGGGAAAAGTTGAACCCTCAGTTTGAGTCTAGTGTTTCAACATTTGATGATTATTGTGTTTTAATTGTGCAATTTGCGCGCGAGAAAATAAATATATTCAAGGCTTCTTCTTTAGAACGAGGGGACCTGGAGCTAGCTTATATACCGACAATCATTGGTGGATAAGAAAAACAAATATGGCCGCGCGGCAGTTTGGAGCTTCACTGTTAGCTTCTAGATGGTCTCAGATCACAGACTCGACGACCAAAAATACGAATTTTCAAGCGCTCTTTGAGGTACAAGAAATGTGTTTGTTTTTTTTCTTTTTCTTTTTTTATGGCCGATTTGCTATACATCGAACTTCCCTGTATTCAATCAGATTCAATGCAAGTGTGAGCTACTTGACCACTCGAATGATTGATTGTTCCTTAAATCGGCAATCATTTTGCATGAATTACGCCATATTTTGAGCCAAACTAGAAATCATGGTGATAACTTTGGAGCCTCGAACATCGAACATCGCGGGAAGTTCATGTAAGTATACCGATGGCTTTTTCATTTGTTTTTATATAACAAGTATAGCTTTATCACTACTGGACATGTCTCAAGTCGGAGTAATTGTATTTTGAATTTTTATCGAAGACCCATACATTTTCTCATACCACTATCTCGCCATTAACGACGCAATGCACAAGCGTACCGTGTATGACAAATGCAGACTGCAGTGTGCAGCCTGAAAATGTTATACCGGTACATCAGCACGCGCGTACGGTGTAATTATTTTTATATAATAGCTAAACTACATGACATTGCTTATGAATAGTAAACTTATGATGCAGGCACTAACATTCCTGAATAAGCAGGTATTCACCCCCGGTTTTTGTAATGTAAATTAATGGTGGGAATAGCAATTATATATATCTGGTGTATTATACTTTTGGTAGTAATGGCAGTTAATAGTAAACAGTAGTTTATTACACAATCAGTGGAGTTAAGAATGAAACAATATTTTTTTCATTCATTCACCTCATTTGAAATTATTGGTCAACATAAAAGTGGACCTGTGGCATCTGTGGGGAGGAGGGGAGGGGGGAAGTTGAAGTGTACCCATTCCATCCCCTTACCCTTTGAGACAGACACCTCTCATCAACAGGAGCTCACTTGCAGAGTCTTAAAAGTGCTGATAGTGCTATTTTCACAAGCTGCTAAGTATAACTGTGAAAGGTTTGAACCCAGGCAGGAGTCATTTCAAAAGTAGTCTGATGAGTGTTCATAACCAATGACATCTCGGCTTAACTGACAGACGGCCAATATTGACCAATCAGGTCAATAACCAGAGTATAATACCATCAAGTGACATGATACAACTCACTTTGACTCAGAAGATGACTACCGCACAGGTTGTCGCCGGGAACATCAGTCACTGTCAACAACAACAGTCCTACATGTATTCAGGACTAAGTTCACCTGGACGATCAAACTCAACCTACTACCAAGTATAATTGATACAGAGGGTTGCTGTACGTACATAACACCAACCTCCTTTTGCAGAACACAAACACAAGTTTGATGCATTTGAAACTTAAAACCATCAGTGAACCAATTAGTGTGAATAGTCCTGGGACAATAAAAAAAACACATAGCATATGATAATTGTTGTCAGCAGAGGCCTTATTCAGCTGGCTCAGGCAAAGTAAGAACGATATACTTGCCAGTCAAAACCTTTAGTAAACACTGCTCCTTACTGAAAGGGTTGTGCCAGAATACCCCCTCTCTACCCCACTAGTTTTGCCTCCCAGGCTTGGGCCATCCACCCACTGTTAGGGCAGTCCCTGGGCTTATCTGCCTGTGCTGACTAAGACGCCAAGCCCCCTACATTTTTTGAGACCGCACTGGCCTGAAGCCAGGAGAAGCGAAAACCTAGTGGCCGCGTTTTAACGATTTCAGACAGATATGTACTTAAAAAATAAAAATACAATGTTATTGTTTGATTCTTACCCATTTTTAGGGTAAAACTCTTGGATTGTCATAAACATTCCTTCACTTAACACCCTTCCTTTTCTGGACAGATATTCAATAGATACACTTGTATCTAATATAAAATTCTAAGCTATTCTTATAAAATATATACATATAAACTATGATCTAACGTATATCATAATATGAAATTATATAGAATATAAAACAGATGTACATATAATATTAATTATTATTCATTTAAAATATTTCCCCGATTCTGATTGGCTAAAAGCACACGTTTAATTCACCGTAACCAGTTACTGATGACCAAATTTGGAAGAATTTTGACTTTAACAAGAAAATGACGTCAAAAATGCAGCGTTTTCGCAGGTTAAGGCACCGTTAACCGAGAGGACCTGGGGACGAGGTTGAGTTGTTTTGGTTGTGAACTTGAAAAAATGGCGGACATTTCACTCGTTTCAAGAGTAAGAACTAGTCGACAAAATAGCTAAAAACATGGCAAAAACAGCAAGAAGACAACTCGAAGGGCGACATCTGCTATTTGGAGAATATTTGCGGAGCTGGACAAACCTAAACGTACACTATCGAAGATGAACTGAACATCGATGGATCGGTGGAGGTAAGCATGTTTCAGCCAGATTTAAAAATGTGTATGGATTCTGGTTGCCGAAGAGTCGAAGGCAAACCGTTCCATAAGACCGCCCCACTATAACGAAAACTATTTTGAAGATAATTGGTGCGGGGGAGAGGGACATCAAATTTATTAGATGTAAATATTCAGGTGCTAAACCGAGAATACATTTGTTAACCATATTTACTGTGTGGAGGTCACGGCGACGAGAAGTTTCCGATTCAGTTAACTTCAACAGGTGGTCGCTTATAGTAGGCGTTCGTTTGCGAGAGGCGGTCGCACATGGAAGTTCAACTGTAGATTTTATTGTACTACTAAGTACCATTTCCTGAACATTCCTTTACTGGCGGGAACAGCAGCAAAGGAAGTGGGTTTCTGTTTTTAATCTGTTTTCCCTGACCATGAGGGTGTTAATGGGGTCATTGGGGTGGTAACTTTTGACGGTTGACACGGTTATTTAGTGGAAATTTAGTCCAAGCGTTCAAGTAAATATTAGCTTCTGTATAAATTAATAAATTAGTTATGATTAAGTCCGACGTGAAGATCAGCTGAAATTGTAAGATTTAAAATAACTGCACCTTGAAACCTTTTTGATAGGGTTAAATTTTAGGTCGTTTGACAGCTGATAGTTAACCGCATTGAAACCCTCGACTATTTGCTCGTAGACTGTGAGCAGTCTCTCTTTTTCTTCAGATTTAGTAAAGGGAGTTCACGTGCGCGCGCCTCTCCCGTCTCGCGCCTTCCATCACGCACGTGTCATTTTCGTGTCTCGCGCGTTTCGCTCGACGGACTGAGAGACTGCTCGTAGTCTTGGCTCGCAGATTTCGATCATCCTCGAGAAGTGTGTGATTGCTATTAGTATAGTAACAGCTTACATGTACCTTATCTTTTCCATTAAGTTCCGTTGCAAGTGTTAAAGCCATGACGTACATGATGGACATGCCGCTTCCCATCACGAGTACAGGAGCATATGTCGACTGTCTGGGAAGAGACGTTTGGGTCTGGAAGAAGATAAATACACATCCAGAGATGACTGGCATCGAGGCCGCAAGAAACGTCCACTGAGAAAGATAAAAGGCGTAAAAGTGATGATGAGCAGAAGGTACAAAACTTAGTTATAAAGCGTACTCTAACTTAAAGATGCTGTGTCACGGAGGGAAACTGCTCACTTACCCCTCTTCTAAGCCAACATTTTACCCTAAGCTAACATTAACACTTACTTCCCACTTAGGGGAGGGGTAGGTGGGCAGTTTCCCAGAAACGTATAATGCGAAAATTCAATCAGCGGGAACTGCCACCAAATTGAGTGAAACATAAAAATAACCTCTTAAAACAGTAAAAGAAGGTACAGTATAAATAACACAGCGAATATAAAAGAAGGCGCTGATGGAAACTTAAGAAGAGCAAAACGGATTGCAATTGTGGTTTTTGAAAACTTGTTACCCTAACAATTTTTCAAAGTTCATTTTTTGTTGTTTGTAACGTTTGATATGCATTGTAATGCTTGGGAGAGAAAATTTGTTTGACAAAAGGATGTGTTTTTGTCATTGACAATCAAATCAATCAATCAAAACCTTTATTTATACACGATGATAGTTAAAGATTAGTAGCTTGAGGGGTCGTGTATAGGATGTATAATTGTACAAATTTTCGATTAAAATAAGTTAAACACTAAAAAATCTTAAAATACTTTTAAAAATTAACTCTTACTGTACAGGTTACTAAAATCAATAACACAGCATTCTGCTCATGAATACCAACTACCAAGGGATACTGCTTTGCGGCACTCTTCTGGTAAATGGTTCCATATAATTGCCCCTCTGTAGGCTATTGAATATTTCATGATATTTATTATACTAAAAGATGGAATACGTATAAGTATCAGATGGCTTCTTCTCAAACTGTACGATGGCTGACAAGCAATTTCTCAAGTATCATAACAAACAGGGACGCGTAATTGGGGTTATGAACCAGGCTACCGCTCAACTCGCTTCTCTCGCCGATATTTTTCCTATTTGACCCCCTTTTTTGCCTTTTCCCCCACTGGGGATCCTGGTCCCAGCCTATATTAGAGACTGCTCGCGGTCTATATACACTTTAGTACCTTGCTTTTGAATAACAAATGAGTAACTTTTTCTCCGTCCCGGCTAAAACGGTTGTGAAGATTGCTTGTGATTTTGCAGATTGCATTTTCCGTTCGCGATTCAGATTTTATTTATCCGCTGAAGATACTAGTAGACCTTAACAGCAACAGGAAGCTGCAGACCTGATCGGTTTGAAAATGCTGAATGGTGCATTCGACAGGTCGGAACGTCGTATCGGATAGAGCTTCTGTACACATACACCTGGGATAACGGTCAACGATGACTGTAAAGGTTGATTTCCACTGTCGCTGTTTTTTTTTTTGACGCACGTACGCGCGTAAATGAAACGGCAATGTATGAAAGATCACGCGTAAACGTATAAGTTGAGCAAGGTTCTTTGTTTTACGTTTACGCGTGACCTTCCATACATTGTCTCTATTCTATTTACGCGCGTAAGAATTACGCTACAGTGGAAATCCACCTTTCAGTTTGATCATCACATATCAGATAATGCTTTTGTTCCACCCTATCTGGATAGGAACTCAGCTCACACATGAGAATGGTAATTTCGCCGCGGTTTCTGTAACAAAGCTAATTGCGCTAGTTGCGCCTCACTGATCTTGTAAGTGTCCCATACAGGATAAATAGAGACCTTAAGATACCCCGAAATCGGTGTACGGGTAACGGGTAGCGCCATGTTTTTTTCATTTTGAGGTGACGTCATCGACCTTACCCGGTAGAACCAGCCGTTTTTCCGGGGTAGACACCAGTTTACCCGTAGAAGATTTACGAGTAGCTGCAAGTCCTACATGATGGAGAAACGAGTAAGTTTTTAAGACTTTTTAAGTACAAATGTAAATTGTATGACTCCTTGGCAATGTTATTGCAAGTCTGTTCAAATATTTTTGCCAAATTTGAATTTTAGCTGTAAAGAAAGCGCTTCAAAATGTATTGATTTTGGACCTTAAATGCGCAGGTTTAACTCTGAAACGATATCAATTTGTGGCGGTTTTTGGGGGGATTTCTGAGAATTGCTCGAACGTTTGAGTTTCGCAAAAGAAATAGCATTGAAAAATTTAGCATGGGAGTCACTGTTGAAGTTGACAATCAAAGGAATTGTTTGGTGATGTGCCTCGATCAAATGGCGGGGTTTGCGATAACAAGCTTTCGGTCGAGGGACTTCCCGCCAAGTTTCTTAAAATATTTCTATGATATTTCGATAAGCTTATGTATGAATGAATTATTTGTTGCAGCTTGTTGTTAAGATATAAAGTGTAGAATTTGAGGGAGATTTTGTATGCATTAAGCGACATGCATGTACAAAGTTAATTTTGCGTGTTGTTCTTCGGGTATCTTTATCGAAATAGTCACGCACATGAACATTTTACGTGTACGGGTACACTACCCGTACCCGTACACCGATATCGGGGTATTTTAAGGTCTCTATTGCTTTGCCATTATAGGTGTAATGCTATACCAGGTAACTTTTTATGTCGAAATGAAAAGCTATAATCCGGTATGGTATAGATATAACCTGAATTAAGTACATGGAAAGTTAGGCGTCTGAATCAGTTAGAAACGGTTAGTTCGTTTCTTTCCGCCTCGACTTAGGAGCCCCTTTTACATACCTTTCTTGCTTTTTCACGAAATCCGTCATTCCGCGGACTGTCAGTGACTCTGTCAATGAAAACACTCAAAAGCCTAAAAGTCGCTCATTATACATTACGTAATCAAAAAACCGTTCTGTACATAACTCGATTGATCAGTTTAATGTCACAATTCATCCTCACTTAATTCGGTCTACCGTAGCTCTGGAACTGGGGGAACATTGACGTGATGTCAACTAAAGGGTTTAACCTTCCAAAAGGAAAGGTCTATTACAGCGCACAGTTGACAGTACATTTTCCGCATTAGCGAGGGTGACTTTGTATGAGAATCTGTTGATTGGGCAAGAAACAACTGTCCGTTGTCCACATCAACGGGTGTCCGTATTAAGCGGGTTGGGTTAAGAGAAAATGTAAGGGCTTTCCCCGGAGACAAAGAAAACTGCCCAATAACGAGGTGTCCGTATTAAAGGGGCTGTGTCATGGCAGCACAGTTCATTTAATTTTGCCAATTACTCGCCCTCAATCACTATGGAACTTAAAGTAAGCAAAGAAATTACATGTAAATGACAAAATGAGAGATTCGAGACAAACAAATATGTCTCCTGAGAATTATTTTTGAAGTTGCAAGCGGCAGGGATCAACTTTGAAAGACTGTTAGGCTGAACAGTTTTCAAAAACCCTAATTTCAATCCGTTTCAATTTTCAGTTTTGCCCATCCGTGGCATGTGTTGTTTCTTGTGTGTTGTTTTAACCTTCCTTTAATGTTTCAAGCGGTTATTTTTATGTTTCTAATTTAATGGGCATTTTGTAATTTCCTAATTTGGCTGAATTTCGACACACTCCTTTAAGCGGGTGTCCGTAAAGCGGGTTTTGACTGTACATGGTGTACAAATAACAAATAAATAAATAATAGTCTTTATTGCCAAAAGATAAAAGTACATATCTTTTGCTACTTTCCAGTTGCCTATACACTCAATATGAATCTACCCTAAAAATTAAACTTGTTAAACTATAAATGCATGATAGAATACTACCTAGAAACTACCTCATCTTGTGTTTAAAAATCAGTCTATTTACATAAGATGTCATAAATCGTTCGGTATTAACCTTGGGGAGGGCACACTGTTTTTTAACCAGATTATATTCATTCTCCTTTGTTGGTGGTAAATAGGAGCCTAGCGGATGGTTATCTACAGAGGTAATAGCCTTAAAAAGCTTGCAGTTCTGTCTATATAAAAGATCCTTAATAGAAACGGGAGAAGAAACAAAGCGGTGCTTATGGCAACGATCCGAAAAAAGTTGTATAATATTCAAATCTGATTCAGAGGCTCTATACACAGAAAGGCAATATGTAAAATTCGGTAGAACTAAGGACTTAAATAAATAGTCTATCTCTACTTGAGAGTATTGCTCCCTTCTAAGAGACCTTAAAACATGCAAACGTTTGTTTGCTTTGACTAATTTCAGTCCTACATGTTCACTGAACTTGCAGTTACTTTGAAGGGTAACACCTAATATGAAAGTTCAGCTTCTGACACCCCCCTTAGCCGAGATGAAGCCATTTCACAAGATAGGCATATTGCCATACACACGACGTTGGGGTTCTTTACAATAATATTTCGTTAAACAAAAATAATCTTAAACAAACCTGTGTTTGGGAGCACGGGAAAAGAGAGAAGCTTTTCAACCGAAAGATGCAGAACTGTTGTGCATTTTAGTGCGTTAAATCCTGGGGGGGGGAACTCCGCATATGAAAGTGGTGTGGATGCTCGTCGGAAATTTTGAATTAAACCCCTAAAGGAGACTGATCTGGGCGTGGCCCAAGCTTTTTTTAACCCCTAAAAGAGACCATGTTAAAACACAGACAATATAAATATTTTTACATTTTTTTCACGTGCATCGCTAAACGAGACCTTCACGGCTAAATATGATGACGTTTTGCCCAGAATACCCTAAGTGAGACCAAAATCCGAAATTTACACCCCTAAGCGAGACGACGAGCATCCCTACCCCTTTCATATGCGGAGTCCCCCCCACCAGGTGTTAAATGCTGATTCATGACATGGGGCCGTCTATTGTCTGAAAATGGGTCACGCATTAAATTAGGCCAGATTTTTTCCAAGTTTCCATTGATGCAAAAAACGTATAGTGTCCTCCGTTTTTGTTTCTCATGGGAAAACAAAACAACAAAAAAAAAAAACATTTTCACTAAAAGGGAAATACTGTCGGGGTTAAACGCACACGCAGAAGGAAATGGAAATGGATTAAAACTAGAATGGAGAAAACCCATTTTAAAATTCTCCTGAGCCTATCCTTTGTTTAGCATATTTTTCCAACTCCCCTTCCCGACATCCACCTCGCAAATGTCTCGAAAGAGGTTTAATGTCTAATTCTTCAATTAATTCAACGAAAATCTCTTTCGCACAAGGTAATGGAAAGAAAATGTACATCTTGTGGAGAGCGCTAAAAAATAGTTAAGTTGAAGAAAACAGCGTCTATTTTTACCGAGGCGCGTTCAGTGTTAAACCTTGAGGGAATTTACTGGATTAACCGGATTAACCCTTGGACGCCCCATAAAAATCAACCATTTTTATTCTGATGACGAAACACTGATATAAGACAAGTTCACTGAGGAAACTAGTCGAAGATATTCCCTTAAGAATATGAAGTTATGAAAAGTGTCGTTCCTTAAAACCTTAAAGTGGCTGAAAATACAAGTCTGATACAGATAATATGTTAATAGTACATGTAACTTTAAAATGAAAGAAAGAAAAAGAAAAAACAGAAACATTTTTAGTTTTAGTTTCCTCTTAGCAATTTTACACTATCAGCAAAAGTTAGGCACCAATTCATCGACCCCAAACACATAGCTATATCAAAAACCTCCCGGACTGCCAAGCCAGGTTTCCTTGTTGGCGACTAACATCACGTTTCTCAGTAATAAATACTGCGCGAGATCACACAGGTCATCTTTTATTTCCAAATAAAATGACTTTTAAGAACTTTAGCGCCATCATTTCCTCCTGTCAGAAAAAAGAAACCATCCTACAAAATGTCTTAACTACTGGATCTCTTCGAGCTTCACAATTTGCCCATTTGGTAGGTACAACCTTGGAAAATCTTACTGCTGAGCGATTTTGATAAACCTAAGGCTCTTTTTTTCCTTTTAGCTGCCCCATCCATTCCAACGTTTCCTCGCTTTTCGAGCTACGCCATTGGATTAAAGACGTAATATACATTTTTGTTTGGATATATTTTGGTCTCTACTAACGTGCCCAGGCATGTAGAGATTATGGTCACTTTCCACAATTGTATATTCCCTTTGGCAAGAGACGCTCTACCCTCAGTTGTTGCAAGATGTCTGATCGTCAGCATCTCCCGTTAAGACTTTGTCTTATCGCATTTGTTACTCTGCTTAATTTCCGAGGAAGCAAAGGTATCTGATTTAGTATTTCACTTTTAATTTTGTGCTAAATATATATGGCCAAGTTAAATTTAAAGTTCGGTTTTATTTAGTTCTCTTACCTATTAATAGAGCAGGGAGGAGAGATTTAGGGGTGGGGCAGAAATCAAATTAAAAAATTTCTAACATGTGTTTATGTCGCAGCAAGGAAGAAGTAATTTTACTGAAAAATTCACTTTTTTACTTTTTTTTTCTTCTAATTACGACAGCAAGCTTTAAGGCGGGCAAATTCAACATCACTACAGCCAATCCCGGGCTTTTTGCTTGTGGCGATGTCTTGTTTGCTGTTCCATTCCACGGAAGACAGGAAGTTAAGATCCTTGCCTCACTCGGCCATTCAGAAAGAAAACATGGTCAAACAAATGGTGCGGCTATCTGGGTAGAATCTTCAAAGAATAATGGCTTCCGTGTTTGCATCCTCGAGTATGGTGAAGGTTCTAATAGAACCGCTGAATTAAACTGGGTTGCTCTTCAATCTGCCCCTCCTGGTGCACAAGTCGGCAGCACTTCCATGAAGTCATGGACGACAGGAACCGTTTGCAAAAAGATCGGCTTCAAGCAGGTTAGAAACTACTATTCTGAGTCACTTACCTGTTTTGGGTACTCAGATATATGTTTTTTGCTTATCTTCAATCATTCTTTAAATCCTGAATCAGTCATTTTCTTACGAAAAAGATTAATAAAAATAGCATATATAACCAGCTCTCCAACCGCCTAGAACAAACCAATGAAAAAAGCGCACTCGGACAATCGAGCAGAGTTTCCTTTCTTCGCTTTAAAAGAGCTCAAGATGAATTTTTGCCAATAATTTGTGTTATTGAAAGCCGTTAAAAGCATCCTGATCAGTTACCTCCGAAATTGCCATATTCACAAATATATACTGAATGGCGTTTAGGTTGGGATGTCGGTTAAAAAAATAATAATATAATAATAATAATAAATAACAGTCTAGTGTCAAAAATTCCGATTTGAATGAAATTTGTTGGTCACAAGAGAGCAAAAAAAAAACAACAACAACAACAACAACAAAAAAAGAAAAACAAAGACAAAAAAAATGTATATCGAAAGAGCCTTATAGAAAAACTTTAGGCGCGTGTATTGTTTCATCGGATTTAAACCTGCATGATTAACCCTCGGAAGACCAATTTGTTTTGATGACCCGAGACTGCAAGATAACTTGATTGGGGGTATATGGTGACTTATAATGAGCTTATAGTGACTTATAATGAGCTATTTGTCAAGCAATTTCCGCTTTTAAAGAGAAAACACATTCTCTTTCCTCCATCGACTTCATTTAAGAAGGAAATCACTCTGCCTTTTTTGGCATAAAATGTTCAGTTCTTGATCTAAACAAATTATTTTCTTATTTTCGTCCTAAGTTAGCCCTGCTGTGATGTTATTAATTGTGTCATCCCGTTTTGTTTAAGCTTTTGTTTAAATTTGTCAAATACAATGGATTGATTTTTGGGGGGAAGGGTGGGCTGGGCCTCACGAGTGCTGGAGTTTTTGTTACTATGTTGTTTTTGCGAAGATTAAGGGCCGGTTGTTTAAACAAGTTAGCTATTGTACAACAAAAACACATTCTAAGTCATTTTTGGTTTGCCAAACTTTTTAATTTAAACACCGTATATCGAGAACAGTTTCATAAAAGTATTTATCTCCTAAAAGTAACCCAAATGAAGAAAGAGATCAGGATGTTCAATTATTTCTTAAACGGCGGCTCAAGTTAGACTTTGTTTAATTAACCCATTCTAATTAAACATTTAGTAGATACCCTGCGATGAACTCTTGAAGATGATACTAGTATTGTGGGATATGGTGCTGTAGGACACGAAAGCAGTAATGACGTAATATCTTTTGAGGGGGAGGTGGTAGGGGGGGGGGGAGGGGGGGAGAGCATTCACCTTCAGCAACCCCACTGGATGTCCCAGCCGCTTTAAGGAAAATAAGTACGGAGCCCGAGAATTATTTACCTTAAGATTTGCGATATGAATGCCACTGTCTCTGAACAGGTCACAATCCACTGATATATTTGATTTTTGTGCCATTTGTTTTTTCCTCTTACCAATTTTCAAAGGTTTTGATTTACCGTTATCGTTTCAGCGTTTTCTGTCTCCCCCAATTGTACTTGTTACACCCATTCAACAATCTCCAGGGAGACCACAGGATAGCATGGCGATATGGGTGGAGGACTCGCTCGAGGATGGGTTTAATGTTTGTTTAAGGGAAACCAAAATTTTTGATGGTCTTCATCAAAACATAAAAATTGTAAGTATTCAAACTTTGTTTAATGCCCATACTTCCTTGGTTATTTTCTGGTCCAATCTCTTGGGGTCCACTCTGTTGCTCTGATGGTCCAACGGTTATCAGATAGCCGGGCAATGTGACCTGCCCATCTATGCTTTGCTTTCCTGATAGCGTTGATGATATCGCCAGTTTCATGACGGATCCAGGTGTTTCGCTTTCGATCTCGAAGGATAATGCTTATCATTATACGTTCCGTCTTACGCTTTGCGATCGCAAGCTTATCCATCACACCGTTGTTCAGCGTCCATGTCTCGCAGCCATATGTCATTACTGGTGGAATGTACTCGTCGTGAATCTTCTTCCTCTTTATCTTCATGCTTGCCTTACGGCTTTTCATGATGGTACCCACTTTACCAAAGGCTGTCCAACCAAGTGCGATCCTTTTCCTAATCTCTGGAAGCAGTTCACCATCTTTCGTCACCGTCTTTCCTAGGTATACGTAACTATCAACCCCCCTTGATGGTTTCTCCATCAACTGTAATTGTGCACTTTTTGGCTTGTTCATTTAACATCACCTTGGTCTTGCCATGGTGCATTTTGAGGTCGGCTGGTTTGCTTGTACTTTGAATATCAGTGAGCATGACTAATCTCTCTCTCCGAAACTGTAGCAGCTGTTGTCTTTTAATTGGTCAGAGAAAACATTAACACAACATTGTTTACCATTATTTCCATTGTTTTAGGTTAGGGTAGCAAACCATTTGGCTTTTAGGGCTAGAAGAGCTGCTACATGACCTCTCTTCCAGGGAAAAAGAAAACCAATATGGGTGCCAAATAGATCCTTCTGGCTTTTATAGTTATCCTTTGTTAACAGAATTGAATTTTTCTTTCGGCAAACAAACAGTTTAATTGAAAAAGGATTCTACAAAACTCTCAAAAGTAAGTCTCCTTTTCGATTTTAACATGCAATATCGGTCTATTACGCAACTTCTAAACTTCTGGCTCAGTTTTCGTTTGCTTCTGCATTGAAAGAAGAGTTATAATTACTCAAAGGCAATAAAACGCTTAAAAACGCTCTGGTCACGTGACTGATGATGACATGTCCCTCTTTTTGTCATTCAAAAAATATCAGGTGGAACATTACTTTCCTGCAAATTTTCACTGCCGTGTGATGAAACGGCGACTCTCTACAACCCTTGGCCAGTCTCCCGACTTTTCCGCCCATGTTCATTGGCCCCTTAAATTTTAAATGCCGGACGTCAACTGGTTATTTTTAAATGCACCTACTCAACCAAAACCTCAAATATGCGGTTTGCTTTTAATTCGATGATGAAATCTTGTCACAGCAACAAAAAACCGTATTCGGCAATAGCCACGTGACTGATGACGTCATTATCCCAGATGTGACATGGGGAGATATTTTATGGCAAATCTTATCTTGTTGTGGTCTGACATTCCTCTACGTATAAAATTGTCAAAGTTATAAAGCTTTTTTTTTTTTAAAAAATGCCTCGAAGGATTATTCTGGGATATTTTATATCATAATTATAATTTACTTTTATAATTAATTTACTTTTGTTTGATTTTTTTAAAGTTTATCCCTTACAAGCTATTTTTGACTTGTAGAATTGGATGGCATATAACAGTTTGCGGATTGAGAACTTTACAATATCCGATAGTTTGGTGTTCGCAAACAACAACTCTCAACTGGACAGCAGTGCATTTTGTCAGGTGATCAGTATTATGAGTAAGAAGGGATGAACCTCCGATAGTCTTGTATCAGTTTTACCTTCTTAATGTTCTTGGGCTTTGCTCACATACATCGAAAGCTCAGAATTATTGACGTTCTAATGTATTTCACAACTGGCTACGCGTCTTAAAGCTTGTAAAATTGTAAGTTAGAGTTTTAGAATTTATCTTTCGTATATGGGTACTTCATCTAACGAATATTACCTTGTATGCGTGGCGTTTATCATCAATGTGACTGAACTACCATGTAGAGTGTCGTCTTCTTTAAGTCCTAAAAACAGTTTGGTAATGATTGCCAAATCAAATGTCATTTTACTTTTAATATTTGAAGAAAATCAACTTCACGGACCCTTTCTACACTCCTCCCGTGGTTGTGGTGACGCCAAAGCGTGGCAACAATAGCCATGCCATTCCTCCTTCTGGGCCTGGATGTGACGCAATAATCACCTGGATTGAGGTAAGATATATTCACTTATTGTAGTTGCCATGGCATATAAGGCTACCAGGTTGGCCCCAGACTGCAGTTTTTCTGCATTTGCGATGGGATGCTCAGCAGAG
>OZ037781.1:4196032-4236032 GCA_964035525.1 Porites cylindrica | reverse complement strand
ATTAAGAATCGTTTTAGGAGACCTAAGTCTCAAGATTATTGATATATTGTAAGGCAGTAAAATAAGGGCTACAATTCACTAATTTTTTTACAAGTCTTTACAAGTGAAAGCCTCTCATTATTCAAGTTATTGTCTCCAAGTTTCATTTTCACGTGAACAGCAGTAACTAACAATGCATTTGAAATATGCAAAAATGCTAGCTATTGTTGTGCACGAAAATATGAAACTTGAAGACAATACACCTGAATAACGAGAGGCTCTCACTTGTAAACACAAAATTTCTGACAAAGTATTAGCGAATTGTAGCCCTTACTTTACTGCTTTAAAATATATCAATAATCTTGAAACTAAAAGGACGTATAGAAGGACGGTTAATCTCAAGAATTTTTTATATAATCTATCGTCGAGTGGTTTAAAAATTATTCGCTAATTTGTTAAAGTAGACTGAAATGTTTTCAAAACCGCTAACAAGACAGGGTGCAAAGAAAATTACTTTTACAGCTTGTCATTCGGGCAAGCTGAAGCTAGCGTTTACTAGCCCAGACGTCATTTCAAGTAGCCCCAAAAACGTTTTGACTAGCAGAATTGATTAACAGTTCTTCTGTTATTCGAATTCCTCAAAAAACATCACTTGCCCGTCGGGCAATTTAAACACAGAATTCACTAGCCCGATAGCAAAATCCACTAGCCCCAGGCTATCGGACACTACTTTCTTTGCACACTGCAAGAGCTCCTCAATACACACTAATCAAATCCTTCTTCTAGAAATCGGCTGGAGCTATCTCCATGATCTTTCACACACGTTTTTAAAAAGATTGAAACTACCATGAGGTGAAATTGCCCGTCAAAAGCCCTTCGTTTCTACAGATAACAGCCGAATACTGTATCAAGATTGTCCATTTTTTACCGTATTTCTAACCACAAAAACTTCATCCCAAATAAATATCTCGCTAACGCTCTCACAGATTTCGTTTAAACTTCACGAACATCGAGGCGGCTATTGGAGGAAAGAGCTCCTGTGAACGATTTTGGAAGAACAGATCCCAGTGCCAAGTAATACTGCTGCAGTAAAATAGGTAATGACGTCATTTCGTTGCTATGACAACTCCGATGTCATTGCAACCCTAGTCATAACAAATTTTCGTCGTTATCTAATACAACTGTGGTGAAAATTTCTCCAAATCTTTGTTTATGGCGACGTAGGAAGTTTATGCTCAAACTTGGGAGGTATTGTCCCCGAAAAACTGTAACGAGCCACCTTAAGCCATCCCTATTGATTTTAATTGATTTTTTATTTGTTATTTTATAGGGCAAATTTTCAGTCTCGCCCTCTGTGTTTGTAACCGCTAAACATGACAACCCGGGACTTAAGAGGGACGCATGCGCCTTGTGGATTGAAGACGTCACAACATCAAACTGTAAAGTTTGTTTGAGAGAGTTACAGAACTATGCAGGGGCCCATGAAGATATTTATGTTGTAAGTCTTACACATGAGCTCCATGATGACCAAATATTAAATGCTCTTGAGATAACAAGAGCCAAAGTCGCCACATATAAATTCATTGCAGGGAAGAGCAATCTTTCATCCAGGCTCAGTTGTTCAGGAGCTGGATAGCGCCATCTACCGGATAAATCACTATCCAGTGGATATATAGTAGAGAAACCAATTGCACAACACTTTTGTATCAAGAACACAATAAAGATTGTCGTCGTTGTTGTTATCGTTGTTGTATCCGGTGGATAGCGGTATCCACCTTTTAAACAACTCTGGCCAGAAAGATAGGGGATGAGGAAAATATTCTCTTATCCACAGTAACTGATTGTCGGTAGAGTTTCGCGAGTTCGGGAAAAATTAAAATTAGAATGATCTCAAGATGATTTAGAAATATGATACGTATCGGCTGGTTTCGGAAAGGTGCAAAATTGGCTAATGTTTCGCTTTTCAGTCGGTTCAAATCAAACTTCGTTTATACAAAAGCTCTTGGGCGGTATGAATAATTTAATGAACGGTACGTTTCTTTATTTGTGAGTCCATGATCATGGTGTTTGGAACAATCTTCATTGTAGATATTACAAAATGAACTCTTACAGTGACTTAATTACAATATCTCTTTTTTGATTATATTTTAGGCTTGGATGGCGTTTACATCTCTTCACAAACCTCCATTTTCAGAACACAGCTCACTCTACTTTGCAAATGATAGATTGCCAGCGGCAGATCATAACAACGCCTTCTGCAAGGTCACTGAACTTATTCATATAGTAGATAATAAATGATAATATTTGTACGACCTTTTGCAAATGTTGTAATGAACGATACAATTCGTTAACCCTAATTCAGACCCAGCGTGCTTTTGAAGCATCTTCGTTGTGGTGATTTCGCCTTCTTTGTTTACAAAAAAACAAAACATTTATATCCGTCTTCTCTCTATACATATCTTCAATGTACACTTTCATATTTATAGCTTTTATTTGTGATCCCCTTTGCAGGATGTCGCTTTTTCTCATGCGTACAATTTGACTCCAAACGTGCTTGTTTCTGCCAATCATTCGACAAAAGGAGGGAATCTGAGCCCCGAGCATAATGGTATAACTGCTTGGATCGAGGTAAGACAGTCTTGGTGCCTCTTAAACACAAATCGCTATTAATTGGTTGCATTTTAATTGACTAATTAATCCATTTCTGTATTAAGAGCCAATGTCTGTAATTTTCGAGAATCGGTTGACAGTCGCGAATTTTTGAATTTCTTTATATTTTGCCCAAACAATCTCTATAGCACACTAATTTCAAAAATCACGTTAAAACTTGTAAGAGCTTTTTATTTTTTTAGGAATCAGGCAAAGTTTGAAAAACTCTAAATCGGCGCTCTTTCGAGTATGAAATGAGCGAAAATTGAGCATTTTCTTCGCGCTCGTACATAAAAACGGAATAATATCTCTAGATGAAATCAAGTCATAACACAGACACACATTTTTACTTTATAATTCAGCAGTTAACTTTAAATAAACCGTTTAAATGTGACTGTACCGGCCGCAAGAAGAAACATGGTTTCAGCACTTTTCAAAAATGGCAAATTTGACCTAACTTCACCATCGTAAAAACCCAGTTGGTACACGGAATTTAAATATGCAACAAGAACTATATTGCAGCATATCCTCTGCTGTTGTTTGTGTTAAAATATTTCTGGCGGCATTCCAAATGCACACCGTCGAGAGACCAAAACCTGAAGGGTATTTTGACACCAGCAAAGCGCGTGCAACAAGCAAATTTCGACGCTTGGAATATTAATCCTTCGCAAACGTAAGTTACTTCGACATTTAAACCCTAGTCAGAGTTGTAACGGTTTCAGATTATTTTTCGGCGTTTCTGTTCGGTTTAACATGATTACTTTCAACTGATTTTTTGCGATAAACCGAAATGAAGAGACGAATACGCAGTTCAAATCACAGTTAGTAGAGGGAAATATTGTCGAAATACTCGCTTGCTATAGTTTTAATCGTATTGAAACCTTAAAATCAGAAAAGTTATTTACTTACCTGAATTTAAATACTAGACGCCGTCACAGTACCGCTAACTAAATTCTGCATCACGGCAGAATCGAAGTTAAGTTTGAATATGTTTTCAATCTGTCAACACGAGGGAAGATGACATTCCGGAAGTGCGTGACGCGTAACGCGCCGGAAAAGAAATTCCTGGTATAAGTGTTTTACGGTGCAAGTCTTTGTTGTATGTTCGTATAGCATCCCGCACATATTCAAACTTGGTTTGTAGCGCCTGTTGCCCAAGTAATGCTGAATGTATTGCGATCATAGAAAAGATGTCGTGAGTCACTTGGTATGCTCCTGACTTGTTAGTTATGTACGTAGGGCAATAACCAAACATCGACCCTATCATGCTAATGATAAAAGTAAGGTTTTCTGCATTTACGTTAGGTGATCTTTGTTTGATCCACAAAACTGGCGCATGAAAATAAGAGTTTTTCCTCACCACCTCTAAATGTTTGGTTCCAGGTAGCGGTGCAACAAATCACGTGGTACCGTTCTAGATCAACCTACTGGCTGCTTATAGAGGGGTCCATAAAGGCGCATTGATTGATGGCTCTGTATGGCCTGAACTGAAAATGATATACGCAGACGTTTTCTGAGCGACGAAGGTGCAGCTTTTACACTCCTTTTTCGTTTCGAAAATAGACAAGCATGCGAGCAAAGCGAGCGCGCGAGAGAGAGCCCCTTGCTCTAATGGTCAACAAATCCCCCGCGGCTTTCATTTTCATACGCGAAATCGACGATCTCCAAGGAGAAAATAGATCGACGATCTCTAATGAAAAAGTAGACGGTCTGTGAACAGGCTACGAAGGTGCTTCCTATATTTTAGTGAACTCTTTACAAGAGGTCTCAGGTGATTATGCTAACATCGTGAAAAGTCTACTTTAGGGAAGGAGGAGATGGGTGGGTTGGTTGGCATTGGGTTCTGCATTAGGATCAATCCTACACATACAACAATTCATGTCTTTATCACTACATTTAGAGCTAGCAGACTTTGTTTGATCCACAAAATTGGCGCATGAAAATAAAAGTTTTTCCTCACCACTGCTAAATGTTTGGCCTCCGGGTGGCGGAGAACAAATCACGTTGTACCGTTCCAGAACAGCCTACTGGCCATGTTGGCTGCTCATTTAAAAGGGGTTCGTAAAGGCACATTAATTGATGACTCTGTGTGGCCTGAAGAAAATTATATACGCAGGCGTTTTCAGAGCGACGAAGGTGCTCCCTTTACACTTCTTTTTCTTTTCGAAAATGGCCACGGACTTCTCTCCTCGCTCCTCGCCGCTAGGCGGTCGTTTTTGCCTGAAAGATACCACCACGAAGGAGTTTTAGCACACAAGTCACTGCAGGTGCAGGCCCAGGAAAAGGGTGGTATTCTCCATCTGAAATTTTAAATCGAAATGAAAGGCTATTTTCAGCCTTTTCTCTCTTTTCTCCGCAACGTATTTGGTTAAAAGATAGTAAGTAAAATGGGTGAGGCATTTTAAAGCATTTTTTCATTTACGCGACGGATTTTAACGTTATGAGAAAGAACTTGTCAGTGAATTGGTTTATATTCTAGCCTGCGAACAAGTGCCGGGGGTGGTGGCGGACAGAGCCAGGTGACTATTCCTTTTTTCAGGCAGGTGTTAGCAGTACGTGCATTCTGGTCTAACCCCATACTTTAAGGGCCTCTGTTCGGGGGGCGAGGGATCAGATAATGTACAATTCGTCAACAGTAGGTTGAGGTCTCGCCAGAAGATGCCCTTGCTGCAGAGGAGCAAAGCAATACTACTTTCAGTAATTTAAACATGTTAAATACTTGTATTTCGCTCATCAAATGTGTCCACTGTCCATTGTCGATTTGTGGTTCTTCAGGAATGTTCTTTTGCGGAGCATTGGCCAATTTTCTTTAAACAGTTTTAATCGTTTCCATTTCCCTGCTCTACCTTCATGTTGCATATGGCGTACGTGTGTACCTAAATCCCTCAATTTATACTGAGGTGATCGATAAAGAAGTCTATACGCCAAGCAGGGTTAAGATTAGTTTATTACAAGCAAGGGCTCAGAAGGCTAAGTGCAAATAAAAGAAAACTAGTGTGAAAAGTTTTGCAGACTCGGCTTACTCTATTTGTTTTCTTTCTCTATTTGAGTTTCGGCTGGTGACATCCTAAAATCAAGTTTAGTTCCACATGTTTTGGGAATATAAAATATAAAACTAAAAAAAACAGCGTTAATTGTCATTATATTTTTTCTTGTACACTCGTGCCATGATTTATCCTTGTCTGTACAGTTGCGTGACCAGACTCAAATTACACACGGGCTTTCATCACGCATCACAGCGTTTAGTCCGAGGCTAAATGACGGTAGATCTCAGTAAACTGCGGCCACTTGCAGTTGAAACGACTGGGGTAAGTAATTCTTAGAGATCTCAAATCCCATTTAGAGCTAGCAGAGCTAGCACGCCGTTTCTAGCGGCTTTATTTTAGGTGCAGAAACTCGAGGTCAACATTTGAATGAGAACTTAACAGCGGCTGACAGCGTTGTCTTTTTCAGCTACTTGCGTGCAATTAAATGCAGTGTTAATGTACTTAGTTCCTTTTTATAGCCACCAAATTGAAAAACGTTTTTCAAAAGATTTTAAGAGCTTCCCGTAATGTGCCCCTTGTAAAAGACGCCAAGTCAACAAAAACTTTTGTGTGCCTACACTCGCGGCTAGCTTGTTTCAGCGTTCCAACTTGCGAAACTACCCTGCCCGTTTCGGTGTCTCAGCGACGCACTTTTGTAATGCCGCCAAAAATTTTTTAACACAAGAAACGGCAAAGGATGTGCTTTAAAATAGTGTTTGTTTCATGTTGAAATTCCATGTATCAATTGTTTTTTTCGATGGTGGAGTTAGGTCAAATTTGCCATTTTTGAAAAGAGCCGAAATCTTGTTTCTTCTTGTGGCCAACACAGTCACATTTAAACAGCTTATCTAAAGATAATTGCTGAATTATAAAGTACAAGTCTGTGTTTTCCTTGTGACTTGATTTCATTTAGAGATATCATCCCGTTTTTATGTACGAGCGCGAAGAAAATGCTTAATTTTCGCTAATTTCATACTCGAAAGAGCGCCGATTTGGCGTTTTTCAAACTTTGCCCGATTCAGGAAAAAATAAAAACCCGTTGGAAGTTTTAATGTGATTTTTTAAATAAGTGTACTATAGAGATTAGTCGGGCAAAATATGAAGAAATTCAAAAATTCACGACTGTCAACCGATTCTCGAAAATTACAGACATTGGCTCTTAATACATTATAAAACAATCACGATTGATGGCCAATGATTTATTTTACAGTACATTAACACGACTGGCTTCCGTGTTTGCTTAAAGGAATTATATGACGCAAAATACGATCCTTTGTCGGTAGTCTTCACAGTTTTGTCAGGTAGGAGCTTGGCGATATAGATTTAGGG
Source organism: Porites cylindrica (assembly GCA_964035525.1). NCBI lineage: Eukaryota > Metazoa > Cnidaria > Anthozoa > Scleractinia > Poritidae > Porites > Porites cylindrica. The sequence continues at coordinate 4,229,049 of OZ037781.1, read as the reverse complement.
TACATAAAACATTGATTGCTGGGGGGTTATGAGCTCTTGTCTAAAACTTCCTTCATATTATTCTTGCTGAAAACATTTTAGGTAGCCCTTTTAACCAGAAATTCAGAAAGTGTCTTAATTAGATGCAGTTTTTTTTGTTTTTTGTTTTTGTTTTTGTTTTTTTTTTTTAACCTATTTTCAAAGTTTCTCTCAATCTCACATGGTGGTGAATTAAAAATGGCCTTTAAATAGAGACTTATGAAGGCAACAGCGTGCCAATATACCGGCTTTCATTTTTTCGTACTAGGTAATATGTTGTCATTATATAATATGTTGTTTTCTCCTGTGAAGTCAATTGCTGCTAAATAATATTTCATTGATATTTCCAGAAATATGTCCACCTGGATGGGCGTACTTTAATGGTTATTGCTACTGGACAAGTTCATTATGTGCTTCTTGGCTGAATGCAGAGTTGAACTGTTCAGTGATCGGCTCTAATTTGGTAACAGTGCACAACCAGGAAGAAAATGTCTACATACAGCACCGTCACAATGGCGAAAGATCCTGGATAGGACTAAATGACCGCAGCGTGGAGGGATGTTATGTTTGGGTGAACAAAGAAATAAGTAGTTTTAGGTTTTGGGCTCCACGCCAACCAAACGATTGGAAAAACGAAGATTGCGTGCACACTCTTGGCGCCAAGCATGACTATACATGGAATGATGTCCCATGTGACAACTGCTTCAACTATACATGTTTTAAAGGTACTGTCAGAAATCACTAAAACACTTATCAAAAACACTAGGAAACTGTGAACTAGGAATTAGTTTCCTATTCATGACAAAGGAACTGCCTGTCTTACATCTGACTAAGTCAGGAATCGGGCAATTGGGCGACCTCATGACCCCTGAGGCACCTCATTACAAGTTTGTTGCCCTTCGGTTAGCGTTTGTTTAAAACAGTCCGGTATTAATCGACCTCTACGGCGACTGCAGCGTAAACGTCATTTATAGGGTGTATTATTCCTATTCTTTTAAACTTTTAAAATTACTATATGCTGGCGAGTATTTAGGAAGCATACCCAAGTTCAGAGAGAGAGAAAAATCAATCCTTACGTGTTTACGATCTCCTTTGAACGTCATATACGAAGTTTCGCCAAAACCTGGAAAATTGGTATGATACTTTGTGTTAGATTTGAAAATCAGCCTTTTAACGATTAATTCTTCTTTTATTTCATTCAGAGCTTTTAAAGAAGACACAACAGTAATTGCATAAAATACATAACAACCCACGCCACGTACAACAAACGTCTCCTTTTTTTTCTTTTTATTGCGCTGCCCGTAAGGGCAACGCCCAAGCAAGAAATGAGAAGCAAATTCTTTCTTTGTCAAAAAAGACAAAATGGCGGACGGACCTTCCAGAAGGCTCGCGTGTCCCATTTCCCCTTCAGTGGGGTCGATTTTTGCTTGGAGGGGACGGGTCATCTCAGGTCGTCTGGCGAACAGATTTTGGAGGTCGATTTGGAACGACCACAAAATTATGGCCCGGAGTTATTGACCGTATATGTGCGCGGAATGGTTATCTAAATACAGTATTCGATGATTTTGTTAGCCTGTCCTCGAGCTGCAGAAACAATGCCCTCCCACAGTCCCCACGGAAAAAGCTTTAACTTGTTGCAATTCTCTTTCTGCGTGTGAAAAGGCTTTCCTTACAAGAAAGGAATGTGCTATTTATAGATCGTCCCGTCAAATAGAAACATGTTCACTTGGATAGTTAGAAGGGCTTTAAATGCAATATCCGACAGAAACAAAACTGAAACTAGCTAATTTGCTTTGCGACTAGTTTTAAGAAACAGAAAACTACTGTTAAAACACCAAAATGGACTCTGTCACATTTTATTATTGTAGAACGACAATAATTTTTGGAATTTCTGGTTCGATCAGATTAGTCTCGTTAGCACTGTCATACTATATTTTTGGTAGGGAGGGGGGTGTAATGTGGAAATGTTTTCCCAAAATAAACCACTGCATCACGCAGTCTGCAGCCCAATGAAAGCCCACTATATCGAGGTCTTGTTCTAGATTTACCAGTGCACACTCGTTCATAGATCGTTTTCACTCACTTGATCAGCTATGCAAATTTCTTGGAACAGAAAAAGAGTTTCTACATGAGAAAAGAGTTCAATTTCTTGGTACACCAACATGGCCTCCGTTTTATTGTTTGGTACACAAATATGGCCGCCCTGACGTCATGTGAAAACGATCTATTGGTGTGATCTTTTTTTCCAACTGCTTGTTTTTGACTTAATTCCTTTCAGTCATCGACGAATGCATTACCAATCATCACAGCTGTGACGTAAATGCTGTCTGCCAAAATATCATGGGTTCGACATATAATTGTACTTGCAATGTTGGATATTCTGGAGATGGAAAGAAGTGCCTTGGTAATTCTTGACCTGTTTAGCTACACATTGTCAATTTCCTTTGGATGCGACGTCACTCCTTTCTCCCTCTTTGCGTGTCAATTGACTTTTTCGAAACCCCCATAATACACTATCTTTGCCCCTCAAATTTTGGATACGTCATTGTTGTGGGAATGTGCACTCCTTCGGGGAGCATTTGAAAACAAAAGCTTGTGTGCAAAAACGTGGGGGATTGGGGGAGAGTGTGTCTTGTGTGATATTCAAAAATTGAAGGTGGGTTATGGTCTGCATGAAAAGAAGTCACATTTCCTTTTCTTTACCGTTTTAAAATTGTCTGGCCGTTTCAGCTTAGAAAGGAGTTTTTTTATTAAGGATGAACTTGAGCATTTTTTGGCCATTTTTACACCCCTGTGACATAAGATAAAGGTGAGGTCCAGCACTTATCCCAGTTTAATTGGCTTAAAGTGAGGTGGCTTACGAGAACTGATACGTCTCCCTGGATGGCCATGAATAATCATAGGAGTACCGCAAGATGGAAACTATATTAGTATTAACCCCGGGGTTTATCTACACAGTAGGAGAAAGAAACAGTGCAAATGAAATTCCGACGTTTTAAATATTAGCATACGAAAATAAAGTAAGTTTACTGTTTTAGGATCTGTACTTTTACATTAACATTCGTTGACTCTTTTCGTTTTTTTTAGATATAGATGAGTGTGCCTCAAAGAACGATTCATGTGACGTTAATGCTTTTTGTAATAACACGGCAGGATCTCATAACTGTACCTGTAATCGTGGGTATTCAGGGAATGGACAAACGTGCATCGGTAAACATCGAATGTTATATGTATACATGTACCCTATTACACTTGCCATAGACAGACCTGTATAGTCAGAGATAACGCTGAACACTTATACATTATATCATAGAATGAAAATTTTTTTAGATGCTCTTGATTATCCTGTTTATTGATAAAGACGAAAAAGCAAGAAAGGAGAGAAGGAAGGAAGCAGAGAGGGAGAGAATGAAGAAAAGAAAGAACTTAAGCAAACGCTCGACGAATCCTGGCAAAAAAAAAATGCCAGGGCCTGGGTTAAGGCAGTGAACTTATACATGCCTGTTCCCGTCAAAGGGAATGAATGGAGGGGAAGTATATCAAATAGATCAATTGCGGATGTGAAGTTAACTCAAATTACCATCGCTGTTATGGTCGCAATTTAAGGAATTACGGTAAAAAGTTAAAGAAAAATTTCGGATGCAAATGTGATTCCCCTTCTTCTTTTCGGTACTTTGCCAAGTGAGCTAGCAGAAGACATTCACATAATTGCAGCAAGCCACAGTTTAGATGTAGGAGAACTATATGAAACAAATTATTTATTGCTCGGTTGGAAGAGCGTCTGACTGCGGTAGCAAGGAGGCCAGTTTAAATCCTGTTATCTTTCTCCCCTCAGATGTAGACGAATGCACTACGAAAACCGACAACTGTGACGTGAATGCTGTGTGCACCAACACTGCAGGATCCCATATTTGCGTATGCAAATCTGGTTACTCCGGGGATGGAATCACGTGCTATGGTAATTATTCAAACATTTTTATTTTTAAGCGCTTTTGAAAATAGCAATATTGATATCAGCGCTTTATAAGTGTTATTATTATTATTATTATTATTATTATTATTATTATTATTATTATTATTATTATTATTATTATTATTATTATTATTATTAATAGTTGACACTACAGCTGCCCCCTCTTTGAAATATACCGATTCATATTAAAGATTTTCACACATATTACATACAATAGGTGAGATAAAAGGGGGAGACGCAAGGTTTCATGCACTGATTCAAAATAATTTACGCAGCTTTGATCAAACACTATCGGCGTTTCGAGAACTTTCTTTAACTAAAACGACATTAAAGGGAATACTTTGCTTTGAAAAAGGTTTTTAGAGGGTCATCTGTTAAAAAATGAATACACCAATACAGAATGTTAATTGTGGACGAATTTCTGTAATCGTCTACCTTGTAGAGTCTACATTTTCGCGTTGCCAGCTGAGGTCCATAATTTCGTTCAAATGCAAGATTTTATCTTGGGGTCTGTGAGTTTTTGATGCTTGTTTAAGAGATTAAAATAAGACAAATAAATGAAAATTTCGGGTTTTGCTCTAACGCTTTCAAAACAGCTACTCCACTGAATGTCACCGACCACACACGTAACGCAAAAGAGCATTAGTGGGAAGTATGACAGTACAATAGTAATACCCCAAATTCAACCCAAGCGGTCGTTACGGGCATTTTCTGTTTTAGTTCATCCTAACCATTTGTTACTTGTGGGCTTTCGGCATGGTTTAGGGCTAAGACGTCATCATTAACCAACGATTCCTCGCGGCCCCTGTTTAACCAAATCTAGAATTTTTCTGGCCTACTAACTGCATATTTTAACTGTAAGTACTGTACAGTACCGCAAGTGATCCCCAACCGCAAATGATCCCCAAAATGGACTGCAAATGATCCTCGACCGCAAGTGATCCCCAAAGTTGACCGCAAATGATCCCGTGAAAACTTGAGGAATGGAATGAATTTTATGGGACTGATTACAAAAAAGGACTGATTATAAAAAAAGGAACCTTTTTCTCGCACCTTCTAAAGAAAAAGGGAAGGAGGACGCTACATCTCAGGTCAATTTATACAAGGCGAAAAAAAAAGTAGAATAAATCTGAAGAGGATATGGTATCAACCGTATACTTCTTCCTTTGTCAATTGCTTCAATTTTCTTTCAAGAACTGTTTCGTCGCTGAAAATTTAAGACAGGCAGGACGTTACGCAGAAAAAACTCTATTATTTTAACGCCCAAGCTCAACTTGTCTACTGAGGAATACAAAGCCGGGCACCCTCTACATATCTTTTTAGAAGCATCGAATTAATTTTCAGAATATTTAGTTTTGATTTTTCTCTGAAGTGTTAATTTTACGTGATAAACAGCAAGACATTGGTTCGTAACTTATGAGTGCCCCAGGCCTGGCAGTGCCCGTTAAAAAACAAGACGTGATTTGAAATAAACACACGTCAAAATGCCACCGAACTTATCGATGTCCACAGTTTTCGGTTAATTTTGAAAGAGCAACTTGCCTACAGCTCATGAACATGTTGCGAATAGTTATATTGACGCTTATATGTATATCCATTTTTTTGCCTTTGCTGTAGACAGTTACCAGGAATCTAAACCTGGTAATGAGAAACGCAAAAGCGAGGCAAGCGGTAGTTATCGCGTGACAAAACATCGTAGGAACCGTCACATTCACGGACTAAAAGAAAGTCGCTTATAATTGTTCGGATCCATGAGGCACTTAAAAGAAAATTAAACAACCTAAAACCCTTATTTAGCCGGAACGAGAAGCATTGCCTTTCAAAAGAGGTGAAAGAAATGCTCTTGCATTAAAGGACAAATCCAGCAAATCATGCCGACCACAAACAACAATAACCGCAGAAAATGCGTGTCATGACCTCTCAGTATGAAATAAGCGGCAAAAATCACATTTGCTCAGTCAAAACGTTTTCGTTCAGGTGTAATCTGCCCGCCAGAGAAAAAAATTCATTAGAACAAGCAGCATTTTGGCATGAACTAAAAGTCGTGTGTTGCCTACCGACTTCGTTTTACACTTGAATGATTTTTTTCATTTAGTTTTTATTCATGTATATACGTATTTATTTAAGAACTGAAATTTAGCGTTTAATCTTACTTTTTGTATTAATAATAAAATCGTCACGACGATCCGCTAACTCGAGTCTAAGCCATTCCTATTTTTCTTTCGGGATCATTTGCGGTCGACTTTGGGGATCACTTGCGGTCGAGGATCATTTGCGGTCCATTTTGGGGATCATTTGCGGTCTCGGGATCATTTGCGGTTGGGGATCATTTGCGGTACTGTACAGTACTTTCCTTTATATACGGCGCGCGCTACTATGATATCTCCTCAGTAGTGCTGTCCCAGCATTTTCGGCCTGGTGAGGTACCAGCTAAGTACCAGCTTAACGCATTGATCAATGAGTGCGAAGGTAACGGAGATTCAGAAAATGTGGCCTGCGTGAAAGCCGAAAACGCTCTCTTTCCTGTTTACAGGAAAGAACTAAGAAAAGTACTGTTACTTCCGTAAAGTGATAGAAACCCAAAGAGAATTCAAAGATACAGAAGGATTTGATTATTTGGCTAGAATCGACAGAATTGCTATCGATAAGCGCAAATTCTTGCTCAGTGGACTGTTTGTGACACAATCCATTCCTAATGATAAAGACTAAACGTGCCCTTGAATGTTATACTGTTTTAGTAATAGCCGTATTTCTGCAACATTTACAGTATCTCGTCCTGAATTTCATGGTAGCTACTGATTGTAGTCTTTTCATTGAATCAAGCAGTCTGTTACTGCGAATATGATTGGCACACTTGTGCATTGAACGCGTGATGGTTACAAGCCTCGAATCTTTTTGCAGTTTAATCCTTTTGAATCACTAATGAAGAACAACACAGTCAGTGTGTATATTAACCTTCTTTGTATTCACTGATAAAAGTGATAAGGTTTTGTCTCTCAATAAGACGTGTCGCGTGTTAATTGAACAACACAATCTATTTTGTTCAAATGGATTTGTTCGACTTCGTCCACAGTTAACTGAAGTTTAGCAAAACATACTGAGCATTACTGAATAATACCAAGCTCGAATATTGAAATGGTACGGACGGAAGGTGGCGGGCTTTTGTTTTCAAAATACGGTAGTCTCCTAATCTGTCAAATGGACATCGACACGACATTAGTTTCCCGCGCATTTTATTTATAAACCACAAATTAGCTCGTACTTAGCTGGTACTTCACAAGGCTGAAAATGCTGAGCCAGCATTACTCTCCTCGTGATTTCGCCTCCTGGGCGAAATCCATTCTGGAGCAATTATGAAATGACGCCGAATAACGTCGGCAACTTTCGATGCATCAAATTAAGAGAATAATAATTTCCGCTAAATAACTTTCGTAACTATAAAGGGACAGGTCTTCAATTCCTCGTAGTGACAGAACAGTAAAATAACATGAAACAAAAAAATGACAAATCTAACCGATCTAGCAGAAAGAGTCGAGAAGCGCCATCGACGGTTAACATCATGTGCATGTGGTTGAGCCAGCATTACAATGATCAACTGTGTTGTTAATCCGTACGAAAGCAAGGCAGAATGCCCTACATGAACTAACTTCTTGCGAGATTTCAACCGCTATCTGAGTGAACTAGGTCTGCTGAATAGGATTCTAACGGGATTTTGTTCCATCGTTGCCATTCTTTTAACCAACTGATATATGAAGTCACTAACACTGAAGAAAGTCAATTACAATGGCCCTAGCTTTTCCCGTAAAATGATTGTAGGAGAGGTATAAATATGGATTAAATCGTAAAAAAAAACTGGTTAAAAAAAGAGGAGCTATAGCTCTTTTAAAATATTATCGCGCCTCAATAAGAAGGATGCACTTTAAAAACCTGTTATCTTTCTCCCCTCAGATATAGACGAATGCACTACCAAAACCGACAACTGTGACGTGAATGCTGTGTGCACCAACACTGCAGGATCCCATATTTGTGCATGCAAGTTTGGCTACTCCGGGGATGGAATCACGTGCTACGGTAATTATTGAACATAGACGTTAGTCAAGGGTCTCGCTCTTAATTGTTTTAAATTCTTTTTGCGGCTATTTTATTATGTATTCATTAAGACTTTCGCTTTTTGCGGATGATGCTTGCTCCATCCATGATATATCATTTTAGCAAGTAACAACTAGTGGTTCTTATTAGGATTGTTAAGTGCTGCGAGTAGATGCTTTAATAAGTAAAGACAGCCTATATCTCCCATACAAGCCCTTGGAGTCATCCCTTTCCCGAGTAGATTTATAACTCGAAGTAATCAAAGATTAAGATGTGCGTTCGATGTCCATTTGTCTGGTGATACATATGTAGTAGATGTAGTTATTCTTTGCTGTTGAAGGAAGGGAAAGGTTGATCTTAGGTGACCGGCGAAATTAATTGTATACTGTCTCTATATACCAATCGGCTGTGTTTATTTATTAAGTTATTTGGGAATAGATTGTACTCTTGCATGGGTTAATTCAACGCTGTGGCTATATGGCCACTAACCGGTCAAGTTTTTCAAAACACTAAATGACCGGCAGTCCTATATATTTCTCTGTAAATTTGACAAATCGAAAAAATCCAGCTAATCATAACTATCGTATGTCGAAAAAGGAAAGTCAAGCGATCCTGAAATGCGAATTTGGTGTCTGTTACAGGGGCAACAGAGAGAAATATTTATTTCGATTTTTTTCGAAATGCACAACCATCAACGTAAACATAAGAAACAGGACTTTCACCGAGCACAATGCACAACCATATAAGGTATTCAAACGTCCTTGGGGATTGGAAAGATCTTCCAAACTGCCTTAATACAGCATGGGCAAAAATGTTCGCAAACACAAATATTACCATAAATATTACCATTTCTGGTTCCTCTCTAACTGACCTCGAATAAGAAACTAACTCAGAGCTACTAAACCTTCACTGCTGGCTAAAAGCCAATAAGCGTATAGCCTTAATGTAGCCTAAACCGAGTCTATGGTTATTGGCTCTCGCCAGAAACTTCTTGCGGAAAGCCATAACGAAATAAACATCAAACAAGCACACCAAGTTATCAGCAAAGTTGATCGTGCTAAATTATTAGGTCTCATTATCGACAATCGGCTTCCCTGCGCTTACTAATCATGTTAATGAATTGTGTAAGAAGGTAACTTCGGCTATAAGTGCCCCTAGACGTATCAGGCCCCTCATCCCCAATCTAAAGCGGTACTAGTCTATAACACCTTAATTAAATCTCACTTTGATTACTGTAGCCTCGTTTGGGACGGCTTAAGTGATCAACTGAATGAAAAATTGCAGAAGTCACGGAACCGTGCAGCTAGAGTGATTTTAAAGGCCAAATATGGGACTACCTCGAGCCTGCTTCTTGATATACTTAAATCGGATAATTTAGTTGTAAAGAGAGAGAAGCATAAAGCGCTGATGATGTTTAAATCTCTAAATGAACAAGCTCCAGTGTACTTGCAGAACCTATTTCACGAACGAAGCACAGACTATGATTTGCGCAATTCCTTCCGTAAATTGACGTTGCCCAGGCCGCGTACCAACTACTTGAAAAGAAGTTTCAGTTATAGCGGTGCTTTCTTGTGGAACTATTAAAAAATGTGAGAGAAATTAAATCAATCAGGAAATTTGAAGAGCAAATCAAACATATATTTGAGTCATCGGACCCTCACTCGGCAGTCTTGTAACAGTATGTCAATGGTTGTTAGTCTAATTTGTAATTAGATTTTTACTCTGTTATAACTGAAGATTCCACCGGGTTTTAAATAAAGGATCAATCAATCAAATCATGATACCCAGAGCTCAAGATTGACGTATAGTAAACAAGGAAAACGGTCGAAGGACGGGCTTCTGGTTTCGACTTCATCCTATTTTATTATGTTTTTTTTTTTACGGTGACATACGAGACTCGCGAAAGTATGACACTTTTCGCGGGAAACAAGCCGTTCTATAAATCTACTCGGGAAAGGGTTGACTCAAGAAATCAGTGGAGTTGGAGGCTCCTAGTGATGGGCTCGTGGTAACGAGTGTCATATTTGTCGATCCAGGAAAATTCTGGAAAAAAAATAGGGAATTGAAATGCGGGCGTTCGGCATTGTTTACTGGCTAAAACATCGTCATTACCCAGCGATTCCTCGCGGCCCCTGTTTAACGAAATCGATTTCTTTTCTGGCATACTAACTGCATATTTTAACTGTGCAGTGAGTACTTTTCTTTATATGCGGCCCGAACTACTAGCATGCCTTCTTGGGATTTCGCCTTCGGGGCGAACTCCTTTCGGGGACAGTTACGAAATGACGTGCGAACAACGACGGCAACTTTCGATGCATCAAATTAGTATGTGTAATCAAATGGTGACGAGTGAAATTAGGGAATAATTTCACGTGCGTTTTGTCCAAATCCTATTTGGACAAAACGCAAGTGAAATTATTCCCTAATTTCACGAGTATACCATTTGATTACCTATGAAGATCATGGGTGACGAATTACGTTAACAATTGGATTTTGACATGTTTATCCCGGATCGTATCGATCGAGAACTCTACTCTCTCAAATGTTTAGACCTTAAATTTGGCTTATAAAGTTCAGAATTTTTCAGACTTTTTCGGCAAAACACCTGTTGGAATCCTTCTAGATGTTCTCTTGTGTGTTCAGGTTTTCTAAAGCGTCTTTTTGTGCCTTGACATCTTCATTCACGGCATTTTAAAGCTTCGTCGCCATCTTGACACTGAGACGTACGGAAGGGTTGCCATGGCAATTTTTGTAATTTCACATGTGAAATTACAAATTAACGCTGAAATTTCGCGCCAAAATTAAGGAGTAATTCGTCACCTATGATATTAAGAGAATAATAATTTTCGCTGAATAATTTCGTAACCATAAAGGAACAGGTCTGCAACTCCTCGTAGTGACAGAGCAGTAAAATAACATAAAAAATACTTGACAAATCCAACCGATCTAACAAAACTAGTCGAGATTAGCGCAACCGACGGTTAAAATCATGTTTTTATTTTTAGTTGATAATAATAAGCATGAAACCAATTGAAAAGAATAACTTAGTCAGCTATACCGACTTTCTTTTTCATAAATCCATGAATCTGCTCAGTTTGGCGTGAATTTAAACAGACTGGCTTATTATGTTCCAATGTCATATCGAATCGAGTAAAGCACGTGGTTGAGCTAGCATTGCAATGATCTGTGTTGTTGATCCGCACGAAAGTGAGGCAAAATGTGATACATGAACTAACATCTTGCTAGACCTCAACCTCTATCTGAGTGAAATAGGTCTGCTGAATAGGATTCGAACGGGATTTCGTTCCATCGTTGCCATTCTCTAAACCAACTTATATATGAAGTCATTAACACTGAAGAAAGTCAATTACAATGGCCCTAGCTTTTCCCGTAAAATGATTGTAGGAGAGGTATAAATATAGATTAAATCGTAAAAAAAAACTGGTTAAAAAAAGAGGAAAAGTTAATACATGAAAAAATTTTACTGAAAACGTTTCGGTCTCACGGCCTTCATCAGTTACGAAATAGTTCGTATGGAAAACTCTTTAATGCAAAATATTGAACGATTACATAACAATTGAAACGCGAGAGAACTATAGCTCTTTTAAAAGAGTATCGCACCTCAATAAGAAGGATGCACCTTAAACCTGTTGTTTTCTGCCCTCAGATATAGACGAATGCACTACCAAAACCGACAACTGTAGCTTGAATGCTGTGTGTACTAACACTGCAGGATCCCATACTTGTGCATGCAAGTCTGGTTACTCCGGTGACGCAATCACGTGCTATGGTAATTATTGAAACATAAATGTTAGTCAAGGGACTTAAATTGTTTTAAGGCCTTTTCGAAGCTTTTTATTATTATATCATTAAGACAGTCGATTTTTTAATGTGAAGCTTGCTGAATCCATGATATCTCGTTTTATCAAGAAACAGAAATGAAAAATGAGACTCGAACGCGATTCCGCTACATTGTTGCGATTCATTTAACCAACTGATACATGAAGTAATTGACATTGTAGAAAGTCAATTCAATAGGCCTAGCTTTTCTCTTGAAATGAATGTAGGAGAGGTATAAATATGGAGTATATGTTGGAAGCGCATCGCTCAGCGATAACATGGATGCAACTAACCGGTTTCCTAACTCTCCTCAGATATAGACGAATGTACTACCAAAACCGACAACTGTAGCTTGAATGCTGTGTGCAATAACACTGCAGGATCACATCTTTGTGCATGCAAATCTGGTTACTTTGGAGATGGAATCACGTGCTATGGTAATTATCTGACTGAATTTATTTTAGTTATTTATTTTTTAATTGTTTAGGCCATCCTCTTTTTTTTCTCTCTCTCTCTCTCCGTTCAGCGTTGTCTGACCGACCCAAATTTTTGGTATTTTCAAAAAAAAAGAAAAACAAGTAAAAGCAACGACGTAGTTAAACCATTTTTCACTTGAAATAATTCTTTTAATCTGAAAATGAGCAAAGTAGATAAATAAATAAATAAAATAAATAAATAACGATTTAGAGGTAGCACATCCACATAGTGGTTCTTCGTCTACCTGATTCCTGGTCGAATTGGAATTTGGAAATCTTGGTTTTTGAGGAGAGGGGAAAACCGGAGTACCCGGAGAACAACTTTGATCAACATAGCATAGAGAAAAACAGGAACATTTTTTTACAGTATATTGTGCATTTTGTTAATCCAAATATGTGAATGTTAACTTTTAACGTCATCCTAGGGTACCAAGGGCCCCTATTCCGAGACTTGTGGTAATTTTTTTTTTCCCATTCGACCGACCGACCCAACAGCAGGAAACGCATTCGACGCTAAACGAAAAAAAAGGGGGGGATGGCCTTAATATTTTTTTGTTAGTTGTATATTTATGAAGACTGCAGTTTTGTGCTTGCTCCAGGATAAATAATCTTTTGAACAATTGACGACAATTATGCATACAGCAGAATTATCAGAGAATTTAACAAACATGAGTGCGTCCAAAGAAGAACCCATACCCATGCAACCGCGGTTTTACAGCGGAGTATATTTTGAGACAGACTTTGCATTCAGCGAAGCCTGGAGACCAGATAATAATATTAGTGATGTTTTGTTGAAATTAACTTTTCTCTATAGAGCATTTTTACTCATGTGGCCAGCATTTATGAAAATTTCTTGCAATTGGAGAAAGTTCACAGAAAAAGGTTCAACCCCCACATAATTGATCTGGGACACCAACATGGCCGCCGTTCCATTGTTTTTCGCCGTGACGTCATGTAAAAACGCTCTATTTTTATATTTCACACTTAACAGATGCGCAAATATACGAAGCGGGAAAAAGTACTCCAAAGTTATGCTAAAAATAAACTGATCTTTGAAAGTACTATTGCATAGGCTAAGCATGGAAGTTGCGCGCTTCGGAATATGGGGTCCTGATCCCGTCCACCTGAAAGTTTGCAGAACTGACAGTCACTGGTGATCCCTGCAATCTGATTGACTCTCAACAGTGTGATTTATTCACGAATCACACTATTTTTTGTTTTAAATCACACCTGTTCTAAATCGCGTCATTCGTGTTCTAAATTGCGTCATTTCTCTTTTAAATCGCACCATTTTTGCTCTAGATTGCATCATTTCTGTTTTGGATACAAAAGGAGATATAAAGCCCTTTTTGTTTCAACAAACCGGCTACTAGGTCAAATAAATATTGGTTCTGACTGAATTGTGTGATTTCACAATGGCTGTACCTATTGTTCTCAAATTCAGGTTGCTTTTCTTGATACGATTGTAAGTGCTGATCAACAAAATCTTCAATCTGGCCCATACTCAACTTAGCTTTACCCATTCGACCATCCTAACAAAACCGTGGATTCTATATAAGCAATCGTTCTGCTACATCCTTTACCCTGCTTACACACCAATCAGTAGCTCTCATATTTGATACCCCCGCAAAATCCATTATAATTCAGTTATTTAATCAATTCTTATGCTGCCCGGTAAGATGATAGTCGTTGTGAAGCTTCTATTTCCTAATCTTAATTGAATTGTCGACGTCTTTATGTCGCCGAATATTCCTGATCCAATTTCAACATCTCGTGACAATTGATACCTTTTCGAACTCTTTGACTGACGTGTCCATCTTGAAGACAATGGTGATTTCACTTAGGAGAAATTGATTCCTTTTGTAAAGGCGATGTTACACGGGACTATTCGCAACGACGATTTTCAGCACAACACAGCGTTGCAGCATTGTTGCGACATTGTTTCTGATTGTTGCAACATCATTGTTGCCATAAAAATTGTCGTTGCAAATCGTCTCGTGTAACATCACCTTAAAGAGACCTTGATCACGATCAGTCTGGTCTGTTCTATGAGGGATGATCTCCGCCAGAAGAGACTGTAATCTCCACAGCCTTGGTTTCATGCATATGCTAACTCCTTGCTAACAGCCACCGGTCATTAACTTTCGTCTGCCCCAGTGAAGCCCTCACTTCATTACTGATTATCACCCTAAATTGATCATCAACTGATGGGTTTTGACATTACTTTTTAATTGTCTAAAATACAATTTAGGTAAATATTAGAATAGGTAATCATAGGTAATCAATCATAGGTAGTCATAGGTAATCAATTTGGAATTTATTTGCATGAATGTGTTCTTCAAAAAGTATCAAATCGTAGTGCATGAGCCTGTAGAACGAATGCAATTTGAGCGTTTTGAAAAACACTCAAGTGCAAATAAATTCCAAATTGAACTACAAAAGTCGTATGGTTACTTTGTAATAATAAACATGAAAAAATTACCTGCCTGGCTTTGTTTGGAAGCTTTGGATACCAGCCGATTGCAGCGCCTGATTGGTTCTTATATGTTTCTATTGTTTATTGACCAATCACAGTTCTCCATTCTCTAAGAAATTTGCATTATATTTCCTTTTTGCATTATGTTTCCTCGTTTTTTTGCACTGTTTTCAGTTTACTAAAAACTGTCCCGCTCTCAGCCAATCAGATTCAAGAAATGTTTTCATGTATATTATTAAATACAATACATTGTCATTATCAGCTCCTCGGTCGTTTACAACGAATGGACAAGGGCGTTCCGGCAGCATTCAGACTTTCAGAGTGCCAAAAACCACTCGCTATCGAATCAGAGCCTGGGGAGCACGAGGAGGAACACACTCCACAAACTATGGAAGTTATCCCGGAACTTACTACGGTGGAAAAGGTGCATACAAAGAGGGCACGTTTACCTTGAATAAAGGAACTGCACTGAATATTGTAGTGGGACAAAGAGGAGGAGATTCAGTGGAGGTAAGAGGAGGACAGTCCACTACCTTGACAGCAGCTCAGCTGGGACTGTCCGTAGAGGACAATGCTGGAACTGGGGGAGGGGGAGGGAGCTTTGTTTATACAACAAGTAACGTACTTTTGTTAGCTGCTGGAGGAGGAGGGGGTGCATCTAGCGGGTATACCGGGGTGGATGGTCAGGCGGGTACTAGCGGCACCAGTAGCTTTGGAAAAGATTCAAGTCGGGTTCGTAGCGGAGGAACTGGAGGGAATCCTGGTCAGTGTAACAGTGCAGACGCTAGTCACCATGGGGGAGTGGGTGCGGGATGGTTAGGCCAAGGTTGTTCCAGGGCCGGGTCCCATCATGGTGAAAGGGGTGGATCGCGTGCTCAGGGCTGGGTAGGTGGTCGTGCTGGACAAATGAATAGTGGCTACAACGGAGGGCCTCCCCCTGGGGCCGTAGGAGGGTTTGGCGGTGGCGGAGGGGGAGCCGAGGATAATGGTGCATCAGGGGGAGGTGGTGGATACTCTGGGGGTGGTAGTGGCACACACCCAAACCAAGCAGGCGGGGGAGGGGGCTCTTATTGTAGTGGCTCGAATTGTTCAGGGATGAATGGAGGTAACTCAAATGACAACGGACTTGTAAAAATCCTGGAATTGTCTGTCTAAACCAAGAAATCAAGGCCATGATAAAAAGAGAAATCATTTCCACTCTCGGCTTATTACTGATTATTATTAAGAGTGTCCTGTTGTAGAATATCAAGGACTTTTATGTATATTAATGTATTATCGTAATCCGCGATCGAATGCAATGAACGTTATTCAGCAGAAATAATAATAATAATAATAATAGCAAAAATAATAATGATAATAATAATTATTATAATAATAATAAAGGCGATTTATCCTCAGAGTGGCTAAAACTATTTGTTAATTCTTAGTCAAAGATATGAAGAAAAGCCCTACTTCACGGACGAACCATCCATATCCTTGTCTTGTCTTGGTCTTGAAGCGGGCACTTGAAGCGGGCACTGTTTTGTCGGTGTTACTTACTCGTAATGGGTACACACACACAGACAAAATGATTTAAGGAGAAAAAAAGTTGGATCGTATAGAAGTTAAGTTGTATTTCAGATAAATTGCGTGAAACTATGTATCTGGATGCACAGAAGGGTGCAAAATAGTATTGTTGCGGTATAATTTTCTTACATTATTTGCAAGATCGGGCAATTTGAAATCACTTAAAATATTATAGCCCAGATAATTTCGGTAGGCTCTGGAAGAGGAATTGGCGTCTAGGATCTTTCAAGAGAGCAATGTGAAAAGCGCGGCCTCGTTTTGCTAAAAATCGGTCTGTTCGTGCAAATAAGATGAGATATATTAGTATGTATTACAATGAGTATTACGCCCTTACAAAATCACCCATACTAATCCTTCTACTATAACGTTTTATGATCTGAGGCAAATTTATGAGAAAGTGTTTGGTCAAATATATCTAAATTCACGAAGAAAGCGTTCCTCAGTCTAACCTAACGAGAGCTATATGAGATCAAAGGCCAAAAATTGGGCGGGTCAGGGAACACAGGCCCGGGATCTTGAGGTCGCAAGCCGCGTGATCGGGATCAATAGTGTTTCGAGGGGATTAGGGATCCAGTATTCTGACAGAAAATGTTGAAAAGTGGTTTAATTGGAGAGACCTGCCACCGTTTAAAAATCTCAGTTGTATTTTTTCTGTTGCAATTTGTTCTGGTACTAAACCGTATGTAATACGATTTGCTGGACAAGCTTGACGTGAGCGAAAAGCTAGCGAAGCATACCTCACCGAGAGAGGCAAAACTCTTGAATCCTTAGGTATTAATAACAAAGATGAAATGTAATACATTCCTTATTTCTTCCACTTGTATTTATTTTCTTAATACTATTTTTACATTTCAAATTTCTTTCATATCACAACTTCAACGGTTCTTGTTTTCATATACTTTCAACGTTCACTTTTTCTTATTTACATTTTTACGTGTTTATCGTAGTATCATATTGCACGCTATATCCTTTATTTCAAATTGCAACGTCTTAGCTTAAACTTATTATTGTGTTTGTATGAGGACCCTGAAGAAGGAGGGCCGTGCCTTTTGAAATATTGGTAACAAAAACATATATATTCCCTACTGCAAAATCAGCTATGCTTCTACCTTTTGTTAATATTTCAACTTATAGCTGAGTCTGGTCCTTCCTTTTTGTAACGTTGGTCCTTGCTTCCAAAGCTGAATTTGGCGACTACAAAGCGCGGATACTTGTCTTCGTGAATTTAGATATATTTGACCAAAAATATTCAAATAAATTTGCCTTAGAACATAATTATTTGCACGAAAGGACTGATTTTTAGCAAGACGACACGCTTTTTACATTGCTCTATTGAAAGATCTTTAAAAATTGCTAGCAGTCTCTTTTGCTCGAAAATCTGTGAGAACGGGCGCGATAATACGAGTGTGCAATCGCGCACGCGCTCTTACAGATTCTCGAGCAGAAGAGAGACTGCTCGCAGTCTAGCAAGATCCCAACGAATCCTGTACTTTACAAATTCTGAAAATCCTGACGTCATGTTTCTTTCAGGCGACGCTCTTGTTGCTCATTTCTTACCTTTGTAAATTTACGGTGTTTTTTTTTTCTTTCTTTTTTTTCGGAGGGACAACCAAAAAGTGGCTGAAATGGTCATTTCTATTGTTCAGTTACAATCCTGTATGAAATAAACTCTTATCATTAGACTCCACTACCCAACATGCTAGACTTCAGAGATGCTATACAATTTTAAGGAAATGGAGGAGGCAAGTCCCTACAAAGTCTCGAAGAGCTTAAGAACTGCCGACCTCCTTTATGTAGAGAAGAAGGAAAAAGGAATTTCGTTCAAAAATCTTGGCGGCTGTAAGGTCAAGTGGCAAGTAGCCTGAATGATTTTTTAGACATTAAATCAGAGTCCTACTCGCATTATAAAAATCGTTCGTAATCCATGCATCCTGCTCGCATTAATTACAGGGAGGAATGGTGTACTTGATGTACGCATACTATTCATTGAATAAAAGAGATATTTCTTGCACTTGAAAAAGAAACTGTTCATTTCTGATTGCATGATCTTCAATACTCGTCACATTTGTTGACACACTTGTCACGTTACGACCCGCTACGCATTCCCCAATGTTGATTCATGCACCGCACCCTTTTTCAAACGTACGCGAATCTCAACATTGGGGAAGGAGAGGAGAAGTAGACATGGGGAAAAGTTAAACTCTCAGTTTGAGTCTAGTGTTTCAACATTTGATGATTATTGTGTTTTAATTGTGCAATTTTCGCGCGAGAAAATAAATATATTCAAGGCTTCTTCTTTAGAACGAGGGGACCTGGAGCTAGCTTATATACCGACAGTCATTGGTGGATAAGAAAAACAAACATGGCCGCGCGGCAGTTTGGAGTTTCATTGTTAGCTTCTAGATGGTCTCAGATCACAGACTCGACGACCAAAAATATGAATTTTCAATCGCTCTTTAAGGTACAAGACATGTTTGTTTTTTTGTTTGTTTTTTTTTTTTGTAATGGCTGATTTGCTATACATCGAACGTCCCTGTATTCAATCAGATTCAATGCAAGTGTGAGCTACTTGAATTGACCACTCGAATGATTGATTGTTCCTTAAATCGGCAATTATTTTGCATCAATTACTCCATATTTTGAGCCAAACTAGAAGTCATGGTGATAACTTTGGAGCCTCGAACATCGAACATCGCGGGAAGTTCATGTAAGTATACCAATGGCTTTTTCATTCGTTTTTATATAAGAAGTACAGCTTTATCACTACTGGACATGTCTCAAGTCGGAGTAATTGTATTTTGAATTTTTATTGAAGACCCATACATTTTCTCATACCACTCTCTCGCCATTAACGACGCAATGCACACGCGTACCGTATATGACAAATGCAGACTGCAGTATGCAGCCTGAAAATGTTATACATCAGCACGCGCGTACGGTGTAATTATTTTTATATAATAGCTAAACTACACGACATTGCTTATGCATAGTACACTTATGATGGACGCACTAACATTCCTGAAAAAGCAGGTATTTACCCCCGGTTTTTGTAATGTAAATTAATGGTGGGAATAGTAATTATTATCTGGTGTATTATTTTTTTGGTAGTAATGGCAGTTTATAGTGAACAGTAGTTTATTACACAATCAGTGGAGTTAAGAATGAAACAATATTTTTTTCATTCATTCACTTCATTTGAAATTATTGGTCAACATAAAAGTGGACCTGTGGCTTCTGTGGGGTGGAGGGGAGTGGGGGAGTTGAAGTGTACCCATTCCATCCCCTTACCCTTTGAGACTGACACCTCTCATCGACAGAAGCTCACTTGCAGAGTCTTAAAAGTGTTGATAGTGCTATTTTCACAAGCTGCTAAGTATAACTGTGAAAGGTTTGAAACCAGGAGTCATTTCAAAAGTAGTTTGACGAGTCTTCATAACCAATGACATCACAGCTTAACTGACAGACGGCCAATAACATCACGACGTAATTGACCAATCAGGTCAATAACCAGAGTATAATACCATCAAGTGACATGATACAACTCACTTTGACTCAGAACATGACTACCGCACAGTTTGTCGGAACATCAGTCACTGTCAACAACAACAGTCCTACATGTATTCAGGACTTAGTTCACCCGGATGATCAAACTCAACCTACTACCAAGTATACTTGATACAGAGGATTTTTGTACATACATAACACCAACCTCCTTTTGCAGAACACAAACACAAGTTTGATGCATTTGAAACTAAAACCATCAATGAAACAATTAGTGAATAGTCCTGGGACAATAAAAAAACACGTAGCATACATATTCACTTTCGCTCAAACCTGATGAGGAACTAAAAAATACAAGGAAATTAAATAATCATGATACACACTGTATGATGAAAATGATGATGATGATAATAATGATGACGATGATGATGATGATGGTAGTAGTGGTGGCAATGAGGATGATACATCCAGATAGCATCCAGATAGATTTTAAATAAAGCTAAATGTAATGATGATGATGATAGGGATGATTGATGATGATGATTGATGATGATGGTGGTGGTGGTGGTGGCGGCGGTGGCGACGGCAGTGGTGGTGATGATGATGATGATGATGATGATGATGATAGTAATAATAATTGCGGAAATTATTGTGTAATTATTGTTACTACAAATTTTAGTCGATGCTGCGACTGGTTACGGTTTGCCGCCCAGCCAAGCTTTTATTTTTTACTCTGGGCATCCAGACATTTGTACTGCCATAATAATAATAGTAACACTATACATATATATCTGACTAAATTGATGTATACATGGCTTCAATGAGTGTCTACAGGTCCTCAGCTAAGCGTACCAAGAATTTCACCCTCCCCACCCAGGACACTGGGTAACTGTCTGCACCTCCCTCTGTGCTCTGCAATTATCATGATAATTGTTGTCAGCAGTGGCCTGATTCAGCTGGCTCTAGCCTGCGAAAACATCCGTTTCTCCTCGCTCTTCGCCGCCGGGGACGTTTCGCGAGGAGGAATGTCTGCTACTCAGCGGCAGAAATTCCATACTGATGACGCAAACCAATGTTTACATAATAAATCCACTAGTCATGGGGTTCCAAATACAAATTTGTCCAATTTTCGTGTCTTCTGTTCGATTTTCGTAAAGTGTTGTGTTCATCTGCCAACGAGCTCCAGCAAAACTCAAATGCTTCTTCTAGAGAACACTATATTTTACAAATATTGACTGTTTTGTTAGACATTCTTCGCGTTTACATTTGACCTTTGTGGCCTTTTGTCTTTTGTCTGTCATTCGTAAACAATAGCTAAAACAATGTAACTACTCCGTTGACCAATCAGCGCTTCTCACCGGATTTCGGACAGATTTTGCGTCATCGGTATGGAATTTCTGTCGCTGAGTCGCAGACGTTCCTCCGCGTGAGACGTCCCTTTTGGTGAAGAGCGAGGAGAAACGGATGTTTCCGCAGGCTAAGCTGGCTCAGGCAAAGTAAGAACAATGTACTTGCCACTCAAAGCCTTTAGTAAACACTGCTCCTTACTGAAGGGGTTGTGTCAGAATACCCCCTCTCTACCCCACTAGTTTTGCTTCCCAGGCTTGGGCCACTCACCCACTGTTAGGGCAGTCCCTGGGCTTATCTGCCTGTGCTGACCAAGACGCCAAGTCTCCTACATTTTTGGAGACCGCACTGGCCTGAAGCCGGGAGAAGCGAAAACCTAGTGGCCACGTTTTAACGATTTCAGACAGATATATACTTAACAAATAAAAATACAATGTTTGATTCTTACCCGTTTTTAGGGTAAAACTCTTGGATTATCATAAACATTCCTCCACTTAACACCCTTCCTTTTCTGGACAAATATTCAATAGATACACTTGTATCTAACATAAAATTCTAAGCTATTCTTATAAAATATATACATATAAACTATGATCTAACCTATATAATAATATGATAATAAATAGAATATAAAACAGATGTACATATAATATTAAATAATGAATGAATAATAAATAGTATATAAATTAAGTTAGCCTGCTTTCCATTTATGCCGAGTGTATATTATTTGAAGAATTCCTTGCAGCCAGATTTAAAAATGTGTATGGATTCTGCTTGCCGAAGAGTCGAAGGCAAACCATTCCATAAGACCGCCCCACTAAAACGAAAACTATTTTTAAGATAATTGGTGCGGGGGAGTGGGACATCAAATTTATTAGAAGAATCTCGCAAGAAATAATTCGAAACACGGTTTACAAATCTATCCTGTAAATATTCAGGTCCTAAACCGTGAGTACATTTGTAAACCATGGTTACTGTGTGGAGGTCACGACGACGAGAAGTTTCCGATTCAGTTTACGTCAATAGGTGGTCGCTTATAAAGGCGGTCGTTTGCGAGAGGCGATCGCACATGGAAATTCGACTGTAGATTTTATTGTACAAAGTACCATTCCTGAACATTCCTTTACTGGCGGGAACAGCAGCAAAGGAAGTGGGTTTCTGTTTTTAATCTGTTTTCCCTATAAGGGTGTTGATGGGGTGGTAACTTTTGACGGTTGACACGGTTATTTAGTGGAAATTTAGTCCAAGCGTTCAAGTAAATATTAGCTTCTGTATAAATTAATAAATTAGTTATGATTAAGTCCGACGTGAAGATCAGCTGAAATTGTAAGATTTAAAATAACTGCACCTTGAAACCTTTTTGATAGGGTTAAATTTTAGGTCGTTTGACAGCTGACAGTTGACCGCATTGAAACCCTCGACTATTTGCTCGTAGACTGTGAGCAGTCTCTCTTTTTCTTCAGATTTAGTAAAGGGAGTTCACGTGCGCGCGCCTCTCCCGTCTCGCGCCTTCCATCACGCACGTGTCATTTTCGTGTCTCGCGCGTTTCGCTCGACGGACTGAGAGACTGCTCGTAGTCTTGGCTCGCAGATTTCGATCATCCTCGAGAAGTGTGTGATTGCTATTAGTATAGTAACAGCTTACATGTACCTTATCTTTTCCAGTAAGTTCCGTTGCAAGTGTTAAAGCCATGACGTACATGATGGACATGCCGCTTCCCATCACGAGTACAGGAGCATATGTCGACTGTTCAGGAAGGGACGTTTGGGTTTGGAAGACGCTAAATACACATCCAAAGATGACTATCAGCGAGGCCGCAAGAAACGCCCACTGAGAAAGATAAAAGGCGTAAAAGTGATGATGAGCAGAAGGTACAAAACTTAGTTATAAAGTGTACTCTAACTTAAAGGAGCTGTGTCACGGAGGGAAACTGCACACTTACCCCCCCTCTAAGCCAACATTTTACCGTAAGCTAACATTAACACTTACTTCCCACTTAGGGGAGGGATAGGTGGGCAGTTTCCCAGAAACGTATGATGCGAAAATTCAAACAGCGGGAACTGCCGCTAAATTGAGTGAAACTTAAAACAGTAAAAGAAGGTACAGTATAAATAACACAGCAAATATAAAAGATGGCGCTGATGGAAACTTAAGAAGAGCAAAACAGATTGCAATTGTGGTTTTGTTATCCTAACAATTTTTCAAAGTTCATTTTTTGTTGTTTGTAACGTTTGATATGCATTGTAATGCTTGGGAGAGAAAATTTGTTTGACAAAAGGATGTGTTTTTGTCATTGACAATCAAATCAATCAAGCAAAACCTTTATTTATACACGATGATAGTTAAAGCTTAGTAGCTTGATCGTGTATAAGATGTATATTTGTACAAATTTTCAATTAAAATAAGTTAAACACTAAAAAATCTTAAAATACTTTTAAAAATTAACTCTTACTGTACAGGTTACTAAAATCAATATCCTTAATTGCATTCTGCTCATGAATACCAACTACCAAGGGATACTGCTTTGCGGCACTCTTCTGGTAAATGGTTCCATATAATTGTAGGCTATTGAATATTTCATGATATTTATTATACTCAAAGATGGAATACGTATAAGTATCAGATGGCTTTTTCTCAAATTGTACGATGGCTTACAAGCAGTTTCTCAAGTTTCATAACAAACAGGGACGCGTAATTGGGGTTATGAACCAGGCTACAGCTCGACTCGCTTCTCTCGCCGATATTTTTCCTATTTGACCCCTTTTTTTTGCCTTTTTCCCCCACTGGGGATCCTGGTCCCAGCCTATATTAGAGCCTGCTCGCAGTCTATGTGCAGTTTAGTACCTTGCTTTTGAATAATAAATGAGTAACTTTTTTTTCGTCCAGGCTAAAACGGTTGTGAAAGTTGCTTGTGATTTTGCAGATTGCATTTTCCGTTCGCGATTCAAATTTTATTTATCTGCTGATGATACTATTAGACCTTAACAGCAACAGGACGCTACAGACCTGATCGGTTTGAAAATGCTGAATGGTGCATTCGACAGGTCGGGACGTCGTATCGGATAGAGCTTCTGTACACATACACCTGGGATAACGGTCAACGATAACTGTAAAGGTTGATTTCCACTGTCGCTTTTTTTTTTACGTGCGTACGCACATAAAATTTACGCCCGTAAACGAAACGGCAATGTATGAAAGACCACATGAGAATGGTAATTTCGCCGCGGTTTCTGTGACAAAGCGAAATGAAGCTGCGCCTCACTGATCTTGTAAGTGTCCCATACAGGATAAATTTCTGTGCCATTATAGGCGTAATGCTATACCAGGTAACTTTTTATGTCGAAATGAAAAGCTATAATCCGGTATGGTATAGATATAACCTGAACTAAGTACATGGAAAGTTAGGCGTCTGAATCAGTTAGAAACGGTTAGTTCGTTTCTTTCCGCCTCGACTTAGGAGCCCCTTTTACATACCTTTCTTGCCTTTTCACGAAAGCCGTCATTCCGCGGACTGTCAGTGAATCTGTCAATGAAAACACTCAAAAGCCTGAAAGTCGCTCATTATACATTACGTAATCAAAAAACCCTTCTATACATAACTCGTTTGATCAGTTTGATGTCACAATTCATCGTCAGTTAATTCGATCTACCGTAGCTCTGGAAAGATGGGAACATTGACATGATGTCAACTAAAGGGTTTTACCTTTCAAAAGGAAAGGTCTATTACAGCACACAGTTGACAGTAAATTTCCGCATTAGCGAGGTTGACTTTGTATGAGAATCTGTTGATTGAGCAAGAAACAAGTATCCGTTGTCCACATCAACGGGTGTCCGTATTAAGCGGGTTGGGTTAAGAGAAAATGTAAGGGCTTTCCCCAGAGACAAAGAAAACTGCCGCAATAACGAGGTGCCCGTGTTAAAGGGGCTGTGTCATGGCAGCACAGTTCATTTTGTTTAATTTTGCCAATTACTCGCCCTCAATCGCTATGGAACTTAAAGTAAGCAAAGAAATTACACGTAAATGACAAAATCAGAGATCCGAGACAAACAAATAGGTCTCCTGAGCATTATTTTTGAAGTTGCAAGCAGCAGGGATCAACTTTGAAAGACTGTTAGGCTGAACAGTTTTCAAAACCCTAATTTCAATCCGTTTCAATCTTCAGTTTTGCCCATTCGTGGCATGTGTTGTTTCTTTTGTGTTGTTTTAACCTTCCTTTAATGTTTCAAGCGGTTATTTTTATGTTTCTAATTTAACGGGCATTTTGTAATTTCCTAATTTGGCTGAATTTCGTCACACTCCTTTAAGCGGGTGTCCGTAAAGCGGGTTTTGACTGTACATAGGGTACAAATAAAAAAATAAATAAATAATAGTCTTTATTGCCAAAAGATAACAGTACATATCTTTTGCTACATTCTAGTTGCCTATACACTCAATAAAAATCTAACCTAAAAATTAAACTAGTTAAAGTATAAATGGATGATAGAGTACTACGTAAAAATAAACCGGCAAATCGACTTATTTAAACACCACAATGATGGATGTTGCAGCGGGCCCCTACTTTAAAGATAACCTTTCATTAGCCACTTGCGCATCACTAACTAAGCATAACAAATTGGAATCCCCCGTAACATCCGTATAACTGAATTGCGTTATCGCTATAGAATAAGGAACTTAAGAAAAAAAAAACTACTGGAGAAAGTTTTAGCTAAGAGGCCAGTGTAGTCGTCAAACATTCAAATGTTCTTTTTTATTTGTTGTTTTACTTTGTCCGTTTGTATGTTTAATCGCGATCTTCGTGCTAAAATATTGTCGTATTACATTTCTTGTAGCAGACATAATTATTTTAAAAGCTATTTATAAAGCATTGGCTAATAAAATGCGTTGGACCATGAAAGGAGTGCTTAATTGCTACTAGTTTTGAAAGCGTTCAGTCGTTTGAACGTGAGTTAAATAAAATAACTCACTGGGCTGACCACCATGTATGCGACACCAACAGGGCCAGAGAAAGTCTACCTCGAGCTGGAACCCAAAACAAGAATTAAAGTCGATGAAGTATACGAAAACGTCGTCGAGGACGAGTCTGCGACTGATGTAGCAGTATAAAGAGTTAATATAGGAAATAACAATCAAGATGGCAGCAACAACAGACAAGCGCCACCAAAGACGTTGAATGCTTCGCGAAAAGATGTCCGGAAAGTCCAACGAATGCAGTTCTTGATCGTTGTCGCTGTAGTCATAACTTTCCTGATCGCGGTAGTCACTTTGGTTTTCGTTATCACGATAAAGTGGCCTCGAAACACTCCAGCTGTTTCAAAACAAGGAGCAGAAGAAGGAACTTTACAAGGTAGGCTGGGAAGTGAGTCTTATACCTAAATGAGGATACGTGAGATCGCTGTAATTTGCAAGACTTTTGAGGGAGACGTAATTA
This sequence comes from Porites cylindrica, assembly GCA_964035525.1. NCBI lineage: Eukaryota > Metazoa > Cnidaria > Anthozoa > Scleractinia > Poritidae > Porites > Porites cylindrica. Next base: position 4,202,333 of record OZ037781.1, on the reverse strand, counting down.
AAGTTAACCATATGAGACAAACCGGATAAAAAATTTTAGAGACTGACGTTTTTCTGGTACAATTCGTCGCCACTAGGTAGTAACCAAGTTAACCCCTCTGGTGTGGAAATTTCAAATGAAGAATATACAGGAACTACCTAAAGATATGATTGCCTAACGTTTGGAACACTTTTTGAAATAAAAATGTATGCGGAAATGATCATGCTATTGTTCAACACATGTTAGGGCCTGTTGACGTGGAGCTGGGGGACCCCAGGTTGGTGAGGTAACCCGCTTAGGTGGGGTAACACACCTGTCCATATAATCTCCCATTTTAATTTGATCACGTTTACATGATAGGTGGGGTGACCCACCGCGGGTGCCTAACCTACCTGAAGTCCGCCACCTCCATGTTAACAGACCTTTAAAGTTGTGATTCAAAACTCCTTAGATGATAATATTTCGAGGTTATGATGTCAAATTCTTGACCATGTAAGAACAGTGTGGACAGCAAGCTACGGGATAATTTATTTTCTCTTTTGTTGACGTTTACAAGCCTTAAAATTTCAACCGTCTGGTTCTGAAGTGAGCAATTAATAATCCCAGTAAATTAGCAAAAATCACGGAACTGAAATGCTGGAGGATAATAGGCCATTTCCGGTTTTCCTGAAACCTTTGTTTCAATGCAAGCATATGACCTGCGAAGCTATTGATATTAAAATTAGTTTTTATTCTCATTTTCAGAAGGAAGGTTTTGCACCTGAGAACTCGGAAATGGCCTATTCATCATTTTCAGTTAAAACAGAAAAACACAGTTTGCCATTATCCTCTTCATTATTTATTATTTTTCAACTACCTTTCTTTATTATTATTACTTTTCGACCATATTTTTTTTTGTGGGAAACGTCTACGGCTTAAACACAAGAAGTTAACTTTTCAATATTTAAAAGAATGCGCTGCGCAAAACCAACGCATTAAAAGTGGCAATTTTTTGTAAAGTGAAAACAATAGAAAATGGCTCATGAGAGAAATAGTATTTTCATAGGAAATTTACATGATGAGCCAAAACCGAAAATTCCGTGAAAATTCCATTTTACAAATCCACATCATGAAAACTGAAATTTAGGGCCTGTTTACATGAAGGTGGGGGACCCCAGGTAGGTGAGGTAACATGTGGCGGGTTACCCCACCTAACATGTAAACGTTATCACATTAAAATGAGGGATTATAATGGACAGGTGGGTTACCCCACCTAAGCGGGTTACCTCACCTACCTGGGGTCCCCCACCTCCATGTAAACAGGCCCTTACAAAACACGAAAATTGCGATTCACATATTGTAAGCATAAATTTGCTTGTGGCTGTAAATTTTCAACTTTTCCAGTACTGTGCTTTAAAAGAGAAAAACGTGACTATCGTGTATAATTTGAGGTAACGTGCGCGGGGGGATGGGGTAAGAGGAGTATAACGAGCCTTATCATGATAAGCTGTCAGTAACTGATTGTGTGATACATTTCAGAGTAGAAATCGTTTTTCTTGCTAACCAACCTCGAAATTGTAACTAATTGCTCTCATAATTGTGACCATCTCTACCTTCTTTAGGGACGTGGCCTCTATTGCATTCACCTGAGCTAAAATTATAAAGCAGTTAACGAACGAATAAGTTGAATGAAAAGAAGCGAAATGTGAATTTGCTGCCGACGCCGGATACAGTAAAAACCCTCATATAAGAAGCTAATTTTTTTTTTTTTATTTTAAACCCCCTTTTCATAAAAAACTATTTAGCCTAAAAGTTTCAATAGGTTCTTATTTTTCACAAACGAAGGCACAGATGAAAATACAGAGACAACTTTTAGTCTAGTTTTTATTCAGCAAGATTCAAACAATGAACTAAAATGAAAACCATATCATGTCTTTGCCAATACTGGATTAGGCCGTCGATAAAATCCGGAACATGGAACATTCCGGAACATGCCGGAACATTCCGGAACATCCCGGAACATCCCGGAACATCCCGGAACATGCAAAAATAAAAATAATTTTCGTGAAAAAAAATATAATAAAATAATAATAATAAAATAATTTTTGTAAAAATTAATAATAACGTAAAATAACAAAAAAAAAAACGAAAAATAATGAAATAATTAAGAAAAAGAAACTGGTATCCTCTCTGAGTATGAGAAAACAATATTTTGTCGCAACCGATTAAAATTTGTTGGGCGAGTGAGGGTTCATGCAAATGACAGTAATGAGTGAAGGCTTGCTTCTAAATTCGAAATAATATCAAAATGGGTCGCGAGGAGGGGTTTTTTTAAGCTTTCGTCACAGAGCTACCTCTTGTAATTGTTTGCCATGAGTTAATCATTTGGCGGTTATCCATTTACGGCTCTGCGATGGACTAAAATGTCGGTGTAGTATTTCATGTCAAGCCCAGTCGGTAAGTAGCTCATTTCAAGCCAACATATATAGTCTCCTTACATATAACCGACATTTGCTTACTTGAGGTGCTTTGCTTCACTTGAGGTTGACATGAATTACTTACAGACTACACTGAGACTAGGCGGCTCTGGGAACTTAAGAAGAGTATCGGGGCTCCTGTCTTTGGATTTTAGTGGACAATACTCACATTCGTAGTAGTTTCTATACTGTTTACAGTCAGCATGATATTTCAGACGTCTCCTCGAGTCGCAAGAGGAGTTTGCGGGGAGACGGCTAAAATTCAGGCTAACTGATAACAGGTAGAAACTACCGCTGCGCTACCACTGCCACTGCAACTATTCGCGGCGAATGTGAATCTTTAATTTAATTATTAAAGTCCGAAGCGACGAGCCCCTAAGCTCTTCTTACGGTCGCAAAGCCGTAAATGAATAACCGTCAAACCACATGGCAAACATTTCCATGGACCCTCGCCCCACAAATTATTTGCGACAAAATATTGTTTTCTCATACCCGGAGATGATACGAGTTTCTTTTTCTTTATTTCTTTGTCTTTCGGTTTTTTGTTATTTTACGTTATTATTAATTTTTATAAAAATTGTTTTATTATTATTATTATTTTATTTATTTATTTTCATGAAAATGTTTTTTTTTTTTCATGTTCCGGGATGTTCCGGAATGTTCCGGCATGTTCCGGAATGTTCCATGTTCCGGATTTTATCGGCGGCCTACTGGATTACACAATGCAATTATTAAGAATACAGATCCATGTGTCTCTCTCATATGTCCTATATAGAGTAGATATCTGTGTTGATCACTTCTGCCCCTATCAAATTAAGAACCTATTTAAGAACCTAGGTAGCCTAAAATCCTACTAAATACCATTTCTATAAGAACCTCTTTAGGCTGTTGAGAAAATCTAGGTTCTTATATGTGGGTTTTTACTGTAGTCTGTGCCCACGTTTATATGTTTTGTCTCTTTTTTCTTTTATTTCAGAGTTAAATGTTGAAGACTGTGCAACAAACGCTCAGTTGTGTAACAGAAATGCCGTTTGTAAACCTATGGAGGGGTCCAACATCTGCATCTGCAATCCCGGATACGCTGGAAACGGAAAAATATGCACTGGTAATCATTATACGTACTAAGTAATTAATGTGCTATAACAGTTGACCTATATTCTGTTCTTTGTGTGACAGCCTGTTTTTCCATCTGTCTGACCATTGTCTGTCGCCAGTCTTTCTATCTGTCTGCCCGCCTGTCTGCATATTCGTCTTTCAGACGGTTTATCAGTCGATCACTGTCGGCTTACTTTATTTCCTTATGAATGTGCGTATTTTAATGATCTTTTAGACAACTGAGCTTTTTATCTAAATATACAGTATAACTAAAGTATTCAAGTTGTGAAAGCAACTACCTAACGTCAGTGTACTTTTATTCTGTTATTGTTTAGACGTTAACGAGTGTACAAGTAACACCCATTCATGCGCCATCCACGCAGAGTGTGAAAATGCCATCGGATCACACATTTGTACTTGCAGACCTGGATATACCGGAAATGGAAAAACATGCGCTGGTGAATATCGAATCAAATGTAGTAAAGAATGAAATCTCGAGAAATTTCTGCGAAAGCAGGACTTTTGCTTTAGCAAACGTTATCCTTTGTGAACCACACTACCTGCCTGCTCAAACTAATAGGGGTTAATAGTATTTCATTCCTTCAAACAAAAATAAATGAGGCCTGTGAAGCAAAAAGTTAACATTCAACCTCCCCCCAGTTTAACATTACGACAGGTTTCAATTAATTTCCACCTCCCCCGAAAGCCCCCCGACTTATTCTAGTTCAAATACTATATATTTAAAGCTTGATAAGGACTAGCGTCCAATCCTTCTAAGTCTGAGAGTGTTTGTTGTGGCTCTGAATTTACTCCTCTCAACCTCGGAGCCAACAATGAATTTTGATAATCCGTAACTGTCCTATTGATTGTATTTAAATTATTATTATTGTTATCATCATCATCATCATCATCATCATCATCATCATCATATTATTATTATTATAAATGCTTAATTTAATGATTGTATTAAATGCATATGTTGTTATCGAAACAAAGATTTAACTAAAACGTATTTATTTTGGGCCAGATATTGATGAGTGTAAAACAAACATCTATTCATGTGGTGCGAATGCGATTTGTAACAACAACATGGGATCATACAACTGCATCTGCAGTCCTGGGTACTTTGGAAATGGTCAAGCGTGTCTCGGTAATTGTCAAATTCTTACTCACTGGGTGTTATTACATTTTTTTTCTTGGTTATGTCCATAATAGTTTCAAGATTCTTTTTACACACAGATGTAAAAAAAATAAAACAAAACAAAACGAACAAACGAACGAACGAACGAACGAACGAAATAATGTTCCGACGCCTCGGCAATATCAAGCCGGAAACCATTATCAAGGAATGGATTCAAGCCGTGCTAAAGTCTTTGTCTAGCTGTACTCATTCATGCAAATTTAGAGTTTTTTAACTCCTTTTGAGCTCGTCGCATTTATTTCCATTCCTTGATAATGGAAAAATGCCACGAAAACGTCGGAGCTTTATTTCGCTAGTTTTCACATGTTTATGTTTCTCCAAATCATTATTAATTTAGGTACCTTTCCAGTTCTAAATATACTTTACGTTTCTACAATACTGTTGATAAATTTGGATTTTTAGTAAAAACCAAGAAGATGGCGGTCATTTTGAAATGGCATCCGGTGTTCCTCGTGAGTTAATCGCGGGCTCTTCATTCTACTCTTTTCGTGGCAGTGATGGGTATGAAGGGCCCCCTTTCCCTATTACCACCAAACTTGAAACGTTGATGAAAGGTTGGCATATCAAAGCTCTTTACAATACCAATGGATTTTATAACTGCTTATATAACTCGGGATTCTTAGAAAATGGACAAGCTTGTCCTGGTAATAGGCCTTTTTAGCTGGTCGTTCTCTTTATCAGTACATCTGCGCCACACTGGAGAGCAAAGTGTCAGCCTTTTGTTTGTTTTGCCCCAGTGCGACTTTTGCTCTCCAGCGTGGCGGTTTTGTACCACTTGAGTGGCAAGCTGCAAAAGGCCTTTTAAATTGATTGTCTAGAATGATTTAGGCTGTTATTTCCTTTTTGATGTACTTGAGTCAGCAAAATATTGTCTTTATTTTGACCGTTCAATGTATTTGAATCAGGCTTAGTTATATTTTTTCGTCAAGTAGATGTCAATGAGTGTACAACCGACGCCCACAACTGCCACTTCAATGCTTATTGTAACAATACAAATGGATCTTACAACTGCACTTGTAATCCAGGATATAGTGGCAATGGAAAATCGTGCACAGGTAAATAAACCAGAAAAGAAAACGCATTTTGTAGCTTTTGGCCAGCCCAGGCCTTCGCAACACGCGGTTCCTCGCGCGTTAGTCACTAGTTTCGCTCCCTTTCAGCCATGTGACCAAGCTAATAAGAGTTCGAATTATGCTCACTAGTTCAGCGCTAGCTAATGTTTGTTATTATTTGCTTTTTTGGCATTTCATTTGGTCCCCTCCGTGGCCGTTTAGGCTCAAAAGATTTGGAATACTAATACTTTGTATTTTGTTTCTTTAGTTTTATTATTCGTATTTTTCCTTTCTTTGGTCATATTAATTTTGTATTTGTGTTACCTTTTTGCACGGTTTTGCGTTGCCTATGATGAGCACTTTTATTGTTAGAAGACAGCAAACATAACAGCCATAACTACATTCTGATTTGTTTTATTATTATTGTGTCTATTATCACAGTCTTTGCTGGTGTTCTTTTTGTGCATCAGCCGGGCGCAAACCATGCACCTAGAGCGTCAGTCACTCAAGTCAATCAT
>OZ037781.1:4103532-4188532 GCA_964035525.1 Porites cylindrica | reverse complement strand
TCTCAAGTGGTGTAGGTTACGTTATGCGCCCTATACTACTCATAACGTGGACAGCATTCCAAAGTTTTATACTGCGAGATACTAATAAAAACGATTTATCCTCAGAGTGGCTAAAACTCTTTGTTAATATTTACTCTGAGATATGAAGAAAAGCTCTACTTCACGGACGATCCATCTTTACTCTTGTCTTGCACTGCGCATTGACTACGTTGCACACTATTGCGATATCATAGATGACTGCAATTATCACCGGCCGCCTGGAGGAAGGAGACAAACATTTTATTTTTCATTTGTCTAGTTAAACATTTTATTCGCGATTATAAGATTATAACCTCTCTCGGTCAAGAAGGTGTTGGTCTTGAAACTGGTCCCAGTTCCTTCGCGTGTACTTATCATTTGGAGCCGAAATTGCCGGCCTTTGTTGTCTGTTTACCATGAAAAACGAAACGGTCACGTTTTTACCTATACTGGTGACATTTACTCGTAATGGGTACACACACCAAAAAAATGATTTAAGGAAATTTTTATGTTTGTTTTTAAAAAACGGACGCAGAGGAGCTATTCTTAATGTCAGACGGCACAGTATTCGAGAGTGTGGGAGGTGCCAATGTTCTCAAATTAAAATAAGGAAGAGAAAGGAGATTTTTAGACGATGAACGTAGCTGACGAGATGGAATGGTACTGTTGCGGTCTAATTTTGTTACATTATTTGCAAGATCGGGTAATCATGATTGGGAAATCTTTTAAAATATTATAGCCCAGATAAATTCGGTTGGCGGAGGAATCGGTGTCTGGCCGTATTTAGCCGGGGGGAGGGGCGCTGGGGTTCGTACCGTTGTGGCATAAATTGTTTATGCGTGACAGGAGGTATGATGAACTTATACAAATCATGAAATGGTGTGTCTCTACTTGAGTAATATAGAACTGTTAAATTTCTGATGACTTTACTTATTTAATATTCATTTATTTTATTTTTCTAGTGTTTATTTTCTTCTTTATAAGTCAGTGAAACCAATGTTTCGTCGAAGTTTTTTTCGTCAGAAATGGTAAACTTACATAAAAGAATTCTGATTTCATAAAAATTGTATAAAATGATACGAAGAAAGCCAGGATATTTCAGTTCGAAAGGATACGAGGTAATTTACATACTGACCAAAACAACTTCCAGCGTAATTCGAAACAGTTCGACTTCGTGCTTGTTTTTCTTGCATTAGATACATCTTGCTGGATTAAAACCTTACAATATTTTTTAGAATCAAAATAATTTAGAACTTGAGTTAGAGTGCAGTTCCTGAAAAAGGAGAGTAGCCCAAAAGCACGTCGCGATGAAGGTAAATTATCTTTGCACGTCCCCTAACACTTACAGGTGTAAATCAGAGAGTCAAAGGACCCAAAATGCGTCGGCGCCCTGTGTGAGCCCGCCAATAGTCATGGGACCCGCGACTTTACGGCTGACCCTTATCAGTAGCTTAAGATTTGTTAGTCTCTTCCAAAAATAGCGAAAACACTTTCCTTAATCCAAGTAACTTTTCGCGCCTGTTTACATGGAGGTGGGGTTTCCCAGGTAGTTGGGGTAACCCGCCTGTCCATATAATCTCTTATTTTAATTTGATCACGTTTACATGATAGGTGGAGTTACCCGCCACATGTTACCTCACCTATCTGGTGCCCCCACCTCCATGTAAACAGGCCCTTAAGCTTGGGCGCAATTGTAATAATTCGCATAAACACAAACTGCTAAACTTTTATTTCATTGGTGACGATTCCTCAGGGACCCATTTAGGAAAATCGCGCCCACTCTTTCTTTTGCTTTCAAGGATTGCATGTCCACATAGGTGGCACAATGGCATTAATCCAGAATCTTATCTTTTTAATAGGTTGGATTCATTTGCAACATAGCGTATAGCAGTCGCATTTAATTTGCCTGCTGGAATTTTTTATTGTTTTAAGCTTAAAAACAAAAGACCTTTTGTGGGCAAATACGACAGCTATACGCGTATGTTGCAAATGAATTCACCCAAAATGTTAGCCGTCTTATGCGAGAAACAGCAAAGCCGAGTGATTCCGTCGCAACTTTTTATTGCATAAAGGAAATCTAGACGAAGTATCGCCGTTGCTGTTAAAGACAAGGTCTCTCAAAGGAGAAATAAGGTAGTTAATTGTGAAACGAAAGGAACCGGCCTTGGAGTGTACAGGTTCAATTCAGAAGGATTGACTGAAAGCGCAATGGTTTACCAAGGAATAAATACAGCGACATTCAGGTTTGGAATTCTAGAAATGCTCCACGTAATTTTGAGTATAGCCCTTTCCGAATGAGCAGGTTTTTTTCTACAACCGGTGAAGTCAAAATATAGCTTTTTTCTTGACTACATAATTTATTTAAACACTGTTATTGAGTTGCAGCGTTGTAACAATGCGAAGTATCGTGTGAAGGTGAAGCAGTTTACCTTGATAAGTGGAGGGGGGGGGAGAGGAGGAGCGGTCATCAGACCCTTAGATAAGTAGGGGGGGCGGTCTCCCAAAAATTTTTTTTCGGCCCTTCGGGCCTCACTTTGATCTAAAAATAAGGGGGAAAGGCGGTACCCCCCGAGCCCTTCCCCTGGATCCGCCACTGTGAGGTTATTCTTAAACAATTTCAAATGGCAAGGGGTTACAAATGTGAGGGAATTGTGACTTTTTGTCCTTACATTGCTGAAGATCCTGTCTCTTCTCTACGTAGCTCTTCATGATTGAGGCCCTCCGCCTACGCACAAGCAGTGAATCCGCTCACCGAAGGTGCATCTTTTTTTTTCTTTGTTTAACTGCTCCAGAGAGGAATATTTCGAGTGTAATTAAGTATGTGGTTTCAGCCTGCTAGGATTCGTAAGGACGGGACTTGAATTGGGGCTTGTGCGATATATTCTTGGTTTTCACATGACGTCACCAAAATTTAAACTAAAGAATTATCGACTCTTCTGAGTTTCTACTTTCATGAGGTATTCCAGCAGCTAAACACCTTTATTAATAGGAAGGTTCTGCACTGGGGCCGGACCTTTGCCTGGCTCGGATGACCACATAAAATGACGGTCTCGTCTCCAGTAGGAGACGTAACCAGGAGCCTGACGTAACCAATTAGTACTTTCGTGTTATATATATTGAGACTTTAAAATGTGAGTGTATTTTTTTTCCTTTGATTGGCAGTGAGAGCTCATTTGACCCAAAAATCTAATTCGCTCAGTGAATCAGTCAATTATGAGATGGGTGAATGATCCCGATCTCCATTAAAGAATTCATGGTGCTATACGATTACGTACGGAGTACGCGGCATCTCTTTATCGCGAAGAATTTTTCACAACACTCCTGCGCCTCTGTCGAACGCGTCACTGGTTGCTAAGGAAACCCCAGCGCATGCGTGATAGGAAACGCGTCGGGCGCCGGTCGAGGTCTCTCTCCTTCCTCCCAATTTCCTCTCGCCGTGAGAGACCTTTGCTAGCAAGGAAAAAGACGACTATGGAAACGAGGAAATAGAAACCAACAGGTTTAATAAGCAAAACAAAAACTCTCAACGTGCAGCACACTTTTCGTGGCAGATTTCGTTGCCGTAATCGAAACGACTGAGGTTGTCAAACTTGATCGGAACGGCAATGCGATCGTCGTATTGCGTAAACTTGAAAACTTAAATGTGCGATCAACGTTTTTACCATGATACATAAAATCAGTTTTAGTTACGTATATCAAAACCACCTAGCGTTTCGGAAATTGCAAGTTAGTGCAATAAGATGAAGTCATTTCCGGTACACGTTGAAATCAAATAGTATGTTCCTGTTCCCTTTTATGTAAGTTATTTACCTTCTAGCTATGTGGTCAACATTTAAGGCAACCACATTGGCTATTAGCAGGCGTCATATCCTGTAAACTTTGCAATTAAGTATAATATCTTCTAGTTCCTGTTTTTGCAAACTATTAGTATCTTATTCAAACGCAGTCGACCACATTTATTTGAGGCATGTGAAACGTATACAGCTGGCTGCTAAAAGCAAAGGTGTTAGTAGCTAGTCAAAGTCAAAAGCAGGTGTTGCTAACTCATTTGCAACTAGATACAACACTGGCGCAATGTCTACGACAGCCGATGAACCAGATAGTATCTATCTCGAGCTCCAAGGCAAGACAGGAACTTATCAAGACTATGACGATATCATCGGAGAAGCAGCAACAAAAGTGAAAGTTGGTGAGAATCTTTATCAGAAATACACCAAAAGATAACAAACCTCATCAGTGTTTGAGAATGCTGTGCAAGAAGACCTCATAAAACTCCGGCGAATGCAGGTCTTTATGTGTGCTGCTTTAGCCATGACCCTCCTTATTGCTGCTGCCACATTGGGATTTGTCATCATGATGAAGTGGTCTGGAAACAAAGATCCAAATGTATCAAAAAGCACGGTGCAAGGTAAGAGCCAGTGAACAATTTATACCTTAAGGTTATTAGAGGTTTGCAGCCGAGAATCAAGAGCTATCCCTGAAAATAGTGTATTAAGTTTTAAACTTAAGTTATTAGTTATAAACGCAACAGGGTTTTTTAAACTTTATACTAGTTATTATGGCCATGAAAATTATCTTTAATTCTTCGTTAATACAGAGCGGTGTTCAGGTAATTTTGGATGCTGGTTCGCTTATATTTTGACTCAAATAAACTCAAGAATTTTAATTGCAAATGCTACAATTGACGCAAAATTGATTCCCAGTAAGGAAACCAGGCAATTGTAAAAAAAAATGAAAAAAAGAACTTTCTTCAACAGAGAATCGCTAAACTAAAATGAATTGTGGATATTCACGTTGGATCTGTCTTCTTCTACTTGCAAAGCAAACTTGCATATAATTAATAATAACCTTATTTTATTATGGCTAATTTATGCCGGCAATTTCAGTTATTGAAACTGAGGCAGGTAATTGAAAGCAGTGTTAAAGGAAATGAAGCACCTTTGAAGTTTACAAGTGTAATTTAGGAGGGTTGACTGAAAGCGCAATGGTTTACCAAGGAATAAACACAGCGACATTCAGGTTTGAAATTTTGGAAATGCTCCACGTAATTTTAAGGTGGTATAGCCCTTTCTACGCCAGTGAAGTCAAAATATAGCCTTTTTATTGACTATACAGTCTTTCACCCGTGTCTTTTTTGGCGGGGGGGGGGGGGGGGGGGGGGTGGCAGTGAGAAACTCATCAAAGTCTAACTAGTGCAGCCTATTCAGTAAATATTCGATACAAATTGAATAAGTTAAAAGTACCTATGAAGAAAAAAAAATGCTCCACTATAAGACTCACTCAGAAGGTATATGAGAAAGATTTCTATAGCCATGTTTTTGCAAATCCAGTCAGATATTTAACAATTATTCCTTGAGCCCGAATGGGCTCTGAGTCAATAGCCCATGAGGCCGAAGGGCAAGAGGAATAATTGTTTTAGTAAAATCCAACTAGTTGGTCAAAAATATCGAGACAAAACAACTTTAGCTAGGAAAACGCGATTCATCCGCCATTGTTTTGGCTTTCAAAGCCGGCGCTTTTCGTTGCTAGTGGGCTATAACATATAGCCTAGTAGCAGCTCAACCAATCAGAACGTAGCATTGATAACAGACCACTAGCTGGATTAATTTCTATCATATATATTTGATTTTTTAGGGTTAAAACGTAATTGGTTTAAAAATATCATACGACGATCTCGTGACTTTAAGTTAAGTTATATATATAATTAAGTTATATTTAAATGTGCTCCGGTGCGTAAAACCACTATTAAAAAGCAAATTATCCCTGTTACTATGGGGTCTGAAAACACCCGTTTTATTAAACTGTCTCTTTTTATACTCTGGCTGCGGGCTGTGAAACCACGATTTTGACCCTTAAGAAAATGACAGTGAGAAATCTGCATTACAGCACCAGTAGTTATTATCACCTAGGAATTTAAATTGCCATGCTTTTTTACGCCCGTTCTTCACCGTGTTACTGCGTATTCTTGCATTTCTTCCGTTCAGTTTTAGTCAGAAATTGCCATGCGAAAGATATTTTTTTTTAGATCACCATTGCCAAAGCAGCCTCGTTTCTAGATTGATTGAATGAGTGATTGGAGTAATATATATATCAAGCTTTTGCCTTCCTGTTACTTCTTTACGCAGCCTTTTTTATAACTTAATTTGGACATCGAAGTATCCCACAAACTTGAATCGTATTGTTCTACGTCAGAAAAAAAAAAAATTCGAATTATTTCCAAGACGCCATTTGATGCTCACACTGATCCTAAATTCAAACGTTTGCAAATACTGAAATTATCTCAAATTTACTTTTTTCAAGTTGGAAAGTTCATGTATTCTTATTAAGTAGGCCTGCTTCCTAATGTATTTGAAGAAATGTTTTTAATGACAAATCAAGTTCATTCCCATAATACCAGAAATTCAAATACTTTCTACTTTACACTATTATGCACTAATTCGATTGCCTTCTTTTGTTTACCCCTTGCTATATCAGGGGCACCCAACGTCAGTTTTGGGAAAATATCTGTTCGGGAGAGCTAGACGATTTGAAATCTAGAATTTTCGGAACATTTGTTTTAAAATTTCTTGCTTGCCTGCCTCTTCTAGGATTTTTTAACATCTAAAAAATCATATAATTGCCCATGTTTTTAACGTATTTTTACCCTGAGGTCACCGAGAATTTTCGGGAGCCTTTTTTCTGGCTGAAATTTTCGAAAAGGTGAGTTTTGATCCCCATAATTTTTGGATCACTAGTAAGACTAGGAAATCAGAACAGATGAAAAATTTTTAGGGGATAAAAAAATGCCTATATCTGCCCTTTAAATACTAGAGTAGGTTTAACAATGCTATGTTTAAGTGGTTTCGAACTATTTTCTCGGAGGGTGTCCCTGCTGTATTGCACTTACTATTTGTTCGTACTTGTTTCACTATTCAAGTAAAATCACTTTATCATGACGCATGGGCTATCATCATGCATCTTTACGCCGGCTCAAGATCTTACATCCTTATAACGAACGTAGAAGCTGAGGACTTAAATAAATGTTTCTTGAAATCAGCCGTAGACAATCCTGTCTGCAATGCAAACAAAGCAAGAGGTTACTTTTAAGAGCAAGAGGTTATTTTTAGTGCAAAAAAAGGGGGCTCCTGCGTAGCGTTTGCGTGTGTTAAAAGTGGGAGAATGCCTGGGGCCAACAACAGAACGGAATATTTTAAATAGATTGTATCAGTTTAATATCCCTGAAAAAGTGGGATATTGTTTGTAGTGGCAGTGGAAACAAGTTGACTGCTTCAGAGTCTGGGCTGATAAAAGTGAACGAGGGAGAACATGAGTGACCCCACGATAGAGAGTCCAAGTCGTGAAAATGACCGGCGAATACTGATCATGTTAACTGTCTTCATCTGTCTTGTTGCCGTTGTCATTTTGGTTATTGCTGCTATAATGTTGTCATTGATAATATCTCGAAATAATGATGTTGATGATGATGCTAAAGGATCAAAACTTGACGCCGTGGTACAGGGTAAGCAAACGTTACAACTTTTTAAAAGTCCGGCTGTCTACTCGTAAAACCCTCGACTAGCGATTAAAAGCTTCTAAACTTGCCCTGTCATATCTCGGTTTAGTCCGCTCTTAGAACTTTTTCAAGAGCCCGCGCACTTGTTTTGCAGTACGTATCTCAGCTAGGGTAAGTTTAAAAGACAAATTTGTTTCCCGGGGAATTTTACATTTTGTTTCAGTATTTTTGCATTCCTGATTCGGCAGGGGCACCCAACGACTGTTTTCTGTAAAATATCTGTTCGCAGAAGCAAATATTGCCTAGAATATTCTATTGCTTGAATACGGCTAAAAATTTCTAGAAGAGCGTTCCATTCAGGTACAATTTTCGAAGCTTATCTAAAAAATTCCATACTATTTTCTGAAGTGTAATTTTTCATCTTTTACACCTTATGTTAGGCTAATTTTCGTAGAAAAAGAAAAACCGAAAATTTTCGGATTCAAAAATGAGATGGAAAGAAGAAGAAGAAAAATTCTCACCGAGTTCTTAAAACGTTCAACTGCATCTAAAATTTTCGGAAAAATAACCGTGAAGCCCGTGATCATCGGAATAGCAATGCGATCGTCGTATTGCGTAAACTTGAAAATGTGCGATCAACGTTTTTACCATGATATATCAACAACAACAATGAACAACAACAACAACAACAACTTTATTCAGTATTACCATTTTGTACAGGTGTTACTGATTAAAATAACAATAATAAACAGCTAAGTTTAAGGAAATGCAGATATGATAGAACGGTAGAATTAACTATTTTTCTTTCGTCTTTCAAATGCTTGAAAGATGAAATTAGCAGCTAGCCTGCTGATATGTGAATCAGTATTGTTAAAAAGAAAACAGACTTTATCATGGATATTGTAATGTGTAAATATATAATGTATTTCGACGTCGTTGATTTTAATAAAAAGAGTCTTTCTCAAATCATCGTATTGATGACAGTGAAATAATATGTGCAGTTCATTTTCAACCGAATTTTGGTTGCAATGATCACAGATTCTAAGGTCTTCAGGAGTTTTGGGGATTGTAAATCTTCCAGTTTGTATTTTTAAATTATGATTTCCTATCTTAAATTTGGAAACTACACGCCTATGTTCAGGATTCCGGATATGAGTGATGAATTCAGAGTGATTTGTTTCATTTTTAAAGATGGAGTAGAATTTTAGTTTTTTATTGGTTCTTATCAAAGTTAGCTGGTGGTTTTTCAGATGTTTTGACAAATTATTCTCAGCTTTGGATAGGAAAGTAGAAGGGTTTTGAAAGTTAACTGACTGTTTATGAATATTAAGTTGTGTACTCAAAAGATTTATTTTATTTATTAGACCTGATTTATTTTCTTCGGCCATTTTATCCGATATGTTTAAGCAGAGTTTAGCGATGCTGTCAGGGGGTTGATTTTCAAGGTGAATCCAAAATTTGAAAATGTTCATTGTTATTTGTAAATTTAGAGATAATCTACCAAGTTCATTTCTCGATGCAACATTCGGTGAACGTTTGTTTAAACCTAAACACATCTTACAAAAATGTATATGCGTTTTCTCAATCGAGTCTTTATCCTAGCGGCTATAATCACTTTTATCATAGATTCCCCAAACTTCAGAGCAATATGTTAAAATTGGGAAAATTAGTGTATTGAACAGTTTGTGGATGATGTGAATTGGTAATTTTAGAAAATCTAGATAACGACGAGCGGCAAAAAAGGATCTCTTTGTTTTTTCTGTTAAGTTTTCCTTGTGATTTGTAAAATTTGCATCATAAAAATATAAAAAATCAGTTTTAGTTACGTATATCAAAACCATCTAGCGTTTCGGCAATTGCAAGTTAGTGCAATAAGATGAAGTCATTTCCGGTACACGTTGAAATCAAATAATATGTTCCTGTTTCCGTTTATGTAAATTATTTACCTTCTAGTTATGTGGTCAACTACAGTTCAATAAAGTTCGAACCCTGTTATAAAAACAGCCTGTCTTCGATAAATGGGTTTGTCAAATGGTCTAAAGGCAGAGCGTGAAGCTCTTTTTTCACGAAAATTTATATGTGTAAAAAAGCAGGATTTTTACATAAAAAGACAGCTTTCCTACCAAAATATATTTTGTAAAAAAACAGCTAGTTTATAAAAATATATTTCTGTAAAGAAGTCTTTTTTTACAACCGTTCAATTTGTTAAAAAACAGGAGTTTTACATAAAAAAGCAACTTTTTTACAAAAGTATATTTCTGTAAAAAAGCAGTTTTTTTTACAACCGTTCAATTTGTAAAAAAGTAGCATTTTAAAATAAAAAAGCAGCTTTTTTACAAAAATATATTTCTGTAAATAAGCAGGTTTTTTAAAACTATATGTTTGTAAAAAAGTGGGCTTTTTACATTAAAAAAGCAGCTTTTTTATAACAATATATTTTTGTAAAAAGCAGTATTTTTACAACCGTTCAATTTGTAAAAAAAAAACATCTTTTCTACATAACAGTGACGCTTTTTTACAAGGACCGTTTTTTAATGCCACATATATATATATATATATATATGTCATCATTCCGTCACGCGAAGAACAGAAACTCCACTGAACTCAGCAAACACGTCTGGACTCTTAAAGAAAACAACATCAACTACTCTATCGCCTGGCGCATTCTATCTTCACACCTGCCGTACAACAGCTCAAGCAAACGATGCAACTTATGTCTTAAAGAAAAATTCCTTATCATCTGCCGACCTGAACTCTCTACACTTAACAAACGTAATGAACTCGTGTCTTCCTGCCGCCACAGAAACAAAGCCCTATTGCGCAACAACTGATGTAACGAACCTCGCACTGAATAAATTATGTAAATCAGTCTAGTATATAAGTAATGGTAAAGTTATTCTCATTAAAATCCCCTGATGAGTGGGCAACCACGAAACAGGCTTGTAGGGATACTTATGTAGTTACTTGTTTTCTTCCGTCAACCATACGTATATATATATATATATATATATATATGTTGCATAAAAAAACGGTCCTTGTAAAAAAGCGTCATTTTTATGTAAAAAAGCTGCTTTTTTACAAATTGAGCGGTTGTAAAAATACTGCTTTTTTACAAAAATATATTTTTGTAAAAAAGCAGCTTTTTTACGTAAAAAAGCTGCTTTTTTACAAGTTACCTGGTTGTAAAAATACTGCTTTTTTACAAAAATATATTTTTGTAAAAAAGCAGCTTTTTTATGTAAAAAAGCTGCTTTTTTACAAATTAGCCGCTTGTAAAAATACTGCTTTTTTATGTAAAAAAGCTGCTTTTTTACAAAATATATTTTTGTAAAAAAGCAGCTTTTTTACGTAAAAAAGCTGCTTTTTTACAAGTTACTTGGTCGTAAAAATACTGCTTTTTTACAAAAATATATTTTTGTAAAAAAGCAGCTTTTTTATGTAAAAAAGCTGCTTTTTTACAAAATATATTTTTGTAAAAAAGCTGCTTTTTTATGTAAAAAATCTTTTTTGTTACAAAAGGTATTTTTGTAAGAAAGCTGCCTTTTTTATGTAAAAATCCTGCTATTTTACACGTATAGACCATTTGACAAACTCATTTATCGAAGACAGGCTGTTTTCCATAGCATGGTTCGAAATTTATTGAACTGTAGTTTTCGTGCGGCTAGTCACGTTCACGTTCCCGTGTCCCCTTTATTGTGGGGCATTTAAATTCCCTTGTTAACTCGCTGACAGCGTTAAAAATTTACGTTCTTTTTATTCTTTTTATTCTTTCTTCTTGTTTCCTTTGTCATTCAATTTTCCAGGACCTTCTAATTGTTGGATGCGAAGAAGGAACAGGCAGTAATTTCATTTGTTATGCTTATCGGCTGAGGTCACGCACGGCAGTAACTGCATGTTAGGCAATAATAGAATAGCTGGGTTATTCACTGTCTTATTTATAAGCAATGCCTGTCACAATCTCTTGCAGCAACCAAAGACTTCTATTCTCTCCTTCATTGCTACTTTTGTTCAAGCCGAAAACTGTACAGAATATTGTTCTGTATTATTTATCTATTTTCCCAAGGTTATCAGCTGCAATGATCGGTTTAACTGTCAACAAAATACTTGGCTATAATGCTTTGGTGCTCTTAGCAGTGGATAAATAAATTATAACTCCATTTCTAGCAGAAAATCTCCAGCAAGAATCAACGACAGCAATTGTTAGGCAATTTCCTGTATTATGTATGATGCGCTAAACTTCTATCACGGGATTCATGCTATGTTGAAATCCATGTTGATGCATGCAAGATTGTCATGTTTGCGTTACAACTTTAAGCTTTCAACATGATGTAGGAACATGTTCAGTCGGCTAATCAAGCAGAAGGAAACGCTAGCCTATAGCTACAAGCGTACATACACTCGCTTGTTAGTCTAATTTTGCAATACAGAGAGCAACTTGTAAGGCCATAAAAACAGCAGACCACAGCAGCCGATTTGTTTATAAGAATTAGGGACTATAAAGGCGGTCTGTAACGTACGACAATGCGTGTTTTATTTTAGAGATCGAGAAATCAGCCAGAAAACACTTGTAAAGGCTAAACAAGTTTAATATGAACACTAACTGAAATCGCCAGCAACATTTAGAGTATGACCGTTTTTTTACAAAATATATTTTTGTAAAAAAGCTGTCCTTTTACAAATATATATCAGCGTAAAAAAACAGCTTTCTTACGGTACCGTTTTTTTACACAACATATATATATATATATATATATATATATATATATATATATATATATATATATATATATATATATATATATATATATATATATAACATATATATTTGATTTTTGGGTTAAAACCTAATTGGTTCGTGACTTAAAATAATGCAATAACATTCGATTTTTGTGATGTTATGATGATAAAGCACTTTTATATAATTAAGTGCTCCGGTGCGTAAAACCACGATTAAAAGCGAATTATCCCTCTTACTGTGCTCTGAAAAATCCCTTTTTATTAAACTGTTTCTTTTTATTAATTATACTCTGGCTGCGAGGTGAGCTGAGGTGTGAAACCACGATTTTGACCCTTAAGAAAATGACAGTGTGAGAAATCGGCATCAGAGCACTTATTATCACCTACGAAATTAAAATGCATGCATGTTTACGCCCGTTCTTCAAATGCAAACAAAGCAAGAGGTTATTTTTAGTGCGAATAAAGGGGGCTCCTGCGTAGCGTTTGTGTGTGTTAAAAGTGGGAAGGTGGTAAGTTACACGCTGGTAATTGCAAATAAAACTCCAATAAAACAATAACATAAAAAAACAATGGTCGCCTTGAGAATGCCTGGGGCCAACAACAGAACGGAATATTTTAAATCGATTGTGTAAACTTAATATCCCTGATTTGATTGTTTGTAGTGGTAGTGGAAACAAGTTGACTGCTTCAGAGTCTGGACTGATAAAAGTGAACGAGGGAGAACATGAGTGACGCCACGATAGAGAGTCCAAGTCGTGGAAATGACCGGCGAATGCTGCTCTTGTTAACTGTCTTCATCTGCCTTGTTGCCGTTGTCATTTTGGTTATTGCTGCTATAATGTTATCATTGATAATATCTCGAAATGATGATGTTGATGATGATGCTAAAGGATCAAAACTTGACGCCGTGGTGCAGGGTAAGCAAACGTTACAACTTTTTAAAAGTCCGGCTGTCTACTCGTAAAACCCTCGACTAGCGATTAAAAGCTTCTAAGCTTGCACTGTCATGTCTTGGTATAGTCCGCTCTTAGAACTTTTTTAAGAGCCCGTCCGCTTGTTTTGCAGCAGATGTCTCAGCTAGGGTAAGTATAAATGACAAATTTGTTTCCCGGGGAATTTTAAGTTTTGTTTTTATTTTTGCATTCCTGTTTCGGCAGGGGCACCCAACGACTGTTTTCTGTAAAATATCTGTTCGCAGAAGCAAATATTGCCTAGAACATTCTATTGCTTGAATACGGCTAAAAATTTCTAGAAGAGCGTTCCATTCAGGTACAATTTTCGAAGCTTATCTAAAAAATTCCATACTATTTTCTGAAGTGTAATTTTTCATCTTTTACACCTTATGTTAGGCTAATTTTCGTAGAAAAAGAAAAACCGAAAATTTTCGGATTCAAAAATGAGATGGAAAGAAGAAGAAGAAAAATTCTCACCGAGTTCTTAAAACGTTCAACTGCATCTAAAATTTTCGGAAAAATAACCGTGAAGCCCGTGATCATCGGAATAGCAATGCGATCGTCGTATTGCGTAAACTTGAAAATGTGCGATCAACGTTTTTACCATGATATATCAACAACAACAATGAACAACAACAACAACAACAACTTTATTCAGTATTACCATTTTGTACAGGTGTTACTGATTAAAATAACAATAATAAACAGCTAAGTTTAAGGAAATGCAGATATGATAGAACGGTAGAATTAACTATTTTTCTTTCGTCTTTCAAATGCTTGAAAGATGAAATTAGCAGCTAGCCTGCTGATATGTGAATCAGTATTGTTAAAAAGAAAACAGACTTTATCATGGATATTGTAATGTGTAAATATATAATGTATTTCGACGTCGTTGATTTTAATAAAAAGAGTCTTTCTCAAATCATCGTATTGATGACAGTGAAATAATATGTGCAGTTCATTTTCAACCGAATTTTGGTTGCAATGATCACAGATTCTAAGGTCTTCAGGAGTTTTGGGGATTGTAAATCTTCCAGTTTGTATTTTTAAATTATGATTTCCTATCTTAAATTTGGAAACTACACGCCTATGTTCAGGATTCCGGATATGAGTGATGAATTCAGAGTGATTTGTTTCATTTTTAAAGGTGGAGTAGAATTTTAGTTTTTTATTGGTTCTTATCAAAGTTAGCTGGTGGTTTTTCAGATGTTTTGACAAATTATTCTCAGCTTTGGATAGGAAAGTAGAAGGGTTTTGAAAGTTAACTGACTGTTTATGAATATTAAGTTGTGTACTCAAAAGATTTATTTTATTTATTAGACCTGATTTATTTTCTTCGGCCATTTTATCCGATATGTTTAAGCAGAGTTTAGCGATGCTGTCAGGGGGTTGATTTTCAAGGTGAATCCAAAATTTGAAAATGTTCATTGTTATTTGTAAATTTAGAGATAATCTACCAAGTTCATTTCTCGATGCAACATTCGGTGAACGTTTGTTTAAACCTAAACACATCTTACAAAAATGTATATGCGTTTTCTCAATCGAGTCTTTATCCTAGCGGCTATAATCACTTTTATCATAGATTCCCCAAACTTCAGAGCAATACGTTAAAATTGGCAAAAATAGTGTATTGAACAGTTTGTTCATGATGTGAATTGGTAATTTTAGAAAATCTAGATAACGACGAGCGGCAAAAAAGGATCTCTTTGTTTTTTCTGTTAAGTTTTCCTTGTGATTTGTAAATTTCCATCATAAAAATATAAAAAATCAGTTTTAGTTACGTATATCAAAACCATCTAGTCATTTCCGGTACACGTTGAAATCAAATAATATGTTCCTGTTCCCTTTTATGTAAATTATCTACCTTCTAGTTATGTGGTCAACTACAGTTCAATAAAGTTCGAACCATGTTATAAAAACAGCCTGTCTTCGATAAATGGGTTTGTCAAATGGTCTAAAGGAAGAGCATGAAGCTTAAGCTCTTTTTTCGCAAAAATTTATATGTGTAAAAAAGCAGGATTTTTACATAAAAAGGCAGCTTTCCTACCAAAATATATTTTGTAAAAAAACAGCTAGTTTACAAAAATATATTTCTGTAAAAAAGTCTTTTTTTACAACCGTTCAATTTGTTAAAAAACAGGATTTTTACATAAAAAAGCGGCTTTTTTACAAAAGTATATTTCTGTAAAAAAGCAGTTTTTTTACAACCGTTCAATTTGTAAAAAAGTAAGATGTTTACATCAAAAAGCAGCTTTTTTACAAAAGTATATTTCTGTAAAAAAGCAGTTTTTTTACAACCGTTCAGTTTATTGTAAAATTACCGTAAGCTTACAAGACTGCTCCTAATTACAAAACACCCTGTGATGAAACAAAAACCCCCAAAGCAACTAAGTACGACACCGCCAGATACGAAAACTCAAAACTACTTTGTGGAAAAAAGGGATCATGTATGAAGATAAAGCAAAAACAAATCCAAACTAATATTGCATTTTGCCTACACTACTCAGAGAGACACCCACCCAGCATTTATTCTTCATGTTGGGTGGGTGTCTTTCTGGGTAGTGTAGGCAAAATGCAATATTTTGTTGGATTTGTTTTTGTTTTATCTTCATACATGATCCCTTGAGATATTAACGAGTGGTGATATTAACGAGTGTACCACTAAGGTCCGTAACTGTGATGCAAATGCTTTCTGTGATAACACTGAGGGATCTTACAACTGCGCATGCTGCCCTGGATATACTGGAAATGGAATATCGTGCGCCGATAAATTATCAAGGCATTTGCTATTAAAACTGGAGGGAACAGGGGGAGGGGGCGTAAATTACGTCGCTGCTCCGTTATAAGCAATATTTGTTTGGGTTTGTTTTGGTTTGTCTTAACATCTTAGGTTGCTGAACACAATTTCTCTAAATCTGATTTATCCCTTTACTGTGTATTTTAACATCTTTATCATTACATAAAGAAAAAGAGGGAGGAAAGGCTGATAAAAAGTTTAACAGAAAATAATGTTTTTGCGGCCTTTGACATATCACGTGACCTCAGCGCGGGTCTGTTAAACTAGAGCTGAGCATGCGTACGTGAGAGCCTTTGTTTTGTTGACTTTCATAAGCAATGTAAATAAACTACAATATCTTTAAATCTACTCATTAAAATATGACGAATGCCACGCCCAAGCCAATGAAAGCGTCAAAATATCTTTTCAGCAAAGGAGTTTTGTGACAAAATCAAGATTTCCATAAAGGCTATTTTCTTGAAGATTTTAAAAAACTGTTCGTTACAATTTTGGTCAAGTGGTTTCTAAAAGATGGGGGTTACTAATCGAAAGCTGTGTTCAATTTTCTAAGAAAATCCAATGACTGAATTTTGCTTAAGCCTAATAAATTGAAATTTTTTGGCTTGTTGTCAAACTTCCATGTTGCCATGGCAACGATCCAAGTCCCACTTTTAACCTAATAAATGTCATGTCTGATAAATATAGATTGTTTGTGCTGAATCAAAATTTTAGCGTTATACCCGCAATGAGTCTTAAATAAAACCCCAATAATTGGTTATGATCCACAACCTATCAAACTGTGTTCAGGCACCTTAATTCTCTCCTTTCAGATATTAACGAGTGTACAGCCAACGTCCATAACTGTGATGACAATGCTTTCTGTAATAACACTGAGGGATCTTATAAATGCACGTGTAGCCCTGGGTACGATGGAAATGGAACATCTTGCACCGGTAAATTATCATGACCAGTACATTTTTCACAAAAAAAAAAAAGCAATGTATGTATTTTAACTCTTTGATTTTTTTTATTTCACTTCATTTCAAGTTTTCTTTTTCTTTTTTTGTTGTGCTTTTGTTTTTGTTTTTGCTTTTTTGGGGGGTGGGGGAGCTTAAAATCGTTTGGGCTGCAGTATTTGAATTATGTTTCGTTAAGAGCCATTATGGCTCTTGGTTTCGTTGATCCGTTTTGCCCGCATCATCTTTAATACTTTCTTGATAATTCTTTCCTTTCAGATATTAACGAGTGTACCACTAACGTCCATAATTGTGATGCCAATGCTTTCTGCAATAACACTCAGGGGTCTTATAACTGCACATGTAGCCCTGGATACACTGGAAATGGAACATCATGCATCGGTAAATCATCCTGCCTAATGCATGTAAAAACATTTTGGCGAGGTCCAAGAAAGAAGCAGTACCCCATAAATGCATTAAGTAATTCTCCAAACTTATCTCTCTCAAACTGTGTTCAGGCACTTTAATTCTCTCCTTTCAGATATTAACGAGTGTACAGCCAACGTCCATAACTGTGATGCCAATGCTTTCTGCAATAACACTCAGGGGTTTTATAACTGCACATGCAGCCCTGGATACACTGGAAATGGAACATCATGCATCGGTAAATAATCCTGCCTAATGCATGTAAAATGATTTTAGCAAGGTCCAAGAAAGAAGCATTACCCCATAAATGCATTAAGTAATTCTCCAAACGTATCTCTCAGCGTACTTATAGAAGCCGGTCTGATAAAGTACGAGCTTTTTCTTGGAAAAGGCACCCTGTTGTTTGATTCTTGCATGTAAGCGGCCACCTCCCGTATGAGACCACCAATACACGTCGCATTTTGTTTGGTCGATTAGAATACGAGAGGCTTGATTGTATGTTGTGTTGTCCGAAAGAGAAGAACCTCATACGTAGAAAGCTTCCCTATCCAAGGTTTATTATTTTATTCATAGACGTCATTCTGCTGAAAATAAGGGTTTTTACCTTCCTTTTAGATATAATGAGTGCACGTCTAAGGTCCATAACTGTGATAATGCCAATGCGTTTTGTATTACTTTCCTTTCAGATATCAATGAGTGTACGACTAACGTCCATAAATGTGATGCCAATGCTTTCTGCAATAACACTGATGGATCATATAACTGCACATGCAGCCCTGGATTCACTGGAAATGGAACAGCATGCACCGGTATGTCATTACCATCAATACTTGTAAAACTATATTATGAGGTCTGAGAAAGAAGCATCCCATACATAGAGTGCTTCTCTCCGTATTACCTTAGGGTGGATTTCCAATGTCGCGTAATTTTTACGCGCTGCTGCGTAAACTTTACGCAAATAAAATAGAGGCAATGCATAAAAGGTCGCACGCAAACGTAAAAGTTGAATTTCGCTCAACTTCAAGTTTAAGCTCGACACTTTGTACCTTGCCTCTATTTTATTTACTCGAGTAAACTGGGCTGCAGTATTTGAATAATGTTTCGTCAAGAACCATTATGGCTCTTGGTTTCTTTGATCCGTTTTGCCCGCATCATCTTTAATACTCTCTTAATAATGCTTTCCTTTCAGATATTAACGAGTGTACCACTAACGTCCATAACTGTGATGCCAATGCTTTCTGTAGTAACTCTGAGGGATCTTATAACTGCACATGCAGCCCTGGATACCCTGGAAATGGAACATCATGCACCGGTATATATATTATTTGTTTATTATTAAAAACCAAGCTAACAAAACTCCTGATGCCCGTTTGGATATTCATGCTCGAGGTTTTTGGCAGAGACAGAGATCTGCATTCTTCGACGTTCGGGTGTGTCACTCTAATGCAGACTCTATGTATGCGGAAAGAGTAATGGAGATCGAACAGGGAACGTTCACTCCCGTAGTTTTCACGACCACAGGTGGAAAGGCGGATGAGTGTGTTAAGTACCACAGCAGACTTGCGGAGCTGATCGCAAGTAAGAAGGGAGAAAGTTACTTAAGCGCAATTTCCTGGATAAGAGCTAAAGTATCTTTCGCTATCGTACACTCTGCAATACTATGCTTGAGAGGCTCAAGATCCAGAAGAAGACAGCTAGACTTTGTTGACTCAGACCTACAGATCGATAATATTAGAGCCTGCCCGAATTAATCTGTTTTGTTTTGTTTTGTTTTTTTAAGGATCTTTTTCTAAAGAATTAGGAATTTTAGGAATACGAGATTTTATTTTTTTTTAATTTGTTTTCTTTTTTTATCACAGACGGAAATTCTCTTTTGTAATGACTTAATTTAAAATTCTGGACTGCCTGCAAGAGTCATTGACTGCATCTGAGCCACAAGGAATGTATTGGCGAAATCGTTATTGACAAAGCGATTGCTATTTTTATGATTTATATAATTCTTTACGTTATATAGTGCTTAATTCTTACTTCAATATTTCTGTAAATTATGTGCATATTTTTGTTGCTAAAGTTCAACAAAATTATTATTATTATTATCATTATTATTATAAACGGAGTGACAAACGGAGCCCCTTCCTAATGATCTGCGTCAGCTCGTTACTTTGACACCCGCTCAAGGAGGGCTAGGCGTACCCGACTTACGGTTTGAGGCTCCACAGCAGTTTGCTGATTCTACGTCAATAACTGTCGCACGTAGATTCTGGCGAGAATTCCACGGCAGAGTTAAAAAGACAACATCAAGCCTTGAAAATTGCGTCGGTGAAATCCAGAATGGAAAGTATTGATTCCACTCTACCCTCGGATCTGCTGCGGTCAGTTAACCAATCGAGAGACAAAGGTGCGAGCTCATGGCTTAGCGCAGCACCTCTTGTCGATTAAGGTTTAGTGCTGAATGAAAAGAATTCAGAGACTCTCTACGTTTAAGGTATAATATGCCCCTGACCGACTTGTGGTGAGAAGTATGCCATCTGCCATGCCCTGTCATGCAAAATTTCATGTCAAATTCTGCCACTCATCTGTTTCTAGTAACGTAACAGTAGCCTTTTTTCCCCTCCTTTTAGATATTAACGAGTGTGCGACTAACGCTCATAACTGTGATGCCAATGCTGTCTGTAATAACACTGAGGGCTCTTATAACTGCACATGCAGCACTGGATACACTGGAAATGGAACATCATGCACCGGTATATATATTATACTTACACTGATATGCTCCCGCTCTTGCAAATGTTTATACCTGCCAACTCTCACGCCTGCGGGTTGAAAACTTCGATCTCACGCCGGCTCACGCCTGCATGCCAGTTTCTCACGCCTGATTGAAAAATGTGAGTTGTTGCCGTCTTGCTTGACACAATTTCCAAAAGTATGTTAACTCAGACCCATGTAAGGAACGAAAACCATGTGTAAATGAATAAATAACAATACCTTCCTCGCGATCTGTGATTTTGTGGATAAGCGTTTTCTAAGTAACTTCGCCTTCGGCAGACTTCGGACGTCTTCGAAAGACTTCGGACTTCTTCGGAAGACTTCGGACTTCTTCGGGAATCTTCGGAAATGATCGTGTCGTCTGCAAAAATCCCAGAACTCCCAGGATAAAAATCTCACGCTTATATCTCAGAAACAGTTGGCAGGTATAAATGTTTACGTAAGAGATCCGAGTGAAAGAGTTAGTTTTGTTTTCCCGAAAGTCCTGATGTTTCCCGAGACGAAGTCGAGGGACTCGAGGGAAAACAAAACTAACTGGTTTCCCCAGGGACCTGACATTAAGTGTTTTGTTATATTTCTGGACTTTTACTTCAACAGCAACAAAAGAATAACCGGAGAGAACCAAAACAGTCGACTCGGCACTTATAAGAACACAAATTTAATTCTCAAAACCACTGAATGAATGATTTACAAAGTACTTCCCTTATATTATCTGCATCTTTTTCCTGCACTAGCTACTGTTTCTCTTCTGGGATATATAACTTTGAAAATCGTTTTTAGCTTGAGGCTTCCTGGTTGTGTTGTTGTGTTCATCCACGAAAAGAAAAACTGGCAGTGTTTTTCCCGCCTTCTGTCACGCCACTTTCCACCATGCCTTGATCACGTGCTGTAATCATGTATCCCGAGCGGGGTACATTGCTTAATGTATCACGATCGGGATACATTTGATTTTAGTCAAGGCCACTTGACCAAGAATCATCTAATGGCAGTCCCTGTTTAGTTGAGTGAAAGTCTAGGAATATAACAATTATTACTATTTAACAATTAATGAATGAGGCTGAGTATCTTATGAAGAATTATGGAGATCGAGGATTGTGTTATCCGTCGAGGCCGTAGGCCGAGGTGGATAACACCCTCCGAGATCTCCATAATTCTTCATATGATATGAAAGCCGAATTCAATAACTGTTTCATTATTCATTCAAAAAAATTCCTAGTTTAAAAAAATAGCTAAAACATGCTTAACTCCATCGATCCATCGATGTTAAGTTCATCTACGATGGTGCACGTTTAGGGTTGTTCAGCCCCGCAAAGATTCTCCAAATAGCAGATGTCGCCCTTCGAGTTGTTTTCTTGCTGTTCTTGCCATGTTTTTAGCTATGATTTTGCCTAGTTCTTACTCTTGAAACGAGTGAAATGTTTGCCATTTTTGTTTCCACAACCAAAAGAACTCAACCTCGTCCCCAGGTCTTCTCGGTTAACGGTGCATTAACCTGCAAAAACGCTGCATTTTTTACGTCATTTCCTCGCTAAACACAAAATTCTTCCAAATTTGGTCATCAGTAACTAGTTAAGGTGAATTAAAGGTGTGCTTTTAGCCAATCAGAATCGGGGAAATATTTTGAATGAATAATAATACTCATTAAACATATTATTATTAAACATATTCATACAACTAATTTCTCTCGGTGGCTTTACTCGACCATAAAACGAGGAGGTTTTATCTAAAGTGAATAGAGGAAGAATTATGAGAGAGCCGTTTATTTTGGACGCGAACCTGATGACTTCCGTATTTGAAGGAGCTTGACAATCTGGCTTGTTTTGACTTCGGGTTTGCTTTAATTTTCTAGTGCCCTTTATCAGGAATTTTACAACAAATGGAACCACGGGGCGACAAGGGATTATTCAAACATTCATAGTTCCGCACACTGGTGTATATCTGATAAAGGCCTGGGGTGCCCGAGGAGGAACACACTCGACAAACTACGGTTATTTTCCTGGAACGTTCTATGGTGGTAGAGGGGCAAGGATGCAAGGAACGTTTACCTTGAATAAAGGAACTGTACTGAATATTGTGGTGGGACAACGCGGAGGAGATTCAGTGGAGGTAAGAGGTGGACAGTCCACTAACTTGACAGCTGCTCAGCTGAGACTGTCTGTAGAGGACAATGCTGGAACTGGGGGAGGCGGAGGGAGCTTTGTTTATACAACAAGTAACGTGCTTTTGTTAGCTGCCGGAGGAGGAGGGGGTGCATCTAGCGGGTATCACGGGGTGGATGGTCAGGCGTGTACTAGCGGCACCAGTAGCGTTGGAAGATTTTTAAGTGATGTTCGTAGCGGAGGAACTGGAGGGAATCCTGGTCAGTGTAACAGCGCAGGCGGTGATTATCATGGGGGAGTAGGTGCGGGATGGTTAGGCCAAGGTTGTTCCAGGGCCGGGTCTTCACACGGTGAAAGAGGCGGGTCACGTGCTCAGGGCTGGGTAGGTGGACGTGCTGGAGAAATGAATAGTGGCTACAACGGAGGGCCTCCCCCTGGGGCTGTAGGAGGATTTGGCGGTGGCGGTGGCGGATCGGAAGATAATGGTGCATCAGGAGGAGGTGGTGGATACTCTGGGGGAGGTAGCGGCACATACCCAAACCAAGCAGGAGGGGGAGGGGGCTCTTACTGTAGTGGCTCAACTTGTTCAGGCGTGACTGGGGGTAATTCAGATGACAATGGACTTGTACAAATCGTACAATTGGCTGTCTAAACCTGGCTTATGAGAAAATGATTTAACTTCCATTGTTAGTTTGTTACTCATTATTATTTACATATTTCTTTACACAAACTATCTACAATCGTGGACAACAGTCTTGTGATCCATTTGCATTTGTGGGGCTCTCCTTAAATCACACATGCTTAAACCCTCCCCTACCCCACAAACAAGGTTGCGCGCGTGTATCCAAAATTTCTCCCGAGTTTCAACTTTTTTATAGGGTGGTAGGAGGATATGAGATATTTGCAAAAAGGTTGCACTGTTTTATGAGAGCACCCAGAAATTACAGAAAAACACGAATACTGCATTACTGCCCCAAGGACGTTTGTCCAGTATTGTAGTAGGCATCCACTGCTGCACACATAATATACAGTACCGCATATTCGTGACAAATGATCATTGTGGTTACAGCGGTTTTGTGCAGACTTGCCTTATTAAACTGATAACAAATTGAACAGGAATACACCGAATTGAATAAATTGTCCGTTGCATATAAAGCACTAAGCTACAGTGTATACCTCGAGCTATGTTTCAGGGGCACCCAACAACTGTTTTCTGTAAAATATTTCTTCGGAGAAGCAAATACTGCCTAGAATTGTCTATTACTTAGGGACGTCTACAAATTTTTAGATGACCGTTCCATTCATGTGCAATTTTGCACATTTCACTGCCCAGGTTAGGCTATTTTTCGTACTAAAAGGAAACTCAAAATTTTCCAACTAAAAAATGTGATCGAAAGAGGAATCAGAAAGATTCTTACTTTCGGAAAACGTTAAATTGGATCGAAAAGACTCAAGTTCCCCTAGGATGACCGAACAGGTACAAAATTTATTGCGCCGCTTAGAATGCATTTCTAGAGATCTAAAAGTACTCGGGATTTCCTATAACGTGTTTTCAATGTATTTAGGAAGAAACCGTCGTTGGGTACCCCTGTTGTTTTCTCGCTAACACGAATCGTATAATTTTAGTGCAAAATCCCCGAATGAGAGCACTCGATTATGTAAAAGGTTTTTAAAAGTTTAAAACCAGTAAAGGAGTGTGCCCGCAACCCTGTTATTCTGGACTCCGCAATAACGGGAGTTTCCAGTCAGAAGTGCTTCCAGACTGCTTGTGACTCGATGTCCACATATGAGTGCAAACTTAATAGTTGCAGCCATTGATTTGTCGCAATTGTTTTTTAAGATCATCTTCTTTTGTCAAGTGAATATTTCTTGACAAAGCCAGTTGATAGTGGAGCTTGTTAAACAAAGGTGTTTTTTGTTCTTTGGTCCATCATGGTAAAAACGTCCGGTTTCAAAAAATCCAGTCGGATATGCAGACAAAGAATTCATGACACACAGAACGTTTAACTGTACCAATGTAATCTATTTTCAATGAAATTTCCAGTTCCAAATTCAATTTAAATTCTAAATATTATCACCTAGGAAGCTGAAACGCCATGTTTACGCCCGTTCCTTGCCGTATTTTTGCGTATTCTTGGATTTCTTCCGTTCAGTTTTAGTCAGAATTTCAGCTATTTCGTCTTCGGTTAGCCGTGCGAACGATTGTTTTCATTTTCATTTTTTTCATTTCATTTCATTTGTTGGCTTATTCAGATACTTACAATAATTTTATTTTCTCACTGCCCACAAATGGCAAAAGCTAGTCTAGGCGGGCATGCGCAGTGTCTATATAAAACAAACTACGCACTCCAAATGGTATATTAAATTAACAGGTCAACTAAAATTTTTTAAGCTGATAAAAATAATTATATTAAGTGCTGAAATCATGTTTTTTTAGGAGGTTACTTCAATGCTAATTAGGGCATATGGGCACAATAGTGACAGAAATTCAAACAAATCTTCATACATGGGCCTGTTGTAATCAATATGCAATGTGTGTAATGTTCCACAAAGTGGCTGAAATAAATGTTGGTATTTTAGATGACCGGCTATTTTTTTGTGTTTTTACTGTAATATTTATGAAATGAAGGCAGATATTTTTTAGATATTTAGAACATTTTCGAGATATTTAGAAAAAAAAATCGGGATTTTTGAAACATATTCAGCCGATTTTTCGTGATATTTGTATCTAGGCCTAACTTCTGTTCACACATAATGATGGTGATTTTGGCGCGATTTCTGTGACGTAGCGAAGCTGCGCCGCGCCGATCTCAAAAGTGGATGGTTACATATCACATGGGTTTCTGCCGCTTTTCGTCGCAGTGTGATCAGGTATTCGGGCCGTGGGACGTAAATGAGTTAAGAAGCAAGGATTGAAACCCACCGAGAAGGAAGTAAACATTCAGAGGTGAGGATTGAGTTTTAATGTTGAAACCTCCTCGGGAAGATGTGCGTGAACGACTTGTTCCAGTTCTGTGTCGTCATTGCTAATCCTACTATACACCCTGTATAGTTTTGCGACTTTTTCATGTCGGGACGAAAGGCTATCGGGTATTGTGTAGGCATTGGTCTTAGGTAGGGCCGGTTTACATGGAGGTGGGGGACCCCAGATAGGTGAGGTAACATTTGGCGGGACACCCCGGCTATCATCTAAACGTGATCAATTAAAATGAGAGATTATATAGACAGGCGGGTTACCCGACCTAAGCGGGTTATCTCACCTACCTGGGGTCCCCCACAGGCCCTTAAGCTAGGGGCGTAATTGTGACAATTCGCGTAACAACGAGCAGCTAAACTTTTATTTAATTCGTGGCGATTCCTCAGGGACCCTGAGACCCTCTTTTGTTTTCAAGGATCCATGATATGCCCTCATATATAGGTGGCACGATGGCATTCGGTCCACAATTCAACCTTCTTAATTATGTTAGCTGTTTGTCGAGTGATTCGTTGCAACTTTTTATTACATAAAGGAAATCTAGACGTAGTATCGCCGCTGCTGTTAAAGACAAGGTCTCTGACAGAATTGAGGCAGTTAATTGAAATCAATGTTGAAGGAAATGAAGTACCTTTGAAGTTTACAAGTGTACTTCAGGAGGTTTGACTGAAAGTGCAATGGTTTAACAAGGAATAAATACAGCGACATTCAGGTTTGGAATTTTGAAAATGCTCCACGTAAAAAGTGTTAAAATACTTCAAAACCGTTAGGCTACGACTGTAAACCCTTAGCGGCATTTCCTAAAGATTATCTGGGACGATTTTTAAGTCTTCGTGACGTTTATGTCAACATTGACATTGCCATGGCAACTCAGTTTTGACAGCCATGTATTTCAAAAATTTGTTTTTATCGTATAACTGACAAAGACCTAATTTCTTTGTTTACTTTATTAATATCGTAGCGGGACTCATTATCACTGATGGTTTCGTACGGTTCTTCTAAATCTTTTCCGCGCTCTGATAATTGGTTCTTCACTTTGGAGAATATTTGCGGAGCTGGACAAACCTAAACGTACACTATCGAAGATAAACTTAACATCGATGCAGGTAAGCTTGTTTTAGCTATGTTTTTAAACTAGGAATTATTTTGAATGAATAATAACACAATTATTGAATTCGGCTTTCGTATCATATGAAGAATTATGGACTCCGAGATCTCAGAGGGTGTTATCCGTCGAGGCAGTAACACCCTCCTCGATCTCCATAATTCTTCATATGATACTCAGCCTCATTCATTAATTGTTAAATAAGATACGTCAGCTTTGTAAGAGAAGATGGACCTATATGAAACCCATGCATATTAAACTTCCTGGACCCATTTTGGCTTATGCGCAATCGCGAGGAACAAAAACACCTGCCTAATTAGATCCAATTAGCAGCAAGTTATGTCATTAGTGTTGGAAATCTCTATTTCCAGTTTTCCGGTTTTTCCCTAAAAATTGGCTGACCGCCAAGGTTTAAAGGCGCACAAAACTACAAGGCCCGTACGGACGAAGCGTCTTTCTGTTTTTCTCAGTGTAGCATGAAGCACACAGGGGAATTGATCAACCAGCTCTAGACGAAACACTAGTCCATCTCCTGACAGTTCGTCGGAGGATACCTATTCACACACTTGGGTGAAGAAAGATAAGGTGGAACAAAGTTTCTCGTCTAAGGAAACAACGCAACCTAGACTTACAGATTCCAAGTTCACAGTTTTAACTTCTTGGCCACATGTCTCCACACGACAAAAAGGTTCTAACTCAAAAAAAGGTCAGTCGTAAAAAAACTAAAAAACAAAACAAAAACAAAAACACACAGTAACTGACTTTTAGAAAGTATGCCTTTAATGCAAATTGGTAAAAAAATTGTTTATTCTATTGATAATTGGTGCAAACTGACCAACCCTTTAAATGTCTTATGGTTCCCTTATTTGGCGCCGGGAGAAACACTGAATTGTTATTAACGTAACTCGTCCGACATGAAAACTAAATGGTGATTGCGCGCTACCAGTAGCACACACCTTTTAAGACCTTTAAGGACATTCGATTCAATATTGACTGACGTCCTCGATAGCCCACGTTCGATATATTAAAATTCTAACATGACCCCGAGGCTTTCTGGTTATTTTTCCATATTTGGTTTGGTTTTCTTTATGTTCAAGTCTCTTCTGGGAATTGCAAGACAACAGAGTCGTGAAAATTTTGCAATTTGACCCTAAAGCCTCGGAGTCATGTTAGAATTTTAATATATCGAACGAGGGCTTTTGACGAGAAATGTGCTAGTTACAGTCGATAAGGAAAGCGTTTTTGTTATTTTTGGAAAAGACAAACAAATCTTGAGCTTTCAGTGCAGAACAAGCTCTTGCCCTGCGTACAGAGAAGGGAACAGGTGATAACTACACATAGGCTACCGCCGCGAAATTATTAGTGATCGAAGTGCACGATAATAATCCTAATTTCCCTTTACAAAATATGTAGGTTATTCCACATGTAAGGCTAAAGCCTTTGCCATAAGCCTGTCTGTCATGGGCGCGTTTTCCTTCATGGCCTTTCTCTCCGCCAGTAGGCTCCTGAAAAATAAAAATTTTTGAAATGAAAATCAGTACTCCACTTTAAATTTAAAATACAACCTAACCTCTTCTTACTAAACCCACATAAATACGGTACCTCCCTTAACAGGGGCAGTTCTTTTGTCTCTAAAGATCAGAAAACTTACATAAACCGTACCTTAAGGCTTAAGCCAAAAGTCGAAGTTTTTGTGAGACGAACCAAAGTTAGTTAAGTTCATGAATGTTTCGACGTCTGGTTCAGTTAAAATCGTCTGCAAGAATTTGGGTCGTCCAACACGTTCTATCTGTATACTTCAGACAGATAGAAAGTGTGAAGATCGTCTCCGAGACAAACGTCGATCTTCAGCAGACTTTCTAAAAGTCCTTATGTTTTTTCCTGGTTGGTTATTTAAATAAATGCTATTTTAAAGACACCGAGACTTCGTCGCTCGCTCGGTCGCTGCGCGACCTCAAGCACTGAAGCCCACTTCGCTCACTTTTAATAACTTATGAGAGGTCGTATGTTGATGATAATGTATGTTTAGCCTCGTTCGATAGAAACTTTATTGCTGAGGTTACTCAATTGATTATTTCGACGCGTCCTAAGTTCACTATCTGACCCAACAGACGATCTTAACCTAAATCTTTAGCCTAGGCCTTAGATAAGCAAAACAAACTTTGCACGTACATCACGCATTTTCTGTGCATTTCTTTGCCGTCACTGCACGACTACGACGTGAAAATGCCTTTTTTCACGTTTTGTGGAGGACGTCAACAAACTACAATGACTTTTTTTTTTTTCATTTCTTGAATTTCGATACAGTCCTTTAGAATTCAATGTCAATATTTGACAAACTGAACGAAATGAAATAAGCGCAATAAAGCTTTTAAAAGCAGCGCGAATTCACTTGTGAAGTTTTCGTAGCCGTAATAATTTATGTTTAGCGTTTTCGAGCATCTAAAAATTATAATTACGTCGTGTCCACTCTCTCTCGCTGCAGAATTTGCGTAATCACCAGCTTAGCACATAAATGAACGTCATCTCACCTCACAAACTGGTGATGTTGTTTACTGGTCGAATTCAGAGCAACGTGAATCAGGAACAGATTAAACAGATCTCGCTACGAGCAAAGAGAAGAATCATCATTACAAGTTACGCTGTTGACTTTTCATTTATAGACGTATCGCGAGACGTAGTTCGTATTTTGCACAAGGCAAGAAAAAAACACAAACACAAACAACCGAAAAACAAAACCAAATCCAAAAAAACAAACAAACAAACAAACAAAACAAAACAAACACAAACAAAACAAACACCTCCATATTTCCACAGCAAGAGGTGACATTTATATACAGTACTCTCTGTCTTAAAGACAAGTCTAAATTGTTTTGCATTGTTGCTCAACTTATCGCTCAAACAGCGTCTTGTTTCCAATACAAATTGAATTGTGAAAGAGCAGATATCGGGGTATGCATTGTGTCAACCACAACACTGCTGTAACCTGAATGCAGTGCTATTGCAAAACGATGTGATTGCCTTCACACCGTTGAGGGTGAAACGAGATTAAAGGGTGAGAGTTTTCTCTTCTCCTAAGTTATGAAAGAAGCGTAACCTTAATTAAGATAGCACACATTCTTCCAAAAATCGTTGATAATTTATTGAAAAAATGCAAAACAAATAAATGCTTAATATATTTCTATTTATCGAATTTTAATATGAAGTACAATTAAGAAATGCTCGGGAAAAAATCCGAGCCCCCAGCGGAAATAGAACCCACCACCTTGGATGGTTGGTTATCTATTTTTTTTTTTCGTCAAAACAATCCAAATTTTACAAAGAATTGTAATATGCCGTTCAATGCGTCAAGTCTTGGCTGCGCTTTGTGTTTTAGGGTCTGTTTACATGGAGGTAGGGTACCCCAGATGGGTGAGGTAACCCGCTTAGGTGGGGTAACCCGCCACATGTTACCTCACCTACCTGGGGTCCCCCACCTCCACGTAAACAGGCCCTTAAACTTGATTAAAAGCTCTTTTTCAACGCTTTTAAACATTACACGCCACATTCTTACCTGTGCATTGCTGCCTCCGATTTTCACAATTTTGTAGCGAATAGGCTTCAGAATTTCAACAGCGTTATCGAAATTTCCCTTAAAGAAATGAAAAAAAAAAAAGTGAGAAAAACAAACAAACAAACCTTGATTAAACCAAGGTAAGAGTACAATGCAGATATAACCTTTGGGCTTTCAGAATCATCGATATTATTTAATAAATTTTAAAGGATAATAAAATTTTAATATAGCAGTAACTTGATATCTGTATTAAACGGTGTTTAATTTCACCCAGGGTTCTTCCTTTACATCGACTTTAGGATTTCTCACAGAAAAACGGGGAATCGGTGGGCAAAGAAATTTGACTTTTGACTGACCTTATCAGCTTGTTCGAAAGCTTCGCAGAGGGCGAGACCGACCTCTTTCGATACCTCACAATTTGTTCCTGCACCATCTCTATAGATAAAAAAGCGACAGAAGGAAATTTTTAACTTTCAAACACAATGTTTTGACATTCACTTATATACGCAAAATTACTGTCAATAAAACAAAAGAACGGTGGAACAAACTGCAAGAATGGCATCTTGAACTGTAAATCCAAGATGGCGCGTTCAAAATAGCAGCCTGATGGTTTTAAAGGAGACAGCTAAAAGAATACGGTAAAATATACCTGACGAATTCTCTGAGTGACGCTAAAAGTTTCAAGGTTGCATCTTCATTTTTTGCTCCTAGTGTACACATTAGCATGTGAACATCGTTAAAAACCTGGAAAAAGTACATCAAAATCCGTCACAGGCTGGCAATCTTAAAAACTTTTCCGCTTTTTGTGGACAAGACGGCTAAGTTTGTCACGAAGATGTCTTTGAGTGTTACAAGGTGTTGTTTTGTATACATTTGGTAGCTTAGACCTCCCATTCCTACAGGGCACGGTACGAACAGACCTTCTCGAATATAAAAATCACACAATATTTCTCGTGCTTGAGCACATATCCGAAACATTTCCCAGATTTTAGGTGGCAAATGTACCCAAGATTCGCAAAAAGATTCCCATAACTAAAAAAAGGATGGATCGTGTCTACGACTAGGCATGTAAAAGGTTGTCACATATTCTTAAGTGTCAACTGTTCACAAAAACAGTCATTTCTGGAGATTATGGAAACTAGTTCTAACAACAACAACAACAACAAATGCCGCGTGGTGTAGAAGGGCAATTAAATTTGTCCAAATTTGCTCGTGTGAACATGAATCTATGGGTTAAAATAAGTGTAAACAGACGATTGATCTTACCAAGATATGATCATCTGTATGTGACTCCCAGAGGTGATAAATTTCCTTCCAGCGGTTGCCAACATCAACGCCTAATGACAGTATTAGAGGGTCATGACATAAAATGACAAAACTATCTGGACACTTATTATATCACCTAAAGTCAAGCCTGCATAAAAAGGGTAATGGACCACTGAAATGGACAATTGGCCGCTTGATAAAGGCTTGATAAGCCTTACAAATTAAATTAAATAAAGAATATCACTGTTAAAAAGGACTATTCATCAAGAGGCGAGAGTAGACTCCATATTAGAAATCACGTTTTTGCTGTTGTCGCCATGGCAGTGAGTGTGCCACAGTAACACCAACCTTCCATTTGAAGTCTGTAAAGAAGTGATGACGCGTCCACCAAATCCAACATGGCCCCGGAATGACAGCGCTTGCCAACCTTAAACAGCAATGAGAAAAATAAAGTGTTCAAAGAAAACCACACGTAAACAAACAGACAAACAAACAAAGTGTACGACAGGTTACGCGCCTGAATACTTAACATCTATGTTCGCTACAAGAGGCAGCGTATCTGGACGTACAACCAGGAACTTCCAACAACTAAAGATTTCTCTTTTTTTAAAGCTGCAACAGGACAGAGAACCTTTTATTATAGAGGGGTATCAATCTAGAAAAAGCTCGATTCAACCTTGAAATTATGCAAGAATCCCGCTTTCTTCAAGAGAGCTTTAAAAAATCATCTTCCGAACGAATTTTTATATCAACGATAATTTAATTTTTAAAGTTGAATAATTTGTATTGCATAATATAATGAGCTATATCGTTTGTAGTTAGTTATTTAAATCCTATTCAAATGTATATAATTCTTCGATTTCTGTGTATAGGTTTTACCTGCAGTATTTAATTTTTACTCCATGTTATCCTATTTGATCACTGAAAAAACCTAGATGGGGATGTGCTAAAAAAATGTATGTAATGTAATGTAACGTAATGTAAAGTGGAAAATCTTTGCTGACAATGCTGGTTACCTATTTAACCTCGTTTAGTTTGGTACAAAAACTGACGTAAAGAAAGAAAAAATCGTGCAAAACACAACATGAGATAATAGAAACAAGAACTACAACACCGACGTTTATATTTTTTGTAACTAGTTTCTTACGCATTTTAGCTCTTTGCTTGTAATACAAAAGGAAATATCAGCTTTCAAAAACAATACAAAAATGAACAAAATTAATAGAAATTACGGGTGAGAAACTTGTCGATGAGACTTTTTTATCGTATTGAACAAAGAATGTTTATCTACTATTACGGGCTAAAATTGTCCTGTACCTCCTCGTCATATATATCTACCGCCGCCTGATATTCACCCTGAAAAACAAAACATTGTTCACA
Organism: Porites cylindrica; assembly: GCA_964035525.1. Classification (NCBI taxonomy): domain Eukaryota; kingdom Metazoa; phylum Cnidaria; class Anthozoa; order Scleractinia; family Poritidae; genus Porites; species Porites cylindrica. The sequence continues at coordinate 4,156,031 of OZ037781.1, read as the reverse complement.
AACGTTGTTATAACTTGGAAATTACAGTTAGTTTGTTAGCTTGCCAACACGCGCTTTTAAGTGAGTTTCGCGCATGCGTCTCTTAACAGTGTCTCTGTGGTGTATCTTGAGTGTAATTGAGAGCCAATTGCAGCTTACCATTCACGTGGCGCAAAATTCCTTGCAAGAGAGCATGAGACGGAATGGGGCAAGAAAAATAACACCATTACATCTTTTTAAATGCTTATCTTCTTTCTTTCCAGATGACATCGAAAACAACCGTCTACAGTTAGTATATCCGAAATAATGCATATACCTTTTCGATGTGGTATAAAGCCCAGTGCCAGTAATTGTGACAAGCTAACATTGCTCCAGTCTAAAAGAAAAACAAAGAAACCTAGTGGGTACCATGCGACTCGGCTGGTATAGTGCAATCTGTTGCTGAACAGATGAAACGGAAATGGAAATCGAAGTGTGACGTCACGTTACCATGGTAGCAAAATTTCTATCTCCACAATCGTTCTTGACAGAGACAGCCATTACCATTGACCAACGATAGAAGAATAGTATTGGCCACCACTTTGTTCCTGAGTTTAATCATGCACAAGAAAGTCATACTTGTCAAATTTTTTTCGTTTGCTTCTGCCATATTTGCAGGACCACGGTTTGTTGAGACCCAAAAGTTTTGCTACCATGGCAACGTGACGTAAGGACTTCTCTTGTCCATTTGCCCATTAAATAGAAAGCATGTTACAGCCAATCCCATTGAAGAATTCGTGATAGTATGTTTACTGGTTTCTATCAATAAGGAATAGAGTTAATTCTTTTAATATTTCTGTTGGTTTTTTTAAGCAAGGGAATCGGATGAGCCGTGCGAGCACTTAGGACTGACAGAAAATCGAAAATGGGAGTCGTAATCCGAACTATAATAGTTCGGCTGCTGACTCCCATTTTTGATTTTCTGTCAAGGGTCCAAAAAAGACGCAAGAATCAAAAAATTTCCTCCGCAAATGACTCCCTCGTTTACGATCTTATAAAAGTAGCCGGAAGGGGGATAAACAGAATTGCAAATATACTAAAACCAATCACAATGTCTGTCCTTTCTGCTTGTGACTTCGACAGTCTAGTTTTCGCTAGATCGAAAGTGACGGAGTCGTATACAGAATCGGCGCTCTGCTTTTACTGAATCACTTACGACTCTAGTCCAGTTCTGTCCCTCTTTGTACGCAACATCTCCCCGGCGTTTCGCGGCAAAGAGTAGCCAGAAACGTCTTCGACGGCTCCGTTGCAGGTGAAAACCAGGCTTAATAACTATTTATCATAAACAAGTGTAAATGCAAAAAGAAGAACCATCGTACTGTCCAGTCATTTATTGTCTTGCTAAGAAATTTGATCCCATCATCTTGTCGTCCCTCCATCTCGATCACATGAGCTTCAGCATGAGTGCTCCAACAGTCCTTTGGATTCAGTTCCAAGGCCTACAATGCATTAACAAAGGCAATAAATCAGTAGAAAGTGACCGAAGTCAAATTTGACACACTTGTCCACATTTAATTTTGCGAAATGCTGAAAAAAACAAAACAAATGGTACCGTGTGAATGTAATACTAATGGGGGGGGGGGGGGGGGGGGGGAGGGTTCATTCGAATGGTCATACCATAGGATTTCATTCACAGACTCAAAAGTTAGAACTACATACAAAATAAATAGTACCATGTGAAGTACTGTTGAAGCCGTTTTACAATGATTTGAATGGTCATACCATAGGATTTCATTCACAGACTCAAAAGTTAGAACTACATACTAAATAAATAGTACCATGTGAAAGTACTACTGAAGAGGTTTCATTTGAATGGTCATACCATAGGATTTCATCGACAGACTCAAAAGTTTGAACTACATACTAAATAAATAGCTTTTCCAGTCTACGCTATACGTTTTACTGAAATTGTTCACGATAGATCGTGTAAAAGCGTTAAGCAAATCACTGAAAATGGCTTAGAACGCAGTTTTGTTAAATACTTGCTAAACTCCGTTTAAATAACTGGGCCTTGGGGGTTTCAACTCTACCTTAAGAGCATATTTTTCCGCCTCATTGTAAAAGTTTGTTTCTACAAGACCAAAGGCATACATTCCTTGCAGATACCTGTGAGTAATAAAATCTAAATTAAGGTGGTGTAGAACACAAACCATTTATACAAAACGCCTGTTCATTGTGAAGGGAAGTAACTACATACAGTATACCACAGTATACCAGTGAAAGAGGCCGGGGAAGGAGAACCAAAGAAAGACAAAATAAGAGAAAAATAAGGGTGCATTTCCACTGTCGTGTAGCTTTTATGTGCTTGTCCGGGTACAACTTACGTGGGTGGATAAAATGGACGAAATTAATTTTATGAAAGGTCGCGCATTAACGTAAAAGCTACAAGACCCTGGAAATCCGCCCATACCTGTCTTACTTAGCCTGCGCCACAAACGAAACTAAACTCTGTTTAAGTTCGTCTGCGAAACAGCGCCGGAATCCTTGTTTTAGGCCCCCATCCGTGTATCAGGATTTGAGCATGCGCCATGGTTGGTCTGTTTGTCGATTGCCAATCAGAATGAGAGGAAAAACGAAACGTATTTCCGGTAATTCGTTGAGTCCGTTGGGGGACTAGAACAAGGATCACGACGCTGCTTTGCAGACGTTACTAACCGGGGTGTGAATTACGTTTTGCGACGGGACCTTACGAAACTGGCAACGGGAAGGTCAAAAAAGCAACAGGTTTAATCAGCAAAATAACAACTCTGCAACGTGTGTCACGCTTTTTTGTACATTTCTTTGCTGTGCCTCCACAACCACGACGTTTTCATGGACGTCGCCGTTGTCTGATCATAGGACCCCTGAGCGAATTATTCTTTCTAAAATAACGGTTTTTGCTTAGCGCCCGCGCCTGGGATTTGAAGAAAAGGCTTGGTTACCAAGACTAAGTCAAATACTGGCGGTCAGTTTGAACAGGTTCCAATCGAACGATGCATTTTTTTCGTCTTTTACAAGGGATATATGGGAGAAAAACGAACAGGAAAGACAAAAAACAACTGCTATGTGAGTAACTAAAGTATATTTGAGACAAATTTAACGTTTATTTAGTCGAAACTGATGTTTGTTATAGCTAATACTTTGCCCAGGGAGTGACCTAGAAACTGTTGTGTCTTGTGGGGTACATACGTGTAGAAGAACTACTAGGAAAATAGTAGTTGCCGCCGCTATAGTTTCTGTTGCATGGGACCTGTGACCCCAATTGACAGGGGCATACCCATCCTTTTCGCAAGGTGGGTTCTAACTTGATTGAAATTATTGATTATTCACCCAAGAGAGCCCAATAAATTATACAGTAATCCAGAATGCATGATGCATATCTCACATGTAGAGGTAGAAGAACATTTCTTGATATTTTTTCCCTAGGATTCTTATTTCTCAATTTGTTTTCTGAAGGTCAGTGCATAAAGGGGATACCAAAAAATCTCTTGAACCCTACCTCCTGTTAGCTGTTAGCCTGTGAACACAGACTTTACTTCCGGTTGTCGCCTTTTCACCCGTCCTTTTCACCTGAAAAGGACGACCGGAAATACGTCTGTATTTGCAGGCTAACTCAACCCCCTGGGAGCACTCCTAGTTTGTCCCTACCCCACTGGGCATCTCTGTGTGAAGTTAAGTTATTAAGTTAAGCCTCCTTTGCAGCCATTTTATCTTGTCACATTGTGTGACAAGACAAAGAACAGTCACAGGGGAGACTAGTAAGTCTATAAAACAAAACCATCTCACCCATAAAGTGGCATGCCTTCTTTCCAGTGAGGAAGTACACGGGCAATGGAATCTCTGATGTGCTCTTGGTAACCCATGTAGAAATATGAATCATGAGCCATTTTTAGTGCAAACATGTCTGTTGGATTTTCCACCAAAATATCTTCCCATGTTAGACATGCCTGTGCTGTGTTTCTAAAAGAAAAAAAAAAACAAGCAAACTTTTTTAAAGGATTACAAGTGTCGATTGATACTTTACCTGTAATGCCAGGCAATTTTACAGGTATTTTTTCTAAGTACTGTTTAAAAAACGGGCAGGAGTGCATTACCAAGTTTAAAAACATTTCAGTGCTCGAAGTTAACTTTTTACTGCACTTGCAAAGTTTTGCTAGAGACATTTTTTCTTCTAGCAAACTGGTGAGACCACTAGCAAATTCTTTCCCTTTGTTGGGAGACATGGATGACTCTAACTCACAAACGTTTGTAAGTGGATATTTTTCTCACTCACAGAACTGATTTTCAAAATCATTCGCATTTTCCGAGTTTGCGAGCATTAATTTCGAGCCTGGCATTTCTATAATAAAAATGTGATTGGAACATTTACTGTATAGTAAAAACTGTTTTTTTTCCTTACTTCCCACTATTTGCTTCAAGCTCCCAATAACTTGACCTTTTTTTCAATTTCCCTTGAAGGTTCGAGTTATCTGGGGTCTACTGTTCAATCAAAAGGCAAAAAAAAAAAAACTACCCTTCAGCCCACTCCTGTACAGCTCTCACATGCAGCTTTTCTCTATTAGTGATGCTGCTTGCTGCTGTGGCAAGTGATTGTAGTGTATCCATCCTACTCTTCAGATCCTGATTTACGTGAATACCTATGCCAGATGATATGAGATCCAACCCGCAGGATAGTACATGGCCCATAACTGGAACAAAAGGTTCAACCGAATGACTGAAAAATATTATTACTTATTGATTGTTACCCGTGAAATACATGTAAATGTGGTAAAAAAAAAGGTAATATGGGACTGCAGATAAAATTAATATAAAAATTTTCTACATGTTACACGTCAGGCAAGTATAATAGGAAATAGAGGTGGGCAGTCTATCACAAGTCACTCAGAACCTTCCTGCACCCTCCCCCCCCCCCCCCCCCCCCCACCACCCCCACCATTTCTACAATGGCCATAACAGAAGAGCAGATCTATGGTTAATACCGGTCGGCATTTGATACAGTTGGGAACTCCGACACAATTTTCCACACTTTCAATTTCTAATATTATTTTCTTCTTTCTTTCTGGGATTAATATACAAGTACCACAAGAGGAAAAATGACTGAATATTAGGCTTTATTCAACTTAAAAGTTCTCACGATGCTGTCTTATCTAAACTAATCATGAATGACTATAAAATATAATATGGTAGAAGTTATGGTTGATCCACATACATGTACGTGTACAGTGTACACAAGGAGACTGGGAGGTCAAAATCAAAAATGAAATGAAATAAATTATAAATAAAAGTTATACAAATTAAGTCATGTACATAAGTAATAATGACAATTACAGCATGTACATGAACTTACAGTGTAACGCTTTAAAGCCACTAGAAATGCTAGTGTAGCATTACACTTAATAAACAGTTTGTCAAGTTGTGAGCTCCGGCTGTCAATTTACAACTGCAATCATATGGGATCTTTGTTAATTAAACTCACCAAAAGTTGGATCAGCTGCGATCATCTTAGAAATTGATCCCTCAATACCACCAACGTTAGAGTCATCATACCACCCTGTGTACTTCAATATGATCAGACGAACATTATCAGTTTTTAATATTATTAGTATCATGCACTTTACCTATCTACAGTACACCCAAGGTGTAATAATATACAGCAAAGCTATATTAAGCAGAAACCCTCCATTATGCTAACACGAATGCCATGAGTCCCAAACTTTCTTGCCAGCAACACCCCTATAGCACACACCATTGCAAGAAATATATGTGTGCATTTACAAACCTGTACAGAGCTGTACATGTCATAGCCTGGTTTGAAACCGAGGGGGACTGGGTAAACTTAGATGATCCATGAATCTTGAGATTGAGGCCTGTCAAGATTTTCAAAATTCAGTGTTTGGTGTTAACCAGGCTGACAATGGACCAGCTTCACATGCTAAACACAATTTCATGTGCTTGCTAATAATGCAACAATTAACAAATTTGACTGTCCCATAAAGAGATCTTTATTTGCAAGCTACACCCCACCCTCAGGGGAATGTGCAGGCTGACACTGTCCGCTCGACAGCGTTTGTTTAAAAATGTTGACTCCAAATCATCGGCTTTCTGCTCTTCATGGTTTTATGTAACCAAACATAAATGAAATTAAAAAAGGTATTACAAATCAAGTGAAATCAGTCATTTTATAATGATATACACAAACCAACCAACCTGTGTTAAAGTAGCATCATACATTTTTGCTGCTTCATTACTTGTAGTAGTTAGAGGTAATCCTTCACTTCGCCAAGCCTTTAAAACAAATAAATAATTTTCATTTCAAATGTATTTGGCATCAAAATTTGAATCCACTTGAAATCTCTTTTCAGGTGTTTACCGGTATTTAGTCACTTGGGGTTATAGTGGCGCACTTTAAAATCAGCTCAATTTTATTATTGGGAGCCTGTGGCGGAGCCGATAAAGTTTTCGGTGGCAAGTAGTCTCTGTCTAAAAAAAAGACAAAATGATGGACGCTAACCAAGAAGGCATTGCGTGTCCCACCCCCCTGCAATGAGGACAATCATTTGACTTTTTGAGGGGGGAAGGCTGGTTGTTTCAGATATACAGTATGTAAACAAGAAAAAATGGGTGCAATCAATTCTACCACAAATGAATGAAAAATATGAAAATGAAAAGTTACCCTTATAAAACGAGAAAAGATAGGCATTATTTTTAACTGGGACATTTTCACAATGAGACCCCTCTACCCAACCTCTCTGCCCGCCCCACCAAAAAAAATATATAACATGACAGCATAATGTGACTAAGATTTGATCAAAATTGCATTTACATGTAAAGCTCTTCTAACTATCCAGGTGAATATCATGTTTCTGTTTGACGGGAAGCAGCCTAATATGGCTCCATTATTATTAATATTACTATTATTATTATTACTTCTATTATTTATTTATTTAGTTATTGTTATTTATTTTCAACCAATAAATCAAACAATCAATCAATTTATTTGCCCTTTTTTACATACAATAATAATTACACAGTCTTAAAATTAAAATATAATAGGGCAGGAACTCTCAGCAAACTTTGTAGGGCTTTTCGAGGAGAGCCCCTAGACAAGTTTTTTTGTAAGCATGATTATCATTTAAAATTACATGTCGGTATTATAGATTAAATGGACAAAGTATGTTGCAGCTACTCACATTTTTTATGTTTTAATGAGAATCTCATATATATACATATATATTTATTTTTCTATTTGGGGAGAAAATGAGTTTTGATTTTTTTTCCTAAATAAACAGAATGATTTTATGAGGTTTTATGTCTTTGATGGATTTTGTCAAGTTGTTCCTTTATTTTTTGTACAAACGCCAAGGGATATTAGGTCAGTAGACCCTTCCAAAGGCTTTTATCTCTTGACAAGGAATCCATTGTTGTTATGTCTGGGACGAGCATAAGTAATTTAATATGGGGTCATAAACCTGCCCCAGTAAAATCCCGATAAGTTGCGGAGCCATATCTTGGTTAGATTTCAAGATATCATTTCCAAACTTGGCAGCTTTACTAATTTTGATGTTTTCTTTCCAGCAGTGTTGATGGATTTTTATTAACTTAAAAAAACAAACAAAAACAAGCAAACAAACGAACAAAACAGAACGAGGAAGAACATGGTCTCATCTCCTCACGACGATGTAGACGTACTACCCTTCATTATCGATAAGAAAAAAAATCCTCTGGAACCCAGGGTATAGACGTACGGGACGTACGGTGTAGTTTTTTAAAAAAATATGCGCATGCAACGCAAACAGCTTTAAATCACAATTGCTATTAACAAAATCGCGATTTAAAAACTTCGATCACGATTCACCACAATGATCAACCAAGCCGTACAGTCTGCCAGCCCCGCCAAAATTGAGGCGAAGCGGATCGATCCAACCAGCAGAAATTTTCAACGAGCAAAACTTACACATTCTCACCTCAAGATCTCTCCAGTTAGTGTGCAAATACGACATGGCTGCAAAGGTTTCTGAAAAGTTTATCAAGAGCGAGGATCGGAACTTATACCGGCAAAAGATGGAATGAATGGACTCTTGTGATCGTCACGATCGTCACGGAAAACATTACGCCCGCGGTTAGTAAACGTCAGTGGTAGCCCCCACGGAACAAGTCGTACTGTGTGTCAACGCATGTGCCACACAACAAAAACATCTGTGCCCGCAGACACTACTTTTATATCTTAGGAAAACCGGCTTTTGTATCCCTAAAGCATTTATTTTATTGGGTCCGAGCTTATAACAGGTACTTCTAACTTGAACAAGGAAGGAGTTTTTCTACCTGAAGGTAAGATGGGATAAAAATCCTCATTCTACGCAAAATGTTTTCTCTCATAAAACGCAAGGACACCTGATCTGAGCGCGCGTCGATTCAGTGATCAGCCCTTTAAATAGACAGTTGGGCTTAAAGATTTTAATCGATGTCAACGTGGTCCATGATTCTTATTTTTAAAACTTCTATGCGACATCAAATCATTTCTGATATCGTTTGAAATATCCTGGAAATTGATTTATAGTGTCAGGAAAATCGTGCATTTAGATGGGTGTCTTCAACCACGATTTTAGGCTATGTTCTCCAAATAAACGGTAATCAAATGCCTCCTTTTTCTCCGCTAAGTTTCTTTTGTTCTTTTTCCTTTCCTTTCATGAACTGTTCTTATTTATGGCTCCATCCAGTTTTTCCCTTTTCTTTTTGAGTGCACTGCGGAGGAATCATTGTATCATTATGATATTTCCCATGTGAAGTTATTATTAGTATTCATGAATTTTAGACAGCCAAGGTTTTAACACCTGTCATGTAGTCATTTAGCTGGACAAAGGGCATTATTATTATAATATTCCATCTGAAAAGCGTTGAAAGGAAACTGCTATAATAATTCTCCAGACACTACACTCTTTTAATAAAATGATTCAGTATAAATAAGAGTTTTAATTTAGAAAATCTTGCATTATTTTTTCCCCAAGCATTTTAAAAATATTTAGACACATTTTCATATTTTATTCATAAGGACATCAGCTCCTATGCTAGTCATTAACACAGTCATTGCCTGTTATTTCTGGCTATTGGTGTCTCAGTGTGTATTTTAGCTGTGAACATTTAAAAGGCTGTGGACATTCTAAGTGAAGGAAAATGTCTTAAGACAGCTTTGCTTAAACTCATATATTAATTTTGTGACAAAAACTATAATAATTTGGAATAACTGATCCCACAAGACAAAGTAAGATCCTGCTGATGTAAAAAAATCATCATAGAAATCATACCTTAAAGAAAAGAAAGAAACAGGTTTCCTTATTGTAAAGGTGTTAAAAGGAAAGGTGAAAGTTTCGTTAGTATGAAGCATGCCTAGGGGTATTGCTACTCCCCCCTGGACAGGAAGCTAGTCTAGTATGTTGCCACTACCCATTTATACACCTGGTTGAAGAGAGACAAAGTGGAGTAAAGGTTCTTGTCCATGGAACCAATGCAACAGGCAAGGTTTCAACCTAGATCTCCAGATCCAGAGTTTCAGTTGTGAACAACTCACCCACCTATGCCTCCATTTCCTTATTGCATTATCCCACTATATTTAACCCTTAAGAGTGATCAGCGTGAAATTTCTTGTTATTATGTCAATGCTTTAGAAAACAGAGAGGTTATGAGAATTGAGTACATGATCAGGGAAGATGTGTATACTGTAATTGATGAATTAACAAATTCGCCCCACTACTTCTGTTGAAAAAGTATAGGGACAGTATATGAGAATCCCAATTTTGATATTAGGGTTAAAAGGGATAAAGAAAGTGAGAGGAAGTGGAGGGGGCATTTTTTCGGGAAAGGGCCCTGTTTAGTCTTTTAGTGGAGTTGGTGGGCTCTTAATATTAGGAAGCATACTAGAGGATGGATGCTTCAATGTTTTGTGAAAATAATCTGGTTTAAAGTGGCAATTAATCAGAAGAGTGATTACAGTGGACTGACAGGTATGTTCCTTGTTCAACCTGTCGCTCAGATATTTTAGATTATCATCGGAGTATAATATATTGTGCGTAGTTTAAATTTTTTTACTTTTATATTGTATAAGTAATTCCAATTATTTAATTATAAATTGTGTCCCCAAATTAGTATAGGGTTGTTCCCAAGCTATACGGCTCTGACACGTACATTACTAATGTTTTTTATTCTATTCTGCCAGTATCAAACATTTTCATTAAGGCAACTGCAAGTACTCCATAGAGGTTCTGTCTTGTGCAAGCCACTGTCATTAAAGCCTAAAATGTTACTTTAAATTTACATCGAACTTTCTCAGGAAAAGAATTTTATTTGGTTCTTGAATTTACGTATTACTGGTATCTTTCTTCACAGTGAGTCGTTTCAGTGTTCATCTGAAATGGCTGGAGTGGAAGGTGTCTGCAGCGTTGGTATGGAGTATGAATCTACTGCTGTTATCTGTAGGCCAGCAGAAAGTATGTACTGCTTTATAAGGATAAATAAAATAATTTTCTGTCTAGCATGAGAAAAAAGCTAACTTAGTGACATTTTGTGAGGCCAGCCATTGTTTCCCTGCAACGTGGCGTCTGAGGAACAACTGCAAAAGTATTGAGGATATGTGACTACCAGATCTGGGCAAATTTCTCTCACAGCACAAGCAATCAGAAGCGCATGTTGTTTCCAAAGCAAAATAACCTCAAATAATTTGCATTCTTCTTATTATTTTTTGTTGGAGTTGAATTGTTGTTAAGATAATGCATTTTTTTATAAGTGATAAAATTTCTTTTAGATTACGTGACTGGCTATCCATTAAGGATCATTAAACATGTCTGGGAAACTGCCCACCTACCCCTCCCTGAAGCCAACATTTTGCTCTAAGTGAGAAGTTAGTGTTATGTTGTCTTAGGGGAGGGGTAGGTGGGCAGTTTCCCAGACACGTTTTTAAATGAGTCATTAGTTTTAGGGAGATCATGCCAAATTTGTTTTTATAACCACTGATAACTTACTATTCCTTTAGATTCTCCAGCTGCCTGGAATTTTTTTTAGTTCAAGTTGTCTAAATACAAATAAATAAATAATTATGACTCTCCTACTTTACAGTGTTAGAAATTCCTGAGGGAGTCCTTTCTGAAGAAAATATTCACAGAGTTGATATAATTGAACCAAAAGAGAGCAGAGAATGGAAGAAAAAACGTAAGTTAAACATTTGCTCTTTTTCTGTATTATTATATTAAATTAGAGCAGAAAAAGTAGGTTTTTTGTCAAATTTTGTGTTGCATTTTGCAGTTTGACTGCCTCATTAAAGAGATGCTTCTTATTCCCCAGCTTAACCCATCTATCATTGGAAAGTAACTCTGTTTGTGCTAAAGTGGTTCTTTTAAACTTGCCTTTATTAGTTTGCTTGAAACTCTAGCTTTATATACATTTGCATAATTGTTCCGTTTTATTAGTACATTGTACTTGCATAGTATTGATAATGGGGTTACGTTCATATATGACACTAAAACGTCGACTTTTTACTTGCTTAGTTTTTTTCTGTTTTATCACTAAATCACTGTTGATCATTACATGTGAGAGAGATTCTTGTTACATGTGACTACTTAAATTTTATAGGCACGGTTCTAATTAGTAACTTTTCTAATTCTCTACACCAGTGGCCATTGTTTTATTAGAAATGAATATAACTCTATCTTTTTGCTGATCAAATCATATGAAATAAGTACATACAGTACATCTTGAAATAAATACATGCATATCTGGATAATATTTATTGATCAATTCTATGCAACTTGTGCGCTGGAGTGATCAGATAATATTATTTTGCTTCTTTTATTACTGGCTTTAATAAACAACGAAAAAAAAACTTTCTCAACCTTTCAGTAATTCATAAACTTTTTTACCCCCCAGCTTGTTACCATCCAAAACAAAAATAAATTAAACCATCCCCCTCCAGTCCCTCTTTAAAAAGTACTGTATACTGTAACGCCAATATTAATCCTTCTCAAGACATCCTCCTCTTCCCTATCCACCTCCCCCCCAAAAAAGCCCTTCCATCATTGCTTTAAATTTAGAGTATTCCTTCCTTCTTCGCCTGCACTGTAATTGAAATGATTTTTCCTCCGCAGATTCGAAGCAGCAAATAATACTGCAAAAGAAGAAAGAGTTGTACACAAAACTTGACGAGATCCTAGTTTTTGCTCTCCGAGAAGAGTTTGAAATGTGCGCGGGGCACTCCATTGACCGCATTGAAATGATCGAGTTTCTGACCAGTGTTGTGCATCGGCATTTAACCGATTGTCCAGAGCTCCAGAAGGTGTTGGATCTCCGCGATACAGTCCTGACAGGTCGCGTGAAAAAGGCTTTTCCTAGGGTGGAATTTAAACGGAAACAAATGCGACGCGAACATCACAGAAAAGTGTATCCTTGGAAATATAATTTTTTAGGGGTTTGCATGTTTAATTTCAATTGGCAGGAATTATTATTTTTTTCTCCTTCTCGCACGCTTATTTCTCACATGACTTAACAACAAGAGTGTAAGGGCCCGTCTACACGTAAACGGCGTTTTCGGATACAAACGAGGCGGGTTTCGAAAACGGTCCCCGAGTTGAGTACCCTGGGTACCAGAGGATTTTTCTCGCGTGTGAACGGAGAACTTCGTTTCGTCGGCCTCAGGCCGACACGTGTTCGGACGTTTTCGCGCGGGTTACTTTTTAAGACTTGACCGAAACCGGAAACCGCGCATAAAAAGCCTCTGGCACCCAGGGTATGAGTGGAATTGTTTGAAAATTCTCGCTTATCGTATTCGTATGGACGGAAGATGTTTATGTCATACACAATACAGCGCATGCCTTGTAAGTAGAGAGCTTTAGATTCGAGGACGAGAACGACTACGAAGAGGGCATTTAATTTAAAGTTTTCTCGCCTATTCTCTAAAATAGACTCCCCGGAAAGCTTCAGTGTGCTTTTTCTCCACCAAAATTAGCACGCTTAGGGCCTGTTTAAGAGGAGAGAGGGTTACCCTACAAGACTTGAAATAATACTTGAAGTTCTCTATGGAAAACACGTTAAGTTAACGAAAAAGTGGGAAAATATTATCTTCGTATGCCAAAAATATGGATATGGAAAATATTATCGTCGTATACCATCAACTGACGTGATACAACTCACTTTGACTCTGAAGATGACTACTGCACAGGTTGTCGAAACGTCAGTCACTGTCAACAGCAACAGTCCTATTCAGGACTACGTTCACGCGCACGATCAAACTCAACCTACTTTTGATACCTTATATCGTTCAGGGGTTTCTGATTTGGCTCAGAAATTGGATAATTCCCTTCAAATTGTCAAGATAACTGGTCATGTATGACGGAGGAAAGTTGTCCCGGGTAGGCGAGTTATCCCTAGCAGAGCGTTTACAAGGCAGGTAGGGTAACCATAGCACTCAGGTAGGGGTATGCTAGGGTGCAAAGAAAGTTGGTTTTACGGCTTGCCATTCGGGCAAGTTTTTGCTAGTATCTACTTGCCCAAGAGTCTTTAAAGTACCCCCCCCCCCCCCCCCCAAATTTTGATGAGCAGTACTGATTAGAGTTCTTCTGTATTTTGAGTTTCCCCCTAAAAAAACCCTTGCCCTTTGGGCAAGTTAAAAACAGGATTCACAAGCCCGATTGCCAAATCCAGTAGCCCCGGGCTATCGGACGCGACTTTCTTTGCACGCTGCCTAGCGCTAGGGTGACCTACCTGCCCTGTAAACATGTCGTGTTAAAAAAAAGAAGAAATGTGCGAGGGCCAGGGTAACCCTCTTGCTAGGGCAGCCCTACATGTAGCACTAGGGTTACCCTCCCTCCTTGTAAACAGGGTCTTATTTTTGTTGAAGGAGGTGAAGCCCTCTCCCGACGTTAAATGATATTTCTAACGTTCGATAACTTGTTTTCGCCACTACGACATTCTGGCGTAAACTTGTAGTAGACTGACGACGGCTACCAAATTTTCCCGCCAAAATGGCGTTGGTTCGCACGCGCGTACTACTTAGTATTCAGAAAATCTCGTTCTCGTAGTCATCGTCTTCGTCTTAAGGTGATGGTACACGGGACGAATCGCAACGACGAGTCTTAGCGCCACACAGCGTTGCAATGTTGGAACAGTGTTGTAACTACTCAAGACAATGTCGCAACAATGTTGCGACCCTAACCCTAACCCTAACCGCTGAAAATCGTCGTTGCGAATCGCCTCATGTAACATCACCTTTAGAATCTAAAGCTCTCTGGTGATGTTATCTTACTGTATGTCCATTGTTTTAGCATTTTCATGCGGACGGGCGAAAAAGATTCCAATACACTACTTTTGGACATGTATTTTCTCGAAAACAGAGGAAAAAAATATTCGTTTTCAAATCTATTCGGATACTTGTGGACGAGCATTGAGAATCACGTTTTCTAAATCTCTCCATCGCGAGAATCGTCACAGTCATCTAAGGAAATTTAAAAGAGTAACCCCCCCCCCCCCCTCCCCTTTTCCCAAGAGAGAGGAGTCTAGCAATTATTCGTTCGCCTGTAGACTGTGCATCAGAAACAAAAAATCAACTTCAGTTCTTCTTTCTTGACAACCTAATAGCTGGATTTATGTTAACATAAGACGAAAACTCAGCCGAACTCCTACAGACACTCCAGGTATGTACGAACTTAAAACTTGCGCACATATTACTGGCAGAATGTTCGAGGCGTATCGTCGGCATATTCGTCCTGTTTTGAAAATACTGTAAGAGAGACAGTTTGGTAGGTCGCTCATATGAAGTTTAAAGAGAACAAGACCGAGGATAGTACCTTGAGGAATGCCGCGGCAAGTTTAATGTTCAATGCCTATGTTGAGATACAACCGTTCAGAAAACATCCTCTTCTTACGAAGCTCCAAACAGGATTTGAACCAGTGATGGCAGACGTTTCTAACAACATAACCTTTGTATTAAACCTTGATAAAAGGATAGGATTGTCGAGTCGACAGAGTCGAAATTCTTCTTTAGATCTAGAAAAACCACTGAATTAAGGGTGCGTTTAATGGACCGTATTCCGGAATTAAAATACACAAACGTTTTGTGACATATTCCTTCTACCGTGATTTTTGGACCATTTGGCCGCTATATTAATCAGAGTAATTCGAGCAGAATAAATGAATTGATTCCATATATTCTTATTCTGGAATACAGTCAATCGACCAAGCCCGAAGTCACCTTTATCAAGATCAAAAGCCCAACTTTCATTGGGTGAACAGATTGCAACCCTAACAGCTTACTGGAAATTGAATAAATATTATAGATCTGGTTGTAAACTGTTCTTTCAATGACGTTTGCTGCAAAAGGATTTATAGACATCGGGCATACGTCTGCTAGGTGGCAACTGCTCGCTGGTTGCCTAAAGGATCGCCTTAACCGTAGCTAGCGGGATTTAGCGGTCGACAGCTACATTCCAGGATTTCTTTTATGTCATTTTTTAAGGTGCAAAACCGCGCCAGGAATGGGGATAAGTCAAATACTAGGCGATTTACGAGTTGCCTTAAGCCTCTGTTTCAAAGCGAGGCTAAGTGCGACGCCATTGACACGAACATGATTTTATATTCTCGTGTAAATGAAGTTCATTTTCAAAAGAAATGTTGTGCACTTAGCCTCGTAGTTTATAAACCCAGAGATTTCTAACCATCCAGCATTTCTTACCATTTCTCACCATCCAACTTTATCATCTTTCAACAGTACAAACAAGTCACAAAGCTACCCCCACCAAAAACTGGACACCACTGGTTGCTACACCATCAAACCCGGCCTCCCAGACACCATCATCACCCGTTAGTGAAGATACATTAGCCAGTTTCTGCTCCCACCCTAACACGTCGTACGAACGTTGTCATTCAAGTCCTTTAGAAGTAGCTGAAAGCGTGTCGCCCAGTGAAGGCTCTCCAGAGTCTGTCTCTGGCTTTGATGGGGTACTGTCATGTCTTAGTGCGTGTAACAGCTATGACAATCAATGTACTGAGGGGAATGGATTATTGATAGATGGCGTTGCTATGCAGAGATGGTAAGTCCCGTTTGTTCAAGACGAAGTTGTTACCTCGTCGCAAATCTTTCTAAAATGCTAAAATTATTTAATTTATTTATTATTGCATTCTTTACCTTATTATTGGTAATTAACACTCCATGAAATTAACGCGAATCGTTAAAATTCGCGTTAATTTAAGTCGCATTAATTTTGTTGAGCGTTAACTTCCGCGACGTTAATTAATTGCAGCGTTAATTTCCGCGCTCTTAATTTCCAGTATTTTAACCTTAATTTTGGAACCTATCCAGACATTCTTGACACCTAAAAAACATTAACTACAAGCTTTCTTTCTTTCCATTTACCTTTTGTTTTTCATCTTTCACAAAAGCTAAGGCGAAGGTTTACAATATTTCGAGTTCATCTTCATCGTTGTCTCGTTTTTGCTTTCAGAAGTGATGTCAATATCTTCTCCTATGATTTCGGTCAAGATAATCGCGTTAATTTTACTTTATTATGAAATTCTACCCCCTCTTTCGCGATAATTTTCTTTACTCGAAAGTCGTTTTCCATTAAATTCGCGTTAATTTAAGTCCGGTTGATCTCCAATACCTTTATTTCATGGAGAGTTAATTTCCTATAATAAGGTATTATTATTTCCTGGTCATTTTGAACAGAAAAAGACGCCGTGGAAGCGTATTCCTGGGCGGACTACAGAGTTTTTCGTCATCGATAAAGTTTCACTTCGCTTTCCCTTACCTTACGTTAACTTACATCACGGGTAGCCCAACCTTCGAAATATACGAATTTGTATTGGAAAAAATTGTTTGTTTCTCTAACCTATGGACATGACAAGCCGGTGAAGGCTTAAATGAAAATGGATTACCTTACTTAAGTTGTCAGTTTCTCCTTTCTTGTATGGTCCCGAACTGATTTATGCCGGTTTTAAGGTTTTTATAAGAACCGATTTGTTCTCTCTAAGAAAATAATGGAGAGGAAGGAAACCGGTTCTATTAAAACCGATAAATGAGCATAAAGCTGCTTGGGGACCAGGCACAAAACATTTCGCGCCATTCTTACTTTGAACAACTTGCCTCAGGAATTCTTCTATCCACGAAAATGGTCGAATCTCGCGCGCATCGAGTTACCCATTTTTGGGTACTTTTAAGGTGATATTACGCGGGACGATTAGCAACGACGATTTTTAGCGAAGCACATCTTTGTAACGGTTGTGCGGGAGTTTCTCGTAAGGTCTCTCCTGACTGGTCGCGGAAAACAATGACATGTCCTTCTTTCAATTGTTTCAGTATTGTTTGGGGTCAGGGTTAGGCACCATTGGTGACTTCTCTTCCGAGCAGCTGCTACATGACCCCTTTGCAATGTTAAAACAATATTGCAACCATTCAAAACAATATCGCAACAACGTTGCAACGCTGTGTTGCGCTAAAAATTGTTGTTGCGAATCGTCTCGCGTAACATCACCTTCACACTTCTATAACATAACTTGCACTCATTTTTTATTTGTCTCAGGGTTGTATCGCACTATGTTCAGGATGACACGTCCTTTGTACCTGTTCAAGACGTAGTCAAAGCTTTCAAAGAGGAATACAATGTCGATCTTAGTTATAAGGAATGCCACCAGATGATACTATCTGCCTTTACCACGCCTAGAAACCGTTTAATTGCTAAGAAAACGGTTAGGGTCTCGACATTTGGGCAACAGTATGTCTACAGAGGGATTGCTCTTATTAATAAAGCTATCTGTCTTTCCGACGAAACAAAGGTATGGTGACAGGAAAATAATTTTTTGTTCAATCTGGATAAAATTAATATCAATATCCCGTGAGCAAAGGTTTCTCTCTTGCATAGCTTTATGCGTTAGATAAATTGTTCGCGTGGCTTGTCTTTCACGTAGTTGGTTCGTTACTCTGTATGCTCGCAGGGTAAAATATCCATTTTTTTGCTTTTGATTTCAGCTTTAATTGGTTTAAAATTCGAGGGACAGTGGTGAGGCTTATGTACAACCAATACTAAATATCAAAGCATAGATACGAATTTATTGTAGTCAGGTGTAAAGTTCGCGCCGGCGCAAAAGCTATCCGTTATAGTATGAACTGAAACAAGTCGACATCGTGCCGGAGCTGTTGGCCGAGAGGGCCTGGTGCTCTAAATGTGATATTTTTGTATTTGTATTTGTATTTTATTTTTTGCTCCATCCTATCGATGATACATTAGTTGTATAATATCAGTTAGTACAAGGTTGATTAAACTACGTGTACATAATAAAAAAAAAGACAGTTAGAATAGAGAAGGGCACATTATAGAAAACTAATTATGGCCCTTTAACAGGATTGACTTTATTCTAATATAGCTTTGTTATTCATTAACACACAAACACGCACACACGTACACACACACGCACACAAGTCAATATTGAGCAAGATAATATTTTTAAGTGCCTTTTTATTTGAACATTGACTTCCGTCTCAGTGGATTCCGGTGTCTCCACGTTTGTCACTTCCGCTACGGTCTGAATACCTGTTCAAACTATCCGAAATTTGGCACTCCACTCTCTAGCTGGGTGCGGCGCAGCGCATCTTTGCACCGTTCCCTATTTGTGAACAAAAGCCCTATCTTGTATGGTTTTCGTACCGTGTGCCGTCGTAAGAGTTATCCGGTAGTGTGAACATCGCCTATAAGCTCACAGTTAGGTTTCTATCTTTAGCAATTATTGGAAGAATGTTCGAGTAGAACAGGGCGCGAATCCATGAATTATGAGCTACTTGTGCAGAAATCGTGGGATCGGCAGCTGTGTAACACTGGATACTGCTTTTGAATTACATTTGGTCGTTTGAATTTCTACAGCTGTAGTGTTGCTATAAGCCCGACTTCCAGTAACGTAGGTTCCTCCATTAAGTTAAGCCCCCCCCCCCCCCCGGTAGGGGGTGGTGCTTATTTAGTTAAAACCTTTTTGAGCGGTGGGAAGCTTAATTAAGACAGGGGGCTTATTTAATTTAGAAAAAACGATAGCACCAGTTTTCCATAAAGAACTAGAATACAAAGTGCACAACCTCAAGAACAATAAGGTTGGAGGTCATGCAGAATCAGATCCATCCTTGATCAGTCCACACGAAGTTTTACAGTCGTGATGGATTAATACAGTCTCTCGTTATTTTTTAGTGAAGAATAATTAGGGGAGGGGAGGGGGGCTTGTTAACTTTCTTCCCCTGAAAAGGGGTGGGGGGGGGCTTATTAGTGGGAGGGGGCTTACTTGAGAGGGTGGGCTTAATAGAAGATGTATGGTGTGCTATTTTGTACATCTCTTTTCCACTTCTAGGATTAAGACAAAGGCTATTTTTAATAACCCGGTCTAACTTCAATTAATGACTCGTTTTAGGATCCTGAAGCATCTAAGAGTGATCAACTCAGTTGCCAGTCAGAGAACCCTGCAGGAGAAAACGCGCACGCCTGGAGACAAAAGATCCGGGATATCACAGATGAACGCGATCAGGCGCTTATGGAGCGCAACCAGGCCCTCGCGGCCTTAATGGAATTGGAAACGAAACACGATGAAGCTAAGCAGACTATAGAGAAGTTAAAGAAGGAAATTTTGTGCAAAAGCGCTGCTGAAAAGTCTTCAGAAACTTTGAACGAAACAAGAATGAAAGAAGGTTTTTGTCTGAGGAGTCCTGCGCAAAGGTTTAGTGTCACGCAGTGCGACGGAAATTGTGACAACTTTTCTAGTGTCGTTGGAAAAGATTCAGACACTGATCTTAACAACAAGCACTGTGATTGGTTACTCTTGAGGGAAGTTGTCACGCAAGCAAAGGAAGAGCGTGACTGTTTACTTAAAAGGCTGGAGATTGTCAAGAGTGAAAGGAACTCTTATTTAGATCGATTGCATTCTTTGGAGAAGGAAAACCAACAACTAAAAGATGATGTAGGGGTGAGAAACTCGGAGTTGCCTCAAAATCGCCTCTTGGATGACATTTCACGGCATTTTCAAACAAGATACCAAGGCGAAAACGACGCGAAAGGAGCACTGAGTTCCGCGCTTTCTCATCTGAAGTCTAAACGGTAAGAGAAAACGAAAACGCCCTTTTACAGTTGTGTTCTCAGTGCCCTGGCCTTTGAATAGAAGCGAGGATGAAGGTGACCTGGTTTTGTTACAAATCTTCGTGGTTTTCACCTGTTCACGGGCATTAATTTTACTGGAACCGTATAACGTACTGTGGTACTATCACAGAGCCTGATTTACTTGTGGTTTCAAACCGAGTACGGTTGGGTACGAGTCCGTTAATAGGGAGCTTAAGCAGAAACGACGGAGACGGCTACGAAACGTCACTTTAAAAATGAATTCTCTCTGCCTCGAATTTTATCTCGTTTAATTCGTCAAATGTTGGCAAATTTTTTTGGAGTTGAATTCTAAAGGACTGTGTCAAAGTTCAAGGAAAGGAAGAGAAAGTTGTTGTGTTGTTTTCCGGTCCTCGACAAGACGTGAAATTTGTTACTTTCATGTCGTAGTCGTGCAACGACGGCTAAGAAATGTACAAAAAAGCGTGATGCACGTGCAAAGTTGTTGTTATGTCAATCTAAACCTCTTGCTTTTTGCCTTTCTCGTTCTCGTCGCCGTCTTCGTTGCTCAAGCTCCCTAATTATGGGCCAAACAACACGGCACCCACAAAGTCCCGAAAGAGCTCACTGATCTTTACACAATCCTCAAGTCTGCTGTTGATCGGGCCAATAATGAACGAAATACCCCCATTGAAAATGTCCAAAATTTGCAGAGAAAAATATGGCCCTCCGGACTACCTTTCCGGTAATCCATTGTAAATTTTCAGGTTTTCTAGTTTGTCTTTCCTTCAATATTTGCCATACACCAAAGTGAGGATTTTGTAACGCTAGGTGTGCTATTTCTGGTTATGTAGATCTTTTGTTGATAATCCCATAATAATATACGGTTTTGTACCCAGTCCTGGTGTGAAAACGGACAATGTTATTATAGGAATAAGGCCCCCTTCAGACGCCGCTCCACTCATGTGCCGAACCTAACGGATGAATTAAGTACGGCAAAAGCGCGGCATCTGAGTCAATTTGGTACGGCAGTTTTAGTTTGGTGCGACAAAAGCGTTAAGTACGACAGACTCTGTCTAACATTTTTCGAACTTAACTTAGGCTCGACAAACGGTGCGCCGTCTGAATCAGATGTCACGCCCATGTCACTCCAAACTCGAACTTATTCAATTAGGTTCCTCCCATGAAAAGTATGGCGTCTGAACCAGGCCTCGAACGATTTGCCCTTAAAAAGCAAGGAAGCCTGTATTATAACAAGGTCACCCCCAGCCTCGCTTCCGTTCAAAGCCCAGGCCACTGAACAGACAGCTGTAAAACGGCCTTTTTCATCGGTTGTGAGGGTTGCATTCATTTGAGACATAAGAAGGTTGGACTGATGGTCCTGTCTTCCTAGAAGAGAGACTTTGGCTTGTGCAAGGAAAGCTCAGGCTATTTGCTATGTCATTTGCTATGTCATAGCTCAGGCTATTTGCTATGTTAGGAAAAGTAACTGCAAAATACCTTGCACCTCGTAACCAATCATCATTATCATTATCATTATTGACGTTTTATCGTTATAATTGACAATTATTAAAAACTGAATCATTGGATAATGCAATTCTAGCGTTTTGATTGGCTTAGCCGTTATGGTATATGAGCCATTATACCATGCTCTCCATATATGGTTGGTGTACGCGTCAGTTTAAAATTGGAAGCTAGCTGAGAATTTTTTCCGCGAAGGATAGAATGGCGCCCGAAGCAAATCGTTTTAATTCATTTCTTAGAACACTAGATAATGCAATTTCATCGGGAAAATAACAAACAAACAAACAAAAAAGCCGCAAGAGCTTGTTTGAAAGTTTATCGCAAAACACATGAAAATACATGGAAATAAAGTACCTTGACCAGCTACGAAAGAAGACAAGTGTTGTTTCTTCGTGATTGCGAAGCCACTCGCCGAGTCACTCGAAGATAGATAACTGCGGCTTGTTTATCCGACATGAAGGATATACAAATCACAAGCAACCAGAATACAGGCTATTCAGCCATTCACTACAGCAATCGAAGCGTCAGTATAGCTTCTTTTTCGTTCAGCAAAACCAGCTGGTGGCTTCAAACAACTTCATAACAAGCGACCGAGGTAATAGTTTTTCTCCGTTGTTCTTAACTTTTGTAACTGCACCGAAAATCCAAATTCACAGTAATTTCGACGGCTGTTACTTTTAAAAAAATTCTTTTTCTTCACATTATCTGCCAGGTTTTTTAGCTGTCCTGCTGTGTAAAATCCTAGAATCTCGACGAGTTTTTAAAAGTGTTCATCGCTACAATGTTTTGATTTTTCATTCATCCAGACCAGGCGAGTCCGTTCCCGCGTTGACAGTTTTGATAGACGTGTGACATGTGAATAGCGGAAGTCCCTTGTCTTTTCCGGTTTGATCTAAAGTCGGGGAGTTTGTTTTTAAGTTTGTTTTTAAGTCGGGGAGACTCAACGAGATTTTGTGGGCGTTTTTAATAAAACAATTATTCCACTCGCGCTTGTTGGATATGAGATGATTATAGCCAACTCGGCGCTACGCGCCTCGTTGGCTATTTATCATCTCATATCCAACGCACCCTCGTGGAATAATTGTTAATTATTAAAAACTGAATCATTGGATAATGCAATTCTAGCATTTTGATTGGCTTAGCCTTTATGGTATATGAGCTAATATACCATGTTCTCCATATATGGTCGATGTACGCGTCAGTTTAAAATTGGAAGCTAGCTGAGATTTTTTTTCGCGAAGGCTAGAACGGCGCCCGAAGCAAATCGTTTTAATTCATTTTTTAGAATACTAGAAATGCAATTTCAAGTAAAGAAAAAAGACAAAAACAAACAAAAAAGCCACAAGAGCTTGTTTGAAAGTTTGTCGAAAAACACATGAAAACAAATGGAACTAAAGTACCTTGACCAGCTACGAAAGAAGACAAGTGTTGTTTCTTCATGATCGCGAAGCCATTCGCCGATCGAGTCACTCGCCGATAGATAACTGCAGCTTGTTTATCCGACATCAAGAATATAAATCACAAGTAACCTGCTACAAATACAGGCTATGCAGCCATTCACTAGAGCAATCGAGGCGGCAGTATAGCTTCTTTTCTCGTTCAGCAAAACCAGCTTGTGGCTTCAAACAACTACATAACAAGCGACCGAGGTAATACCGGTAGTTTTTCTCCGTTGTTCTTACTTTTATAACTGCACCGAAAATCCAAATTCATAGTAATGTCGACGGCTGTCACCTAAAAATTCCTTTCCTTCACATTATCTGCCAGGTTTTTTAAGCTGTCCTGCTGTGTAAAATCCTAGAATCACGATGAGTTTTTAAAAAACTAATGTTCATCGCTACAATGTTTTGATTTTTCATTCATGCAGTCTAGGCGAGTCCATTCGCGCGTTGACAGTTTTGATAGACGTGTGACATGTGAATAGCGGAAGTCCCTTGTCTTTTCCGGTTTGTTCTAGTCGGGGCGATTCAACGAGATTTTGTGGGCGTTTTTAATAAAACAATTATTCCACTCGGGCTTGTTGGATATGAAATGATTATAGCCAACTCGGCGCTATGCGCCTCGTTGGCTATCTATCATCTCATATCCAACGCGCTCTCGTGGAATAATTGTTAATTAGTCGCCGGAGGCGACGTGAATATCGGCGAATAGTCATCGAGACGAAGTCGAGGTTACTATTCGCCGATATTCTCGTCGCCTGAGGCGACTAATTGTTTTAGTATAATTACATTGATGATTATTCGAGAAAATAAAATTATTGATCAATTTCCGACTCGGAAACACCAACAAATCTGGCTGCCATTTGAAAACTGCGAGCCTTCAATGTTATAATCACCGCCCGGTGACTATAGCGGGATGAAGCGAAGCTCCTAGCCAATCATAACGCTCTATTTTCGATAATCATTATTGTAATTATACTAACAAATTCTTATTTGCATGGTTATTTTTATTATTATTTTTTCTCATTATTTTTATTCATCATTTTCTCCTCTTTTTATCTGCACTGTACAATGATTACATGCCAACTATGTATTTTCTTCGTAAATATCAGGAAACAGATTTCACCGTCAAGACTAACAAAGTCTCCAAAATATGAAAATTCAAACCTTAACGAAGCACACAAGGAGCCAAACAGTTTAGACCATCAGACAGCTAGTCAAGAAGTCTGCGCTCATTCTCCAATCCCAACACACAGCGAAGCTTCGTCTCCAGGCAACTTGACTGCTTTTAATGGTGAAAGGTTCATCGACAAAGAAGGTTTATGTAATATTGTTTCTAGCAAGATAAGCAATAACTCTGTTAGTAATAACTCAACAGTTGTGTCGCACGGCGAGGAACAAGAAAGTAATGATGACTTTCTTGTCTTCACATCTGGTAGCGAAATGATCGGTTTTACGCGACATCCGCTCGAGGACTGAAAGAAAGCGGGATATTGTTTGAGGGGACGAAATGGCACACTCTAGGAATTCTAGCGTATTTGATCCTGCGCAATATTATAGTTGTTTTTGATATTATCTTATTTTATGTCATTTTTACTGCTTGACTGTTTTTATTTTGCTTTGTTTGTTTGTTGATGTTGTTTTGTTTAGTCTCTTTTTTTTAGTAACCAAATCAACTAAAATTATTGAGATATGGGGAAAAATTTCCCGAAACGAAAACGAGGTAGAACGACAGAAATGTAGCAGAAAGAATTGCAATGATCGCTCAACAGTTTCTACAACCACTGAAAACAACACAAAAACTATTAATTTCTTTATTTATTTACATATATATTCATTTATGATAAATATTTATTTCAAAGCAAACTGTTAAGCAAATATCTTTATTTTTTTCTCGATTTTCTCACTGTCTTTATTATAAATTTTCTTTGCTTTCTGGTCCTTCATAGTAAAGTTCTTTCAATCCCCAATAACAAGTGCAACTTTCCGTGTTGCAGTATCCAGTTTTTCACGGAAACCTCCTCGTTAAATGCAGCCTTTTCCTTGAGGAGTCATGTTTAAAAAAAACATTAAATGATTACACTGAGACCTGATTGGCAAGGGTTTAAACTAATTTGATTATGAGTTTTCTGAAAGACTTGGGAATTTCTTGTTTGTTTCTTTATTTGCTTTGTTGTTGTTGAAGTTTTTGTGATCTAAGCACTTTAATTTTCTGTTGAAAACCAAATCTTACTATTTGTTTCTTTAATTTCTTTCTTTTTTCATTTTATTTCTTTTCCTCTCTTTCTTCTTTTTTATTGAAATCAACAACACTATCATTTACATGGCACCCATTTTCTTGATCTGCAACCTTTCGGTGTTTTTTTTTTCCTTCCTTCCTCCCTATCTTATTTCTTTCTTTGTTCCTTTGTTCCCTTCTTAAATGTTTCTGTTTGTTTGTTTCTTTCTTTCTCTCCACATTTGTTGTCGTTTTTTGTTTGTTTGTTTGTTTTTGTTTTCATCTAGGAAAGCGATAAATTTATGACTTAGTTTGAGCACAGAACACTACTCTAGACGGGGATGGTGTACCTGTCAATCATCGCTTGCGTTAGTTTTATCGCCTACCCTCGCCGAAACAACTTAAGATTTTGGTTACGAACACTCGACAACGAAAACATTTATTTTTAAATAACGAAAATAAATGTTTCGTTGTAATCCTTTCGTAGCACGATGTACAAGTATTCTCTAGTTAATGCGCTGACTCCTACGATAGGTTGCACAACTAGTTGTTTAAATTTGTTTTAATGTTTCATTTTCTTAAAAGTCTTTGCGTACAATGTTTAAGTTAAGAAGTTATTGCTTAAATTTCGAAGGTATTCTTAACTTCGTTTTGCGATATTTACATTGAAATATAGAAAATGATAATTTAATATGTTTCAATTGGTTTATACTAAGTAGTTGTACTGTAATTGTGAAATTTGAATCACGGAACAACGTACATCTAGCCTGCGAGTGGGCTCTTTTTTTCGAGTTCGGGGAAACTTTTTGGCGGTGGAGCAATAATTTGTAGTCTTAACCCCATGAAAGCCGGTGTATTTTTAAAGGCTCTAAAACAAATCCTTACCCCCATCTTATAAATCAATACGTTTAATCCCACGAAAGGCTATATCATTGTTCAAAAGGAGTAAAATAGTGTTGTAAACCGTGCGGCAGCTTGGATTTTAGACTTATGGTGGCTCGATTGGGTTTTTTAGGGCTACAATACCTCCCAAGTTTGAGCATTACCTACTATCCAAGTTCAGGAAGAGAAATATTTTTTTCGTTGCTTGCGCAGCTTACTTCGTCAAGAAAACGTGAAATTAGCCAGATATGGACAAAAAAGTGTGATGCACGTACGCGTGCAAAGTTGTTGTTTGTCTTTAAGTTAATAAAGCTGATGCTCATGTCGCAACCGCAAACGCACCATTTTGATTGAAACTCTCCAACTGGATACATCAGGCTCGCGTTAAGATAGCAGTTATAAGTTTAACCGAATGCGCGACAGCCTTAACCTGTTTTTAAACAGGTTTTACTTGTTCAAAGTTTATTTATTCGTCCATGCCGCTGGACGCCGGCTCGATCAAAGACGGTCGCTTACAGTGGTTTTTCCGGCTCGACGGAAGAGGCTCCGGCTCGCAGGCTCGCACATTAGCCACCCCCAGTGACTTAGAAGTTGTGTAATTTACAGAAGCACGTACCTTGGGGAATACTGCCACTAGACCAATAGAGTGTTTTCATATGACGTCACGGCGGCCATATTGGTGTCCCAAAACAATGAAATGGCGGCCATGTTGGTGTCCCAAAACAGTCCTATGGGAGTTGAACTCTTTTCTTATGCAAACGCTTTCTTTTGTTCCAATAAATTTGCATAGATGCTAGCCACGTAATTGAAAACGCTCCATAAAAAAGGCGGCTTTTTGTGTACGTAATGTCAACCATGGCAACACTAACATGCTCATTCATACACTTAATTGGAAAGGTCAATCCTCAGGTACCCCTAAAATTAAGCAAAGCTTGCATTTGAAAGAAATTTTAAGACCTTTGCTTTTTCTAAATAACGAAACAATTCATACAAAATACATTCATGTGTACCGGGCGGGGAGGCGGGGGGGAGGAGGGGAGAGACGAGGTATGGGACCGAGAGACGATGTTCTCATAACTTGCAAAGCGGTCACTCTGCGTGGTGGTCAGCGGACAATTGCAGTGTTTTTCCCACAGTAAACATTTTTGACAGTAGAGAGAAGCGAACCGGCAGACGAAATGGTTAAAAAACTGAAAAAATAATATCATGCATCTTTGTTTTTCTTGCATATCATATTTGTCTTTTGGTACTGAAATTTAGGGGGAAACTAAACCGCAACCGTGTTAGATCTTAACCAGCAACAACACGCTCGATCGATTCGTAGGTTACATCGTTTTTGCCGGGCGAGGACATCAGGTCGAAGATTTCTCCGGTCTGAGCCTCTACAAAATTGCCAAACGAGGCTTCAGTATGTCAGATATGGCAATATGGCGGCCTTTTAATTCCACTTTCATTGGAGCTCCCGTGTTGAAGAAACGATTGTTTTTTTTATTTTTTCTGCATTTTGGACAAAATTTGCAGAATGAAAAATCAGTCTAGGACATCTTTCAAGTAGGACAAGAAACAACAATTACGGTTGAATTTGGTGATCACAATTTTCCTCATTGATAGCTTGAAACTAAGGAAGTTATAACTCAACCTAATTTCAGTTAGCACTTGTAAAAGATGATAACAGAACTCAGAAACAAGAAGTACATGCTGCTCCTCGAGTGAAAACGAGTTCACAGTGTGGTCCTTGTATACATCTACGTATGAACTGGTGTTAAAATCTTTTAGAATACGCAAGTTACTTTAAGAAAGATATTTCGAAAATCGTACAGGTGCATTAAATCGGTCGTCATGCGTTAGAATAAAGAATTTCCGCCGCACCCTTATAAAATTGGCTGATTAAAAATATTGTCCCATGCAGCTGTTGTTTGAGAAAGGTGCTATGCGGAAATTTTTTAAGTTATAATGCAGCTATTAATTTTCTTCGAACGAGTGTTATGGGTGTACGTCATGACCTGTTAATGTCACTTGATATTATGCTCCTATTTTCGCTGAAATCTTTCTGTTTTTCAAGAATTATATGTAGCGCTGCACGTTTTGAAAAACGCAGAGATGCACATAAATATTGATTTAACGCAAAAAGCCATGAAACAGATCAAGAAACGAAAAACAAAACAATAGAAATTACAAAGTTTACATGCGATTTCAATTATGTTTCTAATAATGACTTGTTGCTAACAGGTTCCCAACTAGTGTATTAAAAGGCTAAAGTACCTTTGGCTTTATAGCTACAGGAAATGAAGAAAAAAAGTTGAGCTGACACTTAAAAGAGTCGGACAGGCGTTTAGAGTGTGCATTGTATCAGGAAAATTGGCGGTTAAAAAAACAAACTACCATTAGTTCATGGTCTCCCGTGCCCGCCCGACCTTGGTGAATTTAATTCATATCAGTCTTGCTTTTGTTAAAAATGGAAAAAATCAAAAGATTTCTGCGAAACTTTTTGGTATCTTTTTTCTTGTGTATTTTAAAAACTCTGAGTCAGTACAGCAAGCCGTTTCTGCGCGAGTTCTTTGAGAAAGTCCATCAAGTGCGGCTTTAGACAAACCTGAACGGAAACGATTGCCACGCGCTTGCTATTCTCAGCCCTCAGTAACATGTTTCGTAGATAAAAGACTGAGTTTCTTTTTCGTTGCCGTTAGGATTCAAGTCCACACTTAGTTAAATGATGATGGTTGTTTGTTTTGAGAGAAACTACCATGCTATTCATTGAGGGAGTAAAATAATAAAATTTAGTCTTATCAACCGACGCGAGTTGATTTGATTAATTCCCGTTGAAACCCCAAAACTTTTGTAAGAGCGATTCGATTTGCTCTGACAAACGGCTTCCGTTTAAAAAGGCTTTTAAATCTAGGCTTTACGGAATCAAAACGGAGGTTATCGAAAACGCATCACTTTTCTAAGGGCCTAATTTTTGACGTGTTTTTAACGATTATTTTGTTTGTCGAGGCTATGAACTGAATAATGTTACAGAGGCTTCAGGGTGATCGGTGGGAAATGGGGCTCAGTTTTCAGTCAATCTCTCCTTAGCTTCTCCTCCTTCTTTCTCTTATAACTTTCCCTTTTCGCCCAATGAAATGCAGTTTGACTTGTCTTTTCCTACCTATTGTAAAATACGGCTAAGTGATTCCTCACTTAGCTTTCGGATGTAGATGCTTTCTAAAATGAATTAAAAACCACACGCTTAGAAATTAAGTAAAACACACTCTTTTATTCACTCATTGTACTAGACTTGTGCAGCTTATAAGTATATCGAAGTCTTCTCTTTGGTTATATAATAAATGAGCAAATTCTAAAATTCGTTTAAAGTCAGGTTTGGCTTTTTCTTTTCTTTCTTTTTTTAATTGGTAGTAATTGAGAAAAAAGGGCAACATAATCTTTGAAACAGGTTATGTTCGAGTAAGTGCAGTCCTAGTGACAATGACTGTTCGTCTGAGACTACTGAGTCATTGCCAGATCACAATAATAATTGATAATGATTTTGTCAAATGTTTCCTTAATTCCATCCAAAAAAGCCAGGATTTTTAGATCAAAAAGTTAAGAATATCAAAAGATTATAATTATAGTCACACTTTATAAAATACAAATTCCTTGTCCTACACCTAAAGATATTCTTCCTGCCTTAATGGTTATAATACTCTTCGCCACATTTGTTCAAAAAAGTAGCTAAAATAATCGTACAGTCTGTGTACATAATTTTGCTAACTTCCGTTAGACGAGGTTCGAATCATCACTTGGCCAAAAAGGATCCACACATTGTGCTCTTACTAAGAGCACTGGGTGAATGCATAATCTCTTAATATGTGAATATGAAACAAAGGTTTTGACTTAAAACGTTATCTGAGGTGGAGAACGTATTTAAAACCTGCTATAAGCAAAGCAATCTCATCCCTGTAGGGTTTCTCCCTTATAATTCTTAAGACTTATCTTGCTCTCCGTAATTTAGCCTGCGAGCAAGCTCTCCTGTTTGGGCAAGCGAAGCGTGCCTCGCGAGAATGCGCGAGCGAGGGGCCGCGCGTTTTCGCGAGACTCGTTTCACTCGCCAAATAAGAGAGCTTGCTCGCAGGCTATCAGTAATTACGATAAAAGGACAACTTGACAATTTCGCAAAACAGGTTTGGTCGTTCGGGTAATTAGTCACGATTGTCAGATCGAGTAAGTAAATACTTATACGTCAGTTAATCTTGCAAGACTCTGATATTTGTTGACCTGAGCTGACCTGATATGTGGTGGTTTTAAACGAGAATCCTACCGAGAGGCTAAAAATTATGATACCAGTCTTGTTAATCCCTTTACTTCAGAATAAAATAGTAGAGAGCCACTTTCACAAGGCCGCCAACTAAACTGAACACGCAGACACAGACTGTGACGGGCACAGAGTACCACGCGTGGGGCTCTTCCTTAGAGTAAAACACACAGATCATTATTACATTTTCGATCACACTGAATAAAAAAAAGAGAGATAGTGCCCTAATTAATAAAGATTTATTTTTTTCTGCGAAAATTTTCGGTGGTTGGCAATACCCTATCAAGGTGGTCACAAAAGATACGCCGAGGAGAACGATTATAATTGAGACCTTGGGTAAGCTGTCGAGTTCCGCCTCATTTATTGTCCGTCCAGATATTGTGATCATGAAATTTTTCCCCCAGACTCTGTACAAAGCCACTATGACGATAAAGTGAAATACAAACACAGCAATAGCCCACCACTTGAAGCCAACAGTGAAGAAAGTGATGGCCAGTAATCGGCTGCTGAGCTGAAATAGCCACGATAAGTAGAAGACAACTGTTGTTATGATCTTGCAGATTCTTGAATCAATTTCCCTAACGTCTTCTAAAGACATCACTACACGCACACTATTATCGGCAAAAGTCCAAGTTATGCTTAAAAGAGAAGCACACAAGGAAATTATTTGGATAGTTGAAACTTGTTCCTGTAGGACAACTGTAGCATGTAGCTGGATGATGAACTGAGGAGCTGATTCAACTATTGCCTCAATCACTCCAGACAAGTTCGTGCTATATATTAGCTGCTGAATTTGTTCCCTGCGGTTGTCTTCTAACGATTCATTATTCCACAACTTCTTAAATTTGCTGGAGCACAGAATAAATGCTTTAAAGCGCAAATAAGCAAGCGACAGTGGATTCCACCAAAAAAGTACACACAGAATTAAGTCCATCAACTGTTTACTTACACTCTCTGATATCCTCTGCACAGACCACATCATTATGGTAATAACCGACATGAGGAAACTCGGTATAACGACGAACGCAAGCCCCACGCTAAACCAAACCTTGTGATCCTTGAGGTAGAATTCTCTCAGAGTGAGTATGTCCGTGACAGGGTCAACTGCAGCTAAAACGGAGCCCACCAGAAGAAAAATGGTGTTATACCATTCAACTTTGACTCTAGAGATGCCATTCGCAATCCGTGGATCGGAACGATCCGTCATTGTAATTCTGCCTTTATGATAAGTATGTTTTTTAAACGAAGGAAAATTATTGATGGTTTAGCTCTTTGAGTACGAATGTTTTAGAACAGCCTGAGGTTGATGGACTTCCTATGAGCAACCAATACCTCCGGGGCGAAATTCAATTTGCCACGAATTTCGAAATCTTGTTTGACGTCTTAAGAGGGGGGTAAAGGGGGGGGGGGGGGGGGGGGGTCCCACGCACGAATCACGAAAATTAAAAAGTAGAAATAACGCATCACGGGGATTAAAATTCCGTGTTCACGTTTCACGGAAATTTCCGAAGTAAAAGGACAGTCAGTGCATGGCTGGACCTGTTCAGGATTCTGCTGTGTTTCGCTTTTTGTGCCTCCCGCACAACTAATACAGACAAGTGACGGAAGTCAGGTAAACATACAATGAAATTTAGGTGTAGGTAAACTGATGATGACTAATGCTGATGAATATATAGTACTCAAAAGGAACGTCATTTGACTTTCCCTTGTCTCAAAGTCGAGGTTGACGGTTCCCTGGGGAGGGGGGTACTCCCATACATTACCTATACGGGTATGTGCCGCCCAACGGGGTCGTGATTTTGAATGTCCTGATTTAGAACGGGGTATCCATTTCAGAGGCGTTTTCTAGAGCGGGGTCAAGAGCCATTATGGCTCTTGGCGGGGTATAATACTTCGAACGCACGAAAGCTCCAGTTTTGTAAGCAGCCATTTGAAATTAATCAAGGACAGATTGCTTTTAAAAATACGGTTCAATGCGTTAACAAGCAAACTGTTGTGCTCTTGTGTTTTAGCGTGCAGGGCGGGCGTATTTTGGCGCGAGCCGGGAGCGCTGGCTCCGCCATCTGGATAAATAGGCATGCGGAAGTCTGGAACGAGTCCATAAGGTACCCAAGGGAGATGGAGACGGGCTCAAAAGAAAGGGACGGGGGAGGAGAAGGAAAATCGTTAGCTTACGGCCCATTTTTAGAACGGGGTATCAGTTTTGGGGCGAGTTCTAGAACGGGGTGTAAAAAATTGGCCCATTTCGAGAACGGGGTATCAATTGTAGGGGAATGTTTTTTAGAACGGGGTGCCAATTTGGATTCCCGGGCGGCACATACCCACCCAAAAAATACCCAAGTGCCCCCCCCCCCCCCTCCTATTTTTCCTCAAATCCTTCAGTGTCTGAACTGAAAAATTGTGCGTAGATCAGTGTTGCACGTTTTGAAAAACGCAGAGATACACATAAATATTGATTGAACGCAAAAAGCCATGAAAGAGATCAAGAAACGAAAAACAATTAAGCATTTAAATTGCTTTAAAGGCAACAAAGTGTAACAGTTGCATGCGAATTTAATATGTTTCTATCTGCGAAATTCACTAATAATGACTACAGTATTGCTATTAAACAGTTTGTATAAACTAGTACATTAAAAGGTTAAGTACCTTTGACTATTTAGGTAAGAATTGATAGAAAAAAAATGAGCTGACACTTAGAAGTGTTAACTGTGTATTATATCAGGAAAATTTCGCG
This sequence comes from Porites cylindrica, assembly GCA_964035525.1. Taxonomy (NCBI): domain Eukaryota; kingdom Metazoa; phylum Cnidaria; class Anthozoa; order Scleractinia; family Poritidae; genus Porites; species Porites cylindrica. The sequence goes on along the minus strand of OZ037781.1, from coordinate 4,122,847 downwards.
GTTAAAAAACTTCTTAGTTCATGCCAGTGGTCTCCTGCCTGCTGGACCCTGATGAATGAATTAATATCGGTCTTGCTTTGGAAAAGGAGAAAAGATCAAAAGATTTCTGAGAAACTTATTGGCATCGTTTTCTTTTGTATTTCAAAAGATTTCCGCGAAACTTTTTGGTATCTTTTTTCTTGTGCATTTTAAAAACTCTGAGTCAGTACAGCAAGCCGTTTGTGCGCGAGTTCTTTGAGAAAGTCCATCAAGTGCGGCTTTAGACGAACCTGAACGGAAACGATTGCCACGCGCTTGCTAATTCTCAGCCCACACTAACATGTTTCGTCGGTAAAAGACAGAGCTTCTTTTTCGTTGCCTTTAGGATTCAAGTCCACACTTAGGTAAATGATGACGGTTGTTTGTTTTGAGAGAAACTACCATGCTAATTCATTGATGGAATAAGATAATAAAATTTAGCCGTTGATACCCCAAAACTTCGTAAGAGCGATTCGATTTGCTCTGGCAAACGGCTTGCGTTTAAAAAGGCTCTTAAATCTAGGCTTTACGGAATCAAAACGGAGGTTATCGAAAACGCATCACTTTTCTCAGGGCCTAATTTTTGACGTGTTTTTAACGATTATTTTGTTTGTCGAGGCTATGAACTGAATAATGTTACAGAGGCTTCAGGGTGATCGGTGGGAAATGGGGCTCAGTTTTCAATCAATCTCTCCTTAGCTTCTCCTTCTTCTTTCTCTTATAACTTTCCCTTTTCGCCCAATGAAATGCGGTTTGACTTGTCTTTCCTACCTATTGTAAAATACGGCTAAGTGATTCCTCACTTAGCTTTCGGATGTAGATGCTTTGTAAAATGAATTAAAAACCACACGCTTAGAAATTAAGTAAAACACACTCTTTTATTCACTCATTGTACTAGACTTGTGCAGCTTATAAGTATATCGAAGTCTTCTCTTTGGTTATGTGACCGAAAACAGAGAAAAAACCAATACATTGAAAAGTATCACTTACATAAAGTACATTGTAACAATGATTAATCTATTCATAACAACAGTAGCGTGGATCAATAGAAACAATATCATGAATCATGTTTCAAATGCTCCGCTGACATCACAGGTGAAAAACAAAATAACGATGAAAATGCAAGTCGTATTAAACTCTGAAACCTAATATCATCACACTTAATAATTAAAAGTTAGAATATGTTACAAAAAACAGCTCCAACATTTTTAAAATTTAATGATTGCTTCTGATCTACTGTTTTTAGTTTGGAATAGAAAGAAATATTTTGTATTCGTCGTTTATTTTTATATCAGGAGAGATGCATGAGTAAAGTATTTCATACAGTTATGGCAACCTCTTTAAGGTAAACATCACACGTTGAACTCGTATTGAGAACACTGGGTAAATAAACATTTTTTAGGCTTATATCTGCCTGAACAATCAAATGAATAATAAAACAGCGATTGTGACCTAAATTTGAAAATATATATGGGTCACGGGCCAACAGATGATTAATTTGAAGTAAATAATAAATGAGCAAATCCTAAAATTCGTTTAAAGTCAGGTTTGGCTTTTTCTTTTCTTTCTTTTTTTAATTGGTAGTAATTGAGAAAAAAGGGCAACATAATCTTTGAAACAGGTTATGTTCGAGTAAGTGCAGTCCTAGTGACAATGACTGTTCGTCTGAGACTACTGAGTCATTGCCAGATCACAATAATAATTGATAATGATTTTGTCAAATGTTTCCTTAATTCCATCCAAAAAAGCCAGGATTTTTAGATCAAAAAGTTAAGAATATCAAAAGATTATAATTATAGTCACACTTTATAAAATACAAATTCCTTGTCCTACACCTAAAGATATTCTTCCTGCCTTAATGGTTATAATACTCTTCGCCACATTTGTTCAAAAAAGTAGCTAAAATAATCGTACAGTCTGTGTACATAATTTTGCTAACTTCCGTTAGACGAGGTTCGAATCATCACTTGGCCAAAAAGGATCCACACATTGTGCTCTTACTAAGAGCACTGGGTGAATGCATAATCTCTTAATATGTGAATATGAAACAAAGGTTTTGACTTAAAACGTTATCTGAGGTGGAGAACGTATTTAAAACCTGCTATAAGCAAAGCAATCTCATCCCTGTAGGGTTTCTCCCTTATAATTCTTAAGACTTATCTTGCTCTCCGTAATTTAGCCTGCGAGCAAGCTCTCCTGTTTGGGCAAGCGAAGCGTGCCTCGCGAGAATGCGCGAGCGAGGGGCCGCGCGTTTTCGCGAGACTCGTTTCACTCGCCAAATAAGAGAGCTTGCTCGCAGGCTATCAGTAATTACGATAAAAGGACAACTTGACAATTTCGCAAAACAGGTTTGGTCGTTCGGGTAATTAGTCACGATTGTCAGATCGAGTAAGTAAATACTTATCCGTCAGTTAATCTTGCAAGACTCTGATATTTGTTGACCTGAGCTGACCTGATATGTGGTGGTTTTAAACGAGAATCCTACCGAGAGGCTAAAAATTATGATACCAGTCTTGTTAATCCCTTTACTTCAGAATAAAATAGTAGAGAGCCACTTTCACAAGGCCGCCAACTAAACTGAACACGCAGACACAGACTGTGACGGGCACAGAGTACCACGCGTGGGGCTCTTCCTTAGAGTAAAACACACAGATCATTATTACATTTTCGATCACACTGAATAAAAAAAAGAGAGAGACTGCCCCAATTAATAAAGATTTATTTTTTTCTGCGAAAATGTGCGGTCCCGGGCAATACCCTAACAAGGTGGTCAGAAAAGATGCGCCGAGGATTCTGCTTTTAATGTTGACCTTGGGTATGCTGTCGAGTTCCTCATTTAGTGTCCCTGCAGATAGTATGATCATGATGTTTGCCCCCCAGACTCTGTACAAAGCCACTAAGACGATAAAGTGAAATAGAAACACAGCAAAAGCCCACCACTTGAAGCCAACAGTGAAGAAAGTGATGGCCAGTAATCGGCTGCTGAGGTGAAATAGCCTCGATAAGTAGAAGACAACTGTTGTTATGATCTTGCAAGTTGTTGAATCAATTTCTCTCTCGCCTTCTAAAGACAACAAGTTCTGCACATCACCATTGGCAAATGTCCAAGTTATACTTAAAAAAGAGGCACACAAGGAAATCATTTGGATAGTTGAAACTTGTTCCTGTAGGACGACTGTAGCATGTAGTTGGATGATGAACTGAGGAGCTGATTCCACGCCTGCCTCAATAATTCCAGACCAATACGAATTAAATATAAGCTGCCGAATTTGTTTCGTGCAGTCGTCTTCTAACGTTTCATTACGCCACAACTTCTTAAAGACCCTGGAGCACAGAATAAATGCTTTAAAGCGCAAATAAGCAAGCGACAGTGGATTCCACCCAAAAAGTACACCCGGAATTAAGCCCATCAACCGTTTACTTTCACCGTCTGATGTAATCAGCACATACCAAGGTATAACTGACATGAGGAAACTCGGTATAACGACGAACGCAAGCCCCACGCCAAACCAAATCTTGTGATCCTTGAGGTAGAATTCGCGCAGAGTGAGTATGTCCGTGACTGGGTCAACGACAGCTAAAACGGAGCCCACAAGAAGAAAAATGGTGTCATACCATTTAATTTTGACTCTAGAGATGTTATTCGCAATCCATGGATCGGAACGCGGATCCGTCATTGTAATTCTGCCTTTATGATAAGTATGTTTTTTAAACGAAGGAAAATTATTGATGGTTTAGCTCTTTGAGTACGAATGTTTTAGAACAGCCTGAGGTTGATCGACTTCCTATGAGCAACCAATGCCTCCGGGGCGAAATTCAATTTGCCACGAATTTCCAAATCTTATTTGACGTCTTAAGAGGGGGTAAAGGGGGGGTCCTACGCACGAATCACGAAAATTAAAAAGTAGAAATAACGCATCACGGGGATTAAAATTCCGTGTTCACGTTTCACGGAAATTTCCGAAGTAAAAGGACAGTCAGTGCATGGCTGGACCTGTTCAGGATTCCGCTGTCTTTCGTTTTTTGTGCCTCCCGCACAACTAATACAGACAAGTGACGGAAGTCAGGGAAACATACAATGAAATTTAGGTGTAGGTAAACTGATGATGACTAATGCTGATGGATATATAGTACTCAAAAGGAACGTCATTTGACTCTCCCTTGTCTCAAAGTCGAGGTTGACGGTTCCCGGGGGGGGGGGGGGGGGGAGGTACGCCCATACAATACCTATACGGGTATGTGCCGCCCAACGGGGTCGTGATTTTGAATGTCCTGATTTAGAACTGGGTATCCATTTCAGAGGCGTTTTCTATAGGGGGGGTCAAGAGCCATTATGGCTCTTGGCGGGGTATAATATTTCGAACGCACGAAAGCTCCAGTGTAAGCAGCCATTTGAAATTATTCAAGGACAGATTGCTTTTAAAAATACGGTTCGATGCGTTAACAAGCAAACTGTTGTGCTCTTGTGTTTTAGCGTGCAGGGCGGGCGTATTTTGGCGCGAGCCGCGAGCGCTGGCTCCGCCATCTGGATAAATAGGCGTGCGGAAGTCTGGAACGAGTCCATAAGGTACCCAAGGGAGATGGAGACGGGCTCAAAAGAAAGGGACGGGGGGGGGGGGGAGAAGGAAAATCGTTAGCTTACGGCCCATTTTTAGAACGGGGTATCAGTTTTGGGGCGAGTTCTAGAACGGGGTATAAAAAATTGGCCCATTTCTAGAACGGGGTATCAATTGTAGGGGAATTGTTTTTAGGCGACTTTGAAAGACGCGTGCTTCGCATATTTGTGGCGGATTAGAATGCCGGCTTGGTCAGAGGCCCTTTGTTTAAAACATGGCGGGATACTCGCAGCTTTTAAAAGGCGAGCATGTGCCTTGTAGCTGTCAACATAATGCTTTTTAATTACATTCTGTCATAATTAACAAAACCCGATCCATGTTTGATTGAAAGTAATTGTACAAATCTGGTACCAGACAAACCGCTTTTAAAAAACAAAAAAACAAAACTAGTTTATGGTTATTTCTCATTAATTTCACTTATCAAAACGAATATTTACTTTTATCAGTTTTCCCGTTTCTTTCAAAACATCTTTCATTTCCGGGCGTTTCACTATAGTCAATGAAAGACACGTTTTATCGGTCTTCTTTTACGCGGGAATATCAAAATTTCCAGCTTTCAAAACGCGATGAACCAAAGCTCGTAGAGTACCAGAGCGCCAAAAGCGCGCGATGCAGTCCCGGTGTTTTAATTAATTTGGCCTATTTCAAAACAAGTGACAGTACAAAGATGACCTACAATAATAATTTGGATAATGACAGGACCGACATTTCAAAAGAGAGACTACCATCACCTCAGAATCTTGGGCGCGCCGCCTGTAAGCTCTGAGGGAGAGGGTAGCCCCATAATTAATTTGGCCTATTTCAAAAATAAATGACACTACAAAAATTACCTACAATAATAATTTGGATAAATGACCAACATTTTAAAAGAGAGACTACCATCACCGCAGAATCTTGGGCGTGCCGCCTGTAAGCTCTGAGGGAGAGGGAAGCCCCATAATTTGGCCTATTTCAAAAACAAATGACACTACAAAAATAACCTACAAAAATAATTTGTATTATGACCGACATTTTAAAAGAAAGACTACCTTCACCTCTGAATCTTGGGCGCGCCGCCTGTAAGCTCTGAGGGAGGAGGTAGCCCTATAATTTGGCCTATTTCAAAAACAAATGACACTACAAAAATCACCTACAAAAATTGTTTGGATTATGACCGACATTTCAAAAGAGAGACTACCTTCACCTCAGAATCTTGGGCGCGCCGCCTGTAAGCTCTGAGGGAGAGGGTGGCCCTATAATTTGGCCTATTAAGTAAAAAACAAGTAACAATACAAAGGTAACCTGTAATAATAATTTTGGGACTATGATTGACATTTCAAGGAGGCTAAAATGACTGATATAGAAACCATACTGTATCTGTGACGTTGATTATACAGATCGCCCAAGCGAACACGAAGATGTTCAAGTGGAAGCTAGAATATCTGGAGTAATCCAGCGTCTTGGGCTCCTGCCAGCGAATAAGATTTTGGCGGGATTTCGACAGTGCTTGGTGGGCTTTTTGGAGAGTGATTTGTCCCTGGAGGCACATCGACGCTTACATTTAAGCCAGAGTAAAAAGACTTGAATCCTTTGCCGTTTGATCAAAAAGGTCGTCCATTGAATCAGATAATCGGTCTTTCTGTTCCTCTAGGAGATGTGAAGTAGAGCTCGAGCTCTCGCATTCGTTTACACCGACGACTATAAAATGTGCATTGTTGACGGCTTTTCTCAAACGTTCAAATGGAGAAGATTTAAAAATTTCTTTGGTCAGGGTCTTTTCCACGCAGAGTTCCTTCCAAGCCGGAGAAAGATGTGCCAGCAGAGATTGTATTCCTACTTGTGGCCCCACAGTAAAAACTTGATACGCCGATGCGCCGTTTTCGCTTCGAAGGTCACCAATGTTGACACGGCATACTACTCTTGAAAGAAGTTAAATAAGCCATCGGAGCACTATTTTCTTAAAAGAAAGCACTTGAAAAACCATTCTCAAACTCATTAATAATTCATAAAGAAAATTCAAAGGAAATTAATGTTTAATGAAAAACTGCTCATTTTTGCATCCTGAATTTCTCCTTCAAAAATGATTTTGTTTGAGAAGAAATATCAAACCTTCGACACAGTGTTTCATCACCAGATGAAACACCTCGAGGTTCGTCAAAAATACTCCGCTGCGCGTCGTATTTTCAACTCTCTTCTCGGTGTTTCATCTGGTGATGAAACACTGTGTCGAAGGTTTGATATATTACTTGAAAGCGTATCAAGCCTATTTGAATCCAAATGCGGCGAGAAAACTGTAGTTATCAATTGCGAAGCCAGCCGCGAAGATCGACTTCCAAATTTTCAATCGACCGTGAAATGAACTTATTTTACCCAAATAGTATGATCAAATTTCGCGTTTCCTTGAGATGTCTGGTTCGTTTAATCAGAAGTACAAAGTTCCTTGACAGGCAATGTGTCCGGCGCTCTCCAAAGGTGTCTGGAGGAATGCTTAAAACTAATTACGAAAGTAACGCTTGTCTGTTATTGGAAACCGATCTGCGGTGGTTGCTGTGGAGATTAGGCCTCCTATTTGATGGGCTCCTGGCCTCCTCCGGCGCGCATTAAAATCGGGGCTCTGGCCTGTTATGGGATCGGTCATGCAACCCGCCGCCCGCAAGTACGAAATGGTTAGGATGACGTAATAAAAGACAGAAAATCCCGAAGGGACCGCTCAGGTAGATTTTGTGACATTTATTGTGCAGTCATACTTCGTTACGCAGTGACATTCTGTGGAGCAGTTGTTTTGAAAGTTATGGACCAGAAGACACTCGTTAAGCGCGGGGGAGGTTGTAAGGTGCGTTTGACTGTGTATATATAAACACTTGGAGAGTTTGCCAGACACGAGTTCACAAATCTTTGATTTATATTGGAAACCTTGCCAGACACTCTTTCTCTCTCTTTGACCGGAATAAGACTCAGCCCCAAACAAGCAAGACGAGTGAACAACGGCTAGCTTATCACTTGATGGACATTTACAGAAATTCGCCGACAATCAAATTCTTTGCTGACTTATTCCCGGCAGATGTCCTTCCGTTATAAAGTTTCAAATAACACTAGAATGCGCCAGCGTGAATCGATCAAACGTCCTTTTAATTTCTAAGGCTTACTTTCCGGCAAATAAAATGAACTGAACGTAAAAAGGGAAAGAGAAATAGCGAAAAATTCAACTTCTAATTAAGTCTTTTCCTATGGTTTAGAATAAAATATTCTCGAAACTGAGAATGTTTTGATCAAAGCTGTGTAAATCGAGCTGAAACTGTGCATGGAACCTTGCGTTTCCTGTATTTATCTCACCTATTGTATGGAATATGTGTGAAAATCTTCATTATGAATCGGTATATTTCAAAGAGCTGCACAACCAGCAAGAATGCTATTGACCGACAATATACAGAGCGGGGGCAGCTGTAGTGTCAACTATTACTAGTTTAATTACACTAGATTATTTGACTAAACCGCCGGAGTTAATCGCCCAAACTAAGCGAGAGAAGGCTGCGTTTTTTATATTCATGTGTTCTGTGGGACGAATCTGCTAAAAAGCGAACTGCCCAGGTAATCTTTAAGTAAAACTAGAACCACTACGTGGAACTTACCGGGGCCCAGTGGGACACGGGATTGCATAGATATAGTTTACCTCTCGCACCCCTCCCCGCTCCTCTGTGGAGGCTAATACTTAGTCTGAATTAACTCATGCAGAAGAGCCGAAAAAGGAACGGTAGGCACAGAGGAACGGTGGGCACACAGGAACAGTAGGCACACAGGAACAGTGGGCACAGAGGAACAGAGGGCACAGAGGAACAGTAGGCACAGAGGAACAGTGGGCACAGAGGAACGGTAGGCACAGAGGAACAGTGGGCACAGAGGAACGGTAGGCACAGAGGAACGGTGGGCACACAGGAACAGTAGGCACACAGGAACAGTGGGCACAGAAGAACAGAGGGCACAGAGGAACAGTAGGCACAGAGGAACATTGGGCACAGAGGAACGGTAGGCACAGAGGAACGGTGGGCACACAGGAACAGTAGGCACACAGGAACAGTGGGCACAGAGGAACAGAGGGCACAGAGGAACAGTAGGCACAGAGGAACAGTGGGCACAGAGGAACGGTAGGCACAGAGGAACGGTGGGCACACAGGAACAGTAGGCACACAGGAACAGTGGGCACAGAGGAACAGAGGGCACAGAGGAACAGTAGGCACAGAGGAACGGTGGGCACAGAGGAACAGTGGGCACAGAGGAACAGTAGGCACAGAGGAACAGTAAGAACAGAGGAACAGTGGGCACAGAGGAACAGTAGGCACAAGGGAACAGTAGGCACACAGGAACAGTAGGCACTGAGGAACAGTGAGGAATATTAAACACAAAGGAACAGTAGGCACAGAGGAACGGTGTGTACAGAGGAACATTTGGGGACAGAGGAACAGTGGGCACAGAGGAACAGTGGGCATGGAGGAACAGTAGGCACAGAGGAATACAGAGGAATCACAAAGGAAGAGTGGGCACAGAGGAACAGTGGGCACAGAGGAACTTTAGGCACAGAGGAAGAGATGAACAGTTGGGGACAGAGGAACAGTCGACACAGTGTGTTGCGTGTCATCTAGTAAGTGAAGATAAAAAGTTAGCCCAGAAGGAATATAAACGACATGATAATTTCGCAAGGATCTTACAATGGAACTTCAAGCACTGGCAGATCTAGACCTTGGTTAGAGAGGGGTTAGGATTTTTCCTTGACTTTTCTTGTGCAAAATACATTGATGTGGATTTTTTGGGATTGCCCACAAGCTTAAACCGGGGTTCTCACTTTTATGTCGAACAAACGTATCGGTTTCATTTACAGACGTAGACTTTTGAAGACTGTTTGCAGACTTTCTAAAAGGTTTGGTAGATGCTTCGGCTTACTTAAACCTAGATTAATACATGCTTTTGTCACTAGCAGACTCGACTACTGTAACGGTCTGCTTTATGGACTTCCCGGTAACCGGAAGAAAAACTTCAGCGTGTTTACATCCTTTCAGGGGCACCCAACGAGAATATAGTTGAAAACCTCATAAACATAGCATTGTTGAACGTCCTTTAGTATTTAAACGGTAGATAAAGGCTTATTTTTGTCCCCTAAAAATTTTTCATCTGTTTGGATTTCCTAGCTGAAAGTTTAGTGATCCGAAAATTATAGGGATCAAAATTTACCTTTTCGAAAATTCAGCCAGAAAAAAAGCTCCCGAAAATTCTAGGTGACCTTTTTAGGGTAACAATCCGTTAAAAATGGGCAATTATACGATTTTTTTGAAGTTCGAAAATCCTAGGAGAGGCAGGGAAGAAATTTTTTAGAAAATGATCCGAAAATTCTAGACCTCAAATTGTACCTCCGAACAGATAATTTTCCGAAATTGTCGTTGGGTGCCCCTGACCTTTTTGTCATATTCATTTTCTTTTTGTATGATCGTTTTCCTACAGAGACACTGTTAATACTAGCATCAGGGAACTGATGTAAAGACAAACTGTTGATGTTATTTCTTTTCTTTATTAATTTAAAGCACATCTAAAATTGTATAAAATTGTCAATAATATTATTGCACTATGCTAAAAAACAAACTTAGCTAACTAGAAACATAAGTCATCCAGACTGTATGGACATATCTTGTCTATCTTTATTCATCCCACATCATAACGTACTTGGTCAATGGTTTATAATTAAGACTAGCTCGAGTCTAACAATGAACAAACATGATCCACTTAGAGGGATAGCAATTTGCCTACTATGCACATATTTTGAGTAGGACATGAAATTGTTTCATGTCCCATAACAATTTGTTTCATGAAATTGTTTATTAAAATTTTTATGTCATAACAAATTATCAACTTACAGGCATACGATAGAACAGATCTGCTAGTTTAATACTTGCCCTGGATACTCGATCTTCCTTTTTGTTATTGTTGTCCCACTCACTTATTACTTACAACTACTACTTACTTTTTTAAGGTTAAAAATTATGTTTGAAACAAAGTTTTCCTCATCCCAGTAACTCTGATATTTTAGTGCAGTTAATCTAAAAGGGGGCAGGGAAGGGTTAGTTCTCCTTTTAACCTTTAAAAACTAACTGAAAGCACTCATCACCCAATAATTATTATGTGATTACTACTAACGAAACAAAATGGATCATACTCAGATCACTTAGCACTGTTCTTTAAAGTCCCTTCATAACAACATGGCACTTTGAAGCTTTGATTACACCTGTAGTTTGACACTTCCCACTTACTTAAAATTCTAATATTGTTTTTAGGTTTTGCACTACTGCAGGGAAACAAAAGAATCTGCAGGAGTTTTGCAGTAAATTATGTTTATGAAAACTGTTAATAAATTTAATGTATTAAAGAACGACTATGATCAAAAAGTCACTTTCCTTTCTTTCAGATTTTGATAGTATCTTTCCAAAACAGTTACCATGCCGAATTTTAAGGCTTTTTTTTCAAGGAGAGGTGTGGTTATCCTAACTATGATTTTTTGGTTCGCCTGTCTACTGTTACTAAATTCTGTTCCAGTCAAGTGGCAATGAGAGAGTTTGGTCAAGCTCGAAAGTGAGGTTATTTTCTTATCAGTGTAAAATGTAGGTGACGGCAAAATGGCTAATCAACTATGCGGCACCAGATTTTGAGCTTCCAAAATTGAAACACGCCATCTGCATACTAAAGTAACAGTGTTCACGCACAGTAATGTTTAACTGGTGAGAAAATGACATCACTTTCAAGCTCCATAGAACTCTCATTGCCAGACGACTAGGACAGAATTTAGTAATGGTAGACAGTCCTTGAAATAATGGCTTACAATTTGGCATGGTAAATGATTTGGAAATATTCTTTTGAAATCTGAAAAGAAAAGAGAAGTGGTTTTTTTTATCATAGAAGCACTTAAAATTTCTTATAGCACCCTATCCAAATCAATCCAAATTCAAGAAGAATTTACAGGAGTACCTAAATAACAGAGAGCCTTCTAGAAGTTTGCTCTGGGAGGGTAAATACCTTGAAAGAAGCATAAAAATTCCAACATTCCCTGGAATTTCGAGAGTAATGCAACCCAAAAAAAACGTGATAAAAAATATACATATTATCTGAATGTGCATTATAAGGTGCAATATCTTAACTTTTTGGTCCTATTTTCCTAAGGGTCCATTTACTTATCTCTGGAAGCCAACAAAATTCTTTTCCTGTAACTTAGCTTATTATTTCCTTTTATTTTAAAAGATTTGCTAAATGTTCATTTGCTTCAGAGGGTGACTCAGTCGATGATGGCAATAGACCCCTCATCTGTCACATGACCCACAGACAAAAAATAATTACTGAAAAAAATAGTTGTTTTCATTATCATAATCTGGTTGACTGGAAGTTTCTCTTACTGCAGCAACAATGGCCTTCACATGAATAAACCACAGGGAAAATATTCCACATTGGAATTGCTTCCAAAACGTACAAAGCAACCAGCCACATAAATGTTTATCATTTTTATCATTTTTTTGTCAACGGGTACTAATAATAATTAGCTTTTCACTACATCAGCCAGTTGGCTTTGTTTTTTACAGCCCTTGTAAAATGTTTGTATGGGATTCATTTCAAATCTTGTTCACATTTACAACTTCCTTAATTTTTAGAAGTAGAATGGGCTTACATGCAGACTGATGGATTTATACCAGTCATTAGCTTTATCCCTTAGTCACCAGCAACTGTCAATAAGTAGCAAATCATTTTGTTTGATGGAAAACTAGTACTGCCATTGTCAGATCAGGATAGAATATCACAAAAAATGCTGCTGGTAAAATCGAGTAAAAACATGCAAACAATTCGATCATATTGTTTTTCAGGCCTGTCGTTCATTCATGTTTAGACTGTGTTGCTCACCCTGTAAAATATATAAAAGAAAATTGCAAAAGCGGAAAAATGAATAAAGTCAGTAAAAGAGATTGAAAAGTAACTCACTTATTCAGTAAGAAAGCAGCAAACCGTATGTTGGTTGTTGTTGGTCGTGAAAACCATAAGTAAAAAGTACAGGGGGATAAATTGTATTACTTAGCAATGAGATTACTTCTAGTTGTCTAGTCGTCCTCTGGTGTGATACCGTGCTCGTTCTTTAAGCGGTCTTCATGCGGTGAGTGGGTGAGAAATCTGTTGAATAAATCCTTATTGATGATGGACTTGTCTGCACGCTCATTAAAGGCGAGGAGGTACCTTTCCCGAGGCACCTCATACATGGCCAAGACATCATCGCTGAGATCCGCCGGAAGCTTCTTGAAGTAGACGGTGCTTCTTTCAATGGTTTTGACTGTGCCAAAGCCGTCTGTTGCCAAAATTTGCATGGTGTCACTTAAAACAGCAGCAGATGGCCTTGCATTCCCACTAAAATTGCGCTGGGCCAGACGTGTTGATACAAAAGGCCCTTTACATAGGAGGATGCGCCTTTGCCTTTCGTAGTTGTCAGCTGGGGCGGTCTCTGAATCAGAGGAGACAAGTTGCAAAACATAATAGACATGAGTGTTCCTGAGGGATCTTGGTTTTGTGATTTACATGTATGCATAAACTAAGGTATTCAATCAGTTAAAGTGAACATCACGAAATAAAAAGCAAATAAAGTTAGAAAGGGATTTTATTGGCTGCTTTCCTTGTATTTTTTCACTCCCATGTTTCTTTATATTTTTTAGATCATGAAGAACTACATCCCTCTCTTTTATTGCCGGTACTTTTGCACTGACTGATAATTTGTCATTCATGTTACGCGGAGAGTGCAAACATTAATTAATTACGTTGCCCAGGGGAAAAAATTAGGTTTTGTATTCCATCCAGAACCAATCACAACCTTAGCCTGGGGTTGGGGAGGTCGGGGTTTACTTTGACTGGTACATAAAACAGACATTCCAATCCCACAAAGCCAAAAATAGGAAGCTTTAGTTTGCCAAGGGCATATACAAACCTAGTAAAAGGGTGAGTTTTTACATTGGTTTGATGTTTGTGACAAATCAGCAGGATCTAAATGTCTGACACATTTTTTTCCTGGCGTAAACGATAACGGCTGTTTGCTCCATTTGCACAGAAAAACATGTAGTGTGTGAGAGAAAATTGCGTTGGTGGTTGCTTATGAGTCAGACGAATCTTCTGAGGAGAGTCTTTTTAGGTGTGAAGTCATTGAAGACTGATAAGTGAACTGATACAACTGTTATAGTTCCTGTCTGTGATTCATATTGTGCAATTAAAGCAGTGAAATAGGTTGTATTGTTGAACTCCTAATTTTGCTCTTTCACTTGGAATTTTTTTGTCTGACCATACTATTTCCTTGTGAGGCCACATCTGGTCTCTGACCTGACAAATGACGTGCTTATAAAAAAAATTATTTGCAGCCTTGTTTAATAAAGGAATGAGAAAACTCGTATATGGCAGAATAGATGGCCCTGAAATTTAAAAACATTTTTTTCTTACTTCTTACATTTTTTGTACAGTCGAACCTCTCCTTACTGACACCTCTATAATACGGACACCAATCTTTTACAGACAGATCTCTTGGTCCCAGAAATGCTAAAAATCATACACTCCCTACCTCTATAATATGGACACCTCTGTAACACGGACACTTAGCTCTGTACCTTTGGTGTCCGTATTAAGGAGGTAACTTGTCTGTACTTCCATGAGTGAATAGGCTAACCCTTGCCAGCTTTCAGGACAATCATATTAACATTGTTAGGGACAAAATAACTCATGCCTATTGTCCTAGAATAACCTGAAACTCCAAAGAGTTGTACAAAGTTTCTATCCTGGTAAGCTGTTGCTGTGTTCATTGTATTTATATATATAAATAAATAAATATATAAATATATATATATATATATATATATAACATTTTTTCTGTAGTGTACACCTACTTACATGTATGGACCCAAAACATTCAGGTCAGTTAAATTGTTCCATCAACATATGTTTAAAACTTGCCATAAACAAAAAGTTACCTGAGATCTTTCACTTCAGAATGATTCAGTTTGGTGATAAAATCTCTAGTTTCACGTGCTGCCAGACGATGTGGCAAAGGCTGGTACATACGAATCCTGTCCACTGCACCATCCTGCCTTTCCTTTAGTTTCACATAAATTGGAAAGAAGCGGTTGGGTTGGCTGTAGCCACTCACTGACACCCCTGGGCTGTCAATGACTTGACGTGCTGACTTGTCTCCTCGTGTATAAACCCATGTGCTTCCGTCATATAACTGGATCATGCGCTCCATGTCTATGCGGCTCTTTTCCCTGGAAGCACCCAGCAGCTGTTCAAAAAACTGGGATGCTTCCTCCTTGCCAATGATGGCTTTATGGCCAGGTGTTGATTTAAGCTGCCGGAATAGCCCAGCTTCCGTAAATTCATCGACAAATAAAGGGTTATCCTCTTTTGCCTCCACATGCAACCTTATCGGCTGTGCACAGCCGTGTTGAAAGGCAGGGGACTTCCCTGCCCCGGGGTCACACAAGCAGATCATGTAGAGGTTTACAGTTTCTGCACGTATTCTACAGTCAACCTTGACGGTTGAGGGCCCCATCAAGCATGCCACAGTTGGCAAGACACTGGCCAGCAGGATGTCTCTTGTAGTGTTGTTGGCCTTACTAAATGTATCCAACCATTCACTTATGAAGGTTGGACAGATTTCATCCCATGGAATGCTGACTTCTTTGCCTTGTTTCCTGACTGAAGGGGCTTCAGTTGCTGTTCGGGCCCGTTTGGCTGATGGCGGAAACGCTGAAGCCATATCTGAAATGACAACCGAAAGAAACTCAATACATTGTTTATCGAGTTCCTCTGAAAGTTTCTCACCACCTCCGAGTGATAATCTACACTCTTTATTCATTTACTAATTTCCACAAGGACCTAACACATGTCAACTTTTTTAAACTATACTGATTTCTATGGAGACCACCCCATTAATATTTTGCAACTTAATCCAAGGAATGTCAGTCATGCATTCCAATTTGTCGAACTATTCTCCTTAATTTTGTGCATTTGAATTTTCAAAAAAATTAAGCCAGGGCCCAGGTTTATCATGATCTGGACGAATAGTTTAGTTTTCTGTTTCCTTAGAGAGTACTTAGGCTAACATTAATTTTTGGTGGTTCAGCTTGTTATAAGTATTAGTTATTCCACCTATTCTTCTTGGATATGGGATCTGCAGCTGCAGTCACACTACTTAATAACTGGCCATTAATATTAACCCTTGTGAAACATAAAGAAACATTTTGTGTGTGAACATTGAACTTCCTTGAAATTGCCCTTGATCAGAAGAAAATCCATGGACAAATTGAACACGAATAAAAGAATAATAATTGCTAATATGACAGTTCCTGGGGTGTTAGCAAGAACCCATAACTGCTTGACTATAAATCATGACAGAGAAAAGGAAGTGTAACAAACACTAAAAATAAAGAGCTGAACGCATGCTCTGGTTGACAGGATTGAAAGATGCATCAATTTAAAATGGTGTTTAACTGAAATCAATGCTTTCCCTGTTTGACGGATAGGTGACCTCATGTCACAAATTATGGTGAATAACCCTAAGAATACCAGAGATTAAAAGAGCATAAAACAAATAGTAGATCCACCAATTAATAGTGTGATTTTATGGTGGTTTGAATAACTAAGAAAATACTGTCTATGCGTAGCAATGGAAAAAAGTGCCTAACCACATGGCATGCAGTCCAGAAATTTTTTCCATACAAATCCTAATACGTTCCTACATTTCTTCTACCAGGGTTCGAATAACTCCTATACAAAAAACTTCCCAAACGAGAGTAGTAATACTTATCTCAGAGTTTAATTAACCTCTTCTCAGATTTACTGAAATCCGAGAGGGAGTTAATTCAGTAACTCTTATTTGGAGTTAAAATAGCGGCTTCGTTAAACCACTGAACATAAACTCCTCCGAGTAATTATTTCTTTTCTGGAGTTAAATTTGTTTTGTTGGAGCAGTTATTATACCTTCTTGAAAGTTTATATGGAAAAGGTTATTAAGTCCTTCTGGCGGATCCAGACCGAGATAATGGTGGGGCCCGGTCTCATAAAAATTTTTTTCGGCCCTTTGGGACTCAGTTTGGTCTAAAAATAGGGTTGGGGGGGGGGGGGGGGGTGGCCCCCGGGCCCCTCCCCTGGATCCGCCACTGAGTCCATTAGCTCTGCCAGTGTAAACTCTTTTCCCAGTAACATGTTCTCCGCTTATTGCTTGTTTAACCAGGAATCGCGCCGGGAAGAGGAACTAACAGAAATGAAGCACTACATAGGTGGATAGGTGATCTTCTTAGTGGTAGTAAAGTGGGAGTACGTCTCGCATATGCCTTGCTAATGATCATATTCGATCGCATAAACAACAAAGGGGAAAAGTCAACTTGTGAATTGCCAGAGGAAACCTGTGTACGTGACGAAAGAAGCAAGCTAACTGAATATGATCAATCCGGAACAAGGCTTTGAGAAACATCCAAGGAAGTATTTGGAATAGGGTTGGTATCTTCTGACGCAGATGAAGTAACTGAGACAACGGAATTGACAGCGAAAACTCACGATGATGATAGTCATGGTAAATTCTCTTTGAACTATTCTTCTGCAATCAATATTCTAGACAGAGCGCAAATGAGTTTGGCATCGTTCCAAAGCCTAGTAAATCTCAGCGAATCAGGCACAGAAATATCACATCGTCACTTTCCCTATTTAAATACTTCTATTACTTTGTTTTATAACAGTCATTTCAGCATGAACAGAGACAC
The DNA here is from genome assembly GCA_964035525.1 of Porites cylindrica. Classification (NCBI taxonomy): domain Eukaryota; kingdom Metazoa; phylum Cnidaria; class Anthozoa; order Scleractinia; family Poritidae; genus Porites; species Porites cylindrica. The sequence goes on along the minus strand of OZ037781.1, from coordinate 4,105,428 downwards.
CGATGAACACGATAAACGTATAGACAGCATTTTAAAGAGCTGGTCAATGTCCAGAGAACATATTGCTAAGGACGGAGATTGTTGTTTTAGAGCAGTGGCAAGGAACGTTTCCAAATTAACAGAAACAGGAGGATTAAGTTCTCAAGCGTATGAGCATATGGCTAATCTTGGTCTTGTTAATTTAGACGAGGAAAGCTTGAGCGACAGTTTAAGGGTGCTGACCGTTTCAGAGTGGTCAGGAGAGAACAGGCCACACTACGAAAGCTTCCTGACAACTGACAACTTTGACGAGGAAGTTAAGCGGTTTACCCACAAGGGGTATTTTACTGGTGAGCTAGGAAATCTCATGGTCTTAGCAATGGCCAACGTTCTAAAAATGCCCATTGTAATTTTTTCATCGTTGGAAAACTATCCCACTATACCAATTCTGCCGCATGGACAACTCAATGACATGCCTACGTTGTTTGTCTCATTTAATGCCGCTGGTTGTGGGCACTACGATTACGTCCATACGGAGACTGTGCGAATGGTGTTAGAAAAACAACAAGAAGAACAAGCAAACGAAAAGAAACGGCCTCAAGTTTCCTGTTCTTGTGGTGCCAGTAGGAAAGGTCAAGAGAAAGTGTCGAATGTTTGCAACAACGTCATTGGCTCATACTCTAGCAGGTGTAAGTGTCTTAAGGCTCGAGTTAGTTGGGATGGAAATTGCAAATGCAAAGGATGTTCAAATCCATTTGGGCAAAGTCAAGCTGGTAATGCCGAGGGGGAGTGCGCTCCACGGAAACGACGAAAGTTTGATATTCAAAACTCGATCAAACTTAAGTCAAAAGCATATCTTAATGAAAAAGGAGAACCGCTACGAGAGGGAGCTTTGACGAAGGAGGAGTTCTTTGTAGTAGAAGAACTTTTCAAACTGTTCCATGAAAACAGGGAAGAAATGAGTAGTACATCATTACTGGCCTACTACAATTTTATACACTCTACCAATTGCACCCTTGATCCTCGGCCTTTACTGCTTAGACCTATGTCACATGAACAGATCAAGAAAGCCATAGCGGCTCACGATCACGACGCATCCGTTATGACAGCCTTGTTTAAAAAACAAGTAGAACTGTGTTTTGCGGAGTCATAAACCTAATCAACATTAAATAGACGAAGCCAATCACTATCTGGCATCCAAAACTTCCTTTTAGTTTTGTTAGACTGATTGTTCTGATTATTATCTCGATTTAGGACCAGGCGAACGTTTTTGGTGAAAGCCAGAGCATTCCACCGAGCTTTTTGGGGAGAAGCATATTATTTTGAAGAACTGCGTGGTTGTGGCTTGTTTTGACGTGACAACAGAGTGACATGCGCTAACGGACTGTCATTATAAAAATGCAAAATGTTTGAAACACATATAACCGTAAAAATGCCTAATCATGTTAAATGTACATGTTCAATTAAGGCCGAAGCAATTTTTTTTTTCCTTCGACCTCAAGTTTTCTTAAGACAAAAATCTTGAAAGAAGAACTATCATTGACCAAAGGAAAGTTTTAAAAATAAGATTTGCTTGATAAGAAAATTCTTTATTTGGGTTTCTTGAATTTCACACACTTCCAGAATGTACTCAGTCTCATTGAACACACAAGCCTTACTTACGGAGCTATTGACCAGGATTTATGGCTTGTCAAAGTTTTAATTCAAGACCTCGGTGGGCGTAAAAAATGCTTTGTGCAGCAACCTTTGATTGAATTTGCGTTAGAATAAAGTACATGTTTATAGGAATACGGCAAAGTGTCCAGTGTATGTATTGAACCCAATGAAAATTTAGGTGGGCAAGAAGTGGACAAGGTTATAGGGTACACATGTCTTCAGCGCTTTCGAGGAAAGCGGGTATATTAATTTGGAACTCTT
>OZ037781.1:4063532-4093532 GCA_964035525.1 Porites cylindrica | reverse complement strand
AAACCCCCCCTCCTCCCGACGCCTGAGCCCCTAAAAGTCGAATGTCTTTATAGGAATTTTTATTGTCACTCTTCTTTATCCAGATTAGGCAAGATCTAAGTTTTAAAATACATCTCTGTTTTTGTTTTTATTTTTGTTTTTTTTTTTTTTTACTTTTACCGTCATCAGAGAACTGACAGAGGAGAGGTAGTTTTAGTTGTTTTTACTTTTAAACTTAATGAAGGTAACTGATTTGACGCTATAGATTGGCAAATTCACAACACAAAATTTGTTTCGTTTGCTTCACATTGTAACTTCGTGTCCAACATTTTCTATCACTGAGTCATTTTAAAAATGAATCTTGTTTAAATAGAATTAATCTCGCCAGATTTTGAGATGAATATGATTGTTGGGCCGTTCTTATCACAAAAGGGGTATATACGCCTTTTTGTGATAGTTATTATACAGAGTTTTGTTGCATTAAGGTGCTGTTTCACGGGACGATTCGCAACAACGGGTTTTAGCGCAACACAGCGTTGCAATGTTGAAACAATGTTGCAACAATTCGAAACAATGTTGCAACGCTGTGTTGAAAATCGGCGTTGCGAAACGGTAGTTCTGTAACAACACTTTGATCTCTTTCAGTACACCCTCTTTTAAATGTGAACATAATTCTCTGTACCTCATTTTTTAAGCAGTAGCCGGTCAAATCGTGCCTTTAAACCTCAAAGATTCCTGAATATTAGATCAATTGTTACAACTGAAGAAAACTAGACCAAAATGCATCACTAAACGTATGGGAAAAACGTTTCAGAGTTTTGTTCTTTAAAAGTATGCATGCAGTTTCACGTGTGCGCACATTGGTTACTAAGAAGGTAGGGAATACGAGGTTGGTGTGTAAAGGTGGGTGTGTAAATGTGTAAAGGTGGGGTATAGATGTCAGTTATTGCTTTATAAACTGTTTAAAATGGGGAAGGTGATCCCCAGCCCCCCCCCCCCCCCCCCGCCCCCCCTCCCCTGATAAAAAAACTCCAGTATTAGGATCAGAATGAAGTATTCTAATGACAACTTGTAATGACAAGGCTCCTGTTAACTTATGTAACATTCCTCTCGAGTCTGTTCACACAACACACTGTTCTTTACATTAAAAGTGACTTTTATTTGTATATTCAGATTTAGATTCCAGTTTGTTGGATAACTGAAGACCGTTGTCTGTGCTTTGTTAAAAACAGAAACCCTATTAGTTTCTAAGGCAATTCATATCAGCAACCCTATTCACAGGGTCCTCTCAGTACTCGACCCTCAAAGCAAGAGAGAGAGAGAGACCCTGGTCCGGCCTACTCTCTCTCCACTCCTCTCTCCCTCTCTCTCTCTTGCCCTGAGGGCCGAGAGCGGAGAGAACCCTGCGAACGAGGATGTGTTTTCAGCTGGTTTAGCATATTGAAACCATACCTTACAATAGCAGCGTTTTTTAATAGGTTATTTAACTATAATTACATTTAAAGCTAGAAACCTTTTTAGGAAATACCCTGAGTTTATGAAAAATTTGAATCTGCTTTTCTTAAGCTTGTGGGGGAGGTATTTCTTCCACGAACATCCGGGACACCGAGATCCATCCTGTGCACGCATCAGCAGAACCGAGACCTGAGCAGTTGCCGACCCAGAATCCCACGCGCACAGTACCTTTGTGGATTTTATCGCAGACTCCCTCGACGTGACGTGGGCGGTGCAAATTTTTTAGTCTGCTGCCAGTTCCATATCTCATGTAGACTATAGCATCAATAGCTGCTGGAGCCGAGCACTCTGCGCCATTAAAGGTGAAATACCATCGCCTGCAACAGTGGTCGCAGTTATAGAGCCGGAGCTGACCACTCCAGTAGACACGCAGACTTGTGCTGTCAGACGTCTTCTTGAAAATGCATTCCTGTTGAAAGGAAAGAACAATCAAATTCAAGATTACCGGAGTAATCTTTTAATCCTTTTACCCACAGAGAGACAGCTCTGACTAACTTAAGAGTCTATGGATATCTTAAGTTACGACGATTTAAGGTCTGGTTCCGGCACTGAATTATACCTCCTCAACAACGCTTTCGTACGGTACAGTGGTGCAAGGTGGGTTAAACTAACACTTTAATCCGTGAACAGAATCCCATGGTATTACCATTCAAAGCTGCTGAGGAGTGCTTCCTTGTAAAAACTTTTGATTTGCAAGATTTTACTCGATAAAATTGTGAATTTTTCGGAAGTGAAGGAAATATATAATTAAAGAAATGAGTCACAGGGGCCACTGCCCGAACAAGACAAGACCTTCAAATGAAATTCTTTTTTTTTTTTTTTTTTTTTTTAATAAAACCCAAGTACTGACGACCTTCTTATTCTGAGGCCAACTTAGCTTTTACCTTGATCAATCCAGAGTCCCTGTCGTCGTTCAGATTCTTAAAAACGCACTGTTTCCAATTACGTGCAAAAGACCCTGAAGCCCCCTTGGGGCCTGAGGGACCTTGACTTCCAGGAGGACCTGTATCACCCTTCTTTCCAGCTTGACCCGAGGAGCCTTGTGGTCCCTTGGGGCCAGGGGGACCTTGACTCCCAGGGGGGCCTGCATCACCCTTGCTTCCGAGTGGGCCTGCTGAACCAGTTGACCCTGTACCTCCCTTGGGGCCTGGAAGTCCTTGTTTTCCACGGGGTCCTTGATCGCCTTTAACTCCTCGTGGACCCGTGGGCCCTTCTGGTCCGTTACTACCGGGAGATCCCGTTGTACCAGCTGGTCCCGCGGGTCCCGGGCTTCCTGGGATGCCCGGTATCCCCGGTGCGCAGAAACACGAAGAGTAACCACAAGAGCCATGTTGGGAATTCTGTTGAGGAAATTAAGGGCAGAAATGAATAAGTTATTCATTCCCTTTGATTCGGAGTTAATGCACTTCTCGGGATGTTTGTTTCTTAAATGGCCTTTGAAGAATAAGTAATTAAATAATTGACTAAAAATATTGATTAATAACGCATCAGCCAGTTCCAGCTGCGCCCAGCCGACATATAAAAATCGACAACATGCCTTTACAACAACCCGCTTCAATTTATTCCTGTCCGTCTGTGTAGTTATATTCTGATAGCAACCGCGTGGTGTCAAAAGCTCGGGAATGGCCCCGGGGTTAACAAATGCCCGGCCCCCCGGACAGTGCAAAATTTGCAAATGCCCCACCCCCGGGACTGACAATGCCCCGCAGTAGCCCGGGGGGGGGGGGGCTGGGTGCAGCTGGAATTGACTGATGCATAATAATAATAATAATAATAATAATAATAATAATAATAGATAAATAAAAGTAGATATAAGCTAAGTACAGTAACAAAAGACGCGAGAAGGACTCTACTTTTGGCCGCTGACACTACATGACTCATTGCTTAATTTACTCATTTATAAATATCAAGTCTATCGTTCGTTCATTCAGTTGAGCAACAATTTAACTATAAACGATAATTTTATTATTGTTCAACTGTTCATTTCCTGTGCATTTACATTATTTGACTAGGGAACTATCCATTTCGATTATAAATTCTACCATTAATATGTATAATTCAGATAATTAAAACTGATGCATAAAACATGACTACGTATCACAAAAAAAAAATGTTGAAAACGGCGCCTGATGTTACGACAATCATTCTGACTCATAATTTCATTGATTCCATTTCATTTTATTCCATTTTTTCTAGCAAATGAAAAACGCAATCGACGACCATTAACTTTCTCGATTAACTACTGATATCAAGTCCCGATCATCTGAAATTTAACAAATCAAACTCACCTTGTTGCTGCTGTTTTTACTATTCGCAGAACACAAAGGGATCAGCAGTAACGGTACTATCCATAACATAATGGCCGATGGTATCTTCATACAGAATAGCATGATTGCAGTATCAAACTGTGGGGTGAATATATTAATTGTTTAACAATCACCACAAAGAGAACAGTATTTTAAATTCTTTCCGGGGAAAATGAATATTTTTACGTGTATGGGCGTATTTTGCAAACTATACTATCCTCGAGGAAAACTGAAGACTACTAGACAAGTAGTCTTGATAGTTATCGAATTCTTACTCTTTCCAATTACAAAAAAAAATCAAAACACAAAGAAACAAGCGTATGACCGGTCAACAGGAACCAATTCTACTTTTTTCAGGTTTAAGAAATAAAGGAGAACCAATACGATTATGATCATCTTTTGATCAACCAATTTCAGCTGGTTCATGAAAACAGGACGATAATAATCTGAAAAGATGTACATCATAACAAAATAGCCCACTGCTAGTAAAATATCTTCAGTTGAAAAACAAACGCAACTGAGTGAAGAATCTAACCTGGAAGGAACACTTCAATTGAGTATTTTAAGAAATGAATTTTTAGCTACTCCGCAGTAACAGTAAATCTAGGACAACTAACATACCAACCTTGCTTGTATGGCTGTAGTCCGGCGTCCGCAAAAAAATGATGAATGGCTTAATATTGCTGATCTTTTATGTAGTTTTGTACTCACGTTTAACATAAAAACATGTTTTTAGCACGTTCAAAGGCTTGTTAAAAATAACATGTCAAAAAAGGCAAAATGTTCTTATTGGTTAACTCACACTGAGCTGACCAATCAAGGAGTTCGTGTAATTTGGTAAGTTGCAAGTTTGAAACATGTTTAGGGCCAGTGACGTAAAAAACATGAAAAATGACAAAAATTCTTATTGGATAAATCATTTCTAGATTGACCAATAGTATAACGCGTTGCAAAACGTCTTTGTTTAGAAGAGCTCAGGATGTTAAGCCAAAATGCAAGAATACATTTCTTGTTAGTTAGGTAACTTATAACTTAATTGCGACAAACGTGATAGTATTATAGAAAAGCATGGAACCCGCTCATTACAGTTTCCTAACGGATATTTCATTTTCACTCCGAAACACGACTCGAATTTTGCTCGAAGAGGAGTAAGCAACTAAAGAACTAATTTAACTGAATCTCGGTTAACTGAAGAGAGAAAAAATTTGGAAATGAAGCCGAAATTTTAAAACAACTGTAATTTTTTTCAGCAGCGACAGGGCTGAGCTACAAAACTTCAAATATTTATTAATAAGTTCTCGATGCAAAACGAAGAGGCAACAATAAATTGATGTCTAGGCTTGGTTCTGGAACAACTGATTAGTGTTAGAACACACAAAAAAATCGCCTTGATTTGCAAATTCAAAATATTTTTGTAACCAAATTAAGTGAGGAATTAACGTGATAAGGTTGGATCGAGAGACAACTTACAATGCATAAAGCCTTTATAACACTTGTATTGGGCAGGCTTGCCTGAGTAAAATAGACCTGCAGTGAGGAAGACGGAAATAAATGCCATGTCAAAGACATTAAAAATGAAGAGAAATCGGCAAAAATACAAATGTACAAGCCTACCTTGATGAATTTTTGCCCTGGCTTCAATTTCTTCTCAACTACTCACTGGGAGTTGTAAGGGAAAACAAATTCTCGTACGAACGTGTTGAAGAACATCATGAATTTATTGTACCGAACGATACATTTGGCTGCTTGTGGTTTACCCACTCAGCAACTCATCCCATGATATCGTGTCTTTTATTTCTGCCAAAAAACCCTGAAAAAGAAAATTATTGCCCTTTTATAATTGAAAAACAGTTTCCAGTTTCTTAAGCATTATTTTGCTATAGCTTACCAGCAAACAGAAAATTAACGTCGTTTAAGATCATCGAAAGTGAACTAAGAGATCATCACCTTCTTTGCGGTTCTAAGCTGTGTTTGGTTTTTAAGCTAAGCTCAGCCTCACCCTCTTAGATCAGAGCTTCTCTAGACATTAACTACAGCTGTCTTCTTTTATTAAATTATTTTGTAAATTATATTTTCTCCTTATGTTGACAACTGCTGATTAATTTCCAGTTTAATTTCAAGATGACATACACTGTTGTCAAATAAACGTTTGCCTAAAATAATAAGCTTATCGTGGTCTTCAGAATGATTCGTTAATATTCGATGAACAAAATACCTTCGTCTGGAAAATAACTGATGCGCTACATTCTCAATTTGATCGTTCATTTTGTCTCTTATTGCGGGGCGCAAAACAAAACATAGAAAAAAATGGGACGTAGTCAAATCAAACCGAGTCTTAAAAAATTTCATACAATTATCAAAGACACTCGTTGGTCAAATACTCTCCTTTCTAACGTAAGTAGATAGAGAAATTGTAGGCGCTATTCGACTCTTGGCCGCCTTTGGCTATTGACACACCTTCTTGAGCAGCAATAGCTCGACTGGTCCGATTCCACTGAACGCCTTTGGTCAAACTTTGGTTTGAAAATAGAAATTTTTGAATGGACACAGGTGGATGGTAGTTTATCGCAGTAATACTTGTTAGATCAAAAAGAGTCTTGTGCCTAAAGTACGCGGTAACTTGCAAATATAAAAACAGCTTGACACTCGTCGGTCAGATAATTCCTTTCTAATGTAAACAGACAGAGAAATTTTAGGCGCTATTCGACTCCTGTCCGCTTCTGGCTATATGGACACACCTTCTTGAATAGCGATAGCTCGCCTGGTCTGATTCCACTGAACTTCTTTGGTGAAACTTTGGAAAAAGAAAATAGAAAATAGAAATTTTTGAATGGATACAGGTGGATGGCAGTTTATTTTAGCAATACCTCTTCTATCAAAAAGAGTCTTGCGCCTAAAGTACGCGGTAATTTGCAAATATAAAAACAGCTACCACCGTGCAAGCGGTTCACGTAGCTCCCTTTTTCATCCACCGCCTCGCTAGTGTTGTTAGCCGACAGTTCTCAGGGTTTAAAAAGCGTTAATTATGACAAAGTTTTAGAATTTCATGCCCTTGCCAGTCCAGCCAATTTTCACGCTGATGTAGAACTATAATTGCAGTTCTTAACATGATAAAAGGAAATATAAACTGAACTGGACTCATTTTGGGCACTTTTCTAAAGGGTCTCTAAAGCTAAACACTGTGGCTTTGAAGCTGGCAGTTTGGCTACGTGTTGCGTGTTGTTACGCGCTGTCTCAAATTTATTGGCTTCATCACTCTTAAATTACACCAAACTTCGAAATTTGCTTATATTCTGATACAGGCTAATTGGCTTACAAGGAGCTACTTATACGGCACATGGAACAAAATATTGACTCGGCAGTTACTGAAACCATGTTTTATGTTCAAGCCTCTCCGCATCATCGTAAAAGCTAGTTACCCTCTACTTGCTTTAATAAAACTGCACACTAACTTAAATTCATTGTCACCCAACGCGATAAAAACTATAAATTTATAAAGGAAATGATGTTGCCAAGCTTTATTTATTTATTTATTTTTTCTTTTTTGGATAACATATCATAGTGAACATAGCGCCATTAAAAGAAATTTGTGATTTTCTCATCAGAGCGCGCGCCAGTTTTTAAGACATCTGGACAAACATAGACACCGCGGGCGAAACTTCCCCTTATGAATAAACACAAACTCACAAAATTATAGCATCATCAATCGCTTCCTCTAAAAATTGATACATGTTTTGTCCACTTGTTTTGTCTACAGGGTAGTTCTGACAAAAGTGGCTTTTTTTTTTAGTTTTTTTTTTTTTTTTTTTCAAATTTTAATTACGCTGTAAAAGTTTTCGTAAAAATTCTTAGCTAGGATTGGAATTTTCATATTTGAAAATATAACTACTTGTGCGGAACAGGAGAACTCAACAATATTTTTGTTTGCCTATTTGCATAACATTAAGCCAAATTAAGAAACCGAGTTTGCCGCTAATGGAATGTTGTATATAGAGGGATGGTACTTTGATTATATTTGCCAAATTTTTTTGGCAAAATTTAACAATATTTTACGTTACTATATTAAAGAATAAAGTCAGTTTTACCTTGAGGTAATAGAAGATAATAGAATGGATATCGTATAAATGTCGTGGGCACAATACTCTAAAAGACCAAAGACGAAACAGGTTCATAGATTAATCTTAATGTGAAAAGATTCACCATAATTAAATAACACAACAACTGTAAAAAAAAGCAGCTTACCGTTGAAAATGTCCATAATATCCTCAGCCACTTTCTTCAACGCAAAACCAAAATAATTTTCCATTTCGCTTTCTTTGCATGTAATGAGGTTCTTGTCAGATCAAGTTTGAAAAGAAATCTATTAATTGTGTTTGTCATGACTTCTGATTTGACAGATAGCTGTCATTTATTAAAACGGAAGAAATAATCACTGATTACTAATTCCAATAAATTTGAATCTTCCCATTATAATTTAGGAGTCGCTACCCAATGTAATGTAAAAACGCGTTGTGATTTATTCCAAGTGTACTCTCTCTAATCGTCCTAATCGTACAAGAAAGGAATCAATTCCCCCCCTCCCCTACCCCTTCCATTATTTGTTAGAACACACTAACAGTTTAATTTGCACTTTATTTCCTTGTTATACGTAATATGGTGTACTGCCGGTGAAAGTACACAATTTTAGAGTAGTAATGTATGTAATTATTTATTTTATTTTGTAGCCTTGTAAGAATTCATTCCGTGTTAGGTTTTTCATTCATCTTTAGTCCTCAATTACAACGTTTAAAATGTTTTGTTTCGTGGCAAATGTTTTGTTCCGGGAGACACGTTGCTTTCAACTTGCCTCTCAGCGGAATATTAGCTGGTAACCGCGCTTTATTAACATGGGGTTATATGTCACTGATTATTTCTGTTTCTAACTCACAGAGCGTTGCACAAGCGCGAAAAAAGATAATCATAAAAAACGTGATCTACAGAAGTAGGCGATGAACAAATGTATGCGCAATTAGTATTTTAAAATTCTTTCTTTATGCATTAAATAATCATTTTCGATTGAAATAATTTGGGTGTTTGTTGGGACGTCACAGTTTTTGAAGCCACATTGTGGGAGACGATGTCGTAATGGCGGAAGTATTTGTGTTTCAAAAAAAGAACTTTAATCTTGATCTACGATCGAGTCGTGAATTTTTCTTACTGAAACCAGTGGTTTAGTGGTAGTCTCCAGGTATCAATGATTCAAAGTGTTCTTTCGCTTTTGAGAATAACTACAGCGCTGATTACTACCTTTATCACCAAACGTAAACTCTTGCAGCACGTCACGTGTGAAGCAACCTCATGCCCAGGACTTTTCCCTTAAAAATGGTAGTGGCGGGAAAAGCCCTGGGTACCAGGTTGCTTTAAATGCCGTGGAAGACGTGCCGCCTGTGTACCCCTGAGAGTTCGAAGAATTTGATTCTTCTGAGTATTTGTCATTCTATCACATTCACTTTAGCCTTGTGTCAATTTTTTCAAATATTATGCGTACTTTTCCTGTAATTACAATTCTCAGCGTCTCCTTACGTAATCGATATTGTCAACCTTCGTAACTGCGTTAGGCCCATTGTTGTCTTCAGTAAGTGTAAAAAAATTCTTTTTCGCCCATGAAAATCAGTCGTTGTATTCGGAGTGGCTGCGTTCAGTCTGGTAAGTATGGTTTTCTTGTATTTTTGCGCCGTAATTTTTCGATTTGTTGTACAATTAAGTTTTTTCTTCCAAATATTTTTCAATTTGCGTTTATTTGAATTCTGTATTTTCCTTTGTCAAAATATGTTCCTTATCACGGGTGAATCGTAAAGTAATGACCGAATTCGATCTGTACTTGGAGTTTACAGCTGATTTCAGTGCTATGTATACACCCCGATTTTCAGACATGATTCGACGGTCATGATTCGACCTGTCATGATTCGACACTAATCACGTGACGTATCGCTTCGCAGTACGTAAACGGTTGGAAAAATAATTCAGAGTTCTGCCGCGGGATTCGAAACAGTGAGAGAACAATCTGGCTGGCAAGGAAAGCTTAGCACTAAAGGACATAAGTGTAACGAAGCTAGAATCCCGACAAATGCGTTTTACTTGAAGAGGAAAGCTTTGTTGCCTGGAAAGCGGCGACATGATACAGAAATTATGATCACATGTGATACCTTGAGTTGGATTGCCGAGTTCGAATGTAATTTCTGTAGGCGATTTCATAATGGACAAAATATTATCAGTACGGCAAAAAGCGAAATAGTCCGATGGTTTATCGTTTAGTCTTCTTCCGTATGACAAAGTTTCGGTATTTTGCCGTTGGTGAATACCACCCGCAATTTACATGTAACACTGATGCAAATTTAGTTAACAGGGAGGCAAATTTGTATTTCTTCAAGTTGGCACTGTTTCGTCCTTACTTGGCTTCTGCATGGTTAAAAAATAACAGGAAAACTTCAGGTTTTGCAGAAGAAATCAACAGATAAATTGATCAGTCTGCCGTTGTGAAAGAATTTGCTGGAGAGTTTGAAAGTTTTGTTTTGTCGACCATTGAAAAATATCACAATGTTCGGTCCTCGACCTATGACCCTGGTGAGCACAAATAGAGAAAACCATACATAAAAAAAAACAACATTCGTTTTTAACGAAAAAGGGTAAAATATGATATTTCTCTAAAGATCAAGTTGAATGCCCAAAAAAAGTTGAAAAAAGAGCCGAAAAACTTATTGATCGAGACGTCCACACGCCCGATGACATGTATTGCGATTAGATTGCGTGACTTGTATGAGAGGCTGATGTCTGAAAAGGAGAACAAATTATGGATCACGCTCCTCTTTTTCTGAATTACAAGAGAAAAATTCAAGTTATCGTTAAAGTAACTTTCAGATTGTGTGCTTTGATTCCTGTAGGATATTCAAGGTAAAATACTGTACTGCTTGGTAACCTCTCGGTCGAATCATGACGGTCGAATCATGACCGTCGAATCATGTCTGAAAATCAGGGTGTATACACTGCACTGAAATCAGCTGTAATAAGAATAGCATAAAACTTTCCCTATGTCTTAGGAACGGATAACTATTAAGATCATGTTTTGGGGATTCATTTTGCATTGGAAACTTCGAACAATCCAATTAACAACTCAGTCATTATCTTGTATCGGAAGTGAAGCGCTTTGGTGATGCGACTCCTCTTGAAACTTTATTCTATGTATAAATGTGTGTTGAAAACAGATTTTATCCGTTTTAGCCTTTCGTCCACAATATTTCCATCGTTTTAACGTTTTCATCTGTTGTTGTTGTTGTTGTTGTTGTTGTGGTTGTTGTTTGATTTTTATGCCTTGAGTATTGTTTAAAATACTCAAGAGACCATGATTGTCTTCATTCTACGTCTATAGGCATTATAGTTGAGCGATCGATGATTGTCGATCGACATATTTCCGTTCACAGATTCTTTGACCTTGCTATTCTGTGTGGAGATACCACTGGCCACTATGTTATGTGTATAGCTGTTGTTGCTGATCCCTTTGTGTTTCGCGAATGAATGAAATCAGAGGTGAGCTGGGTTAATTAAATTTTAGGTGATATCGAGTCGTTCTTCAATAAGGTGGTTGGTAGAGGAAGTTAATTTGAATTCATGAAATTTCCATTGCAATTTCATACAATTAAATCAACGAACGTAGTTTTTCAATGTCTTACATATTAGAAAAAGACAATACAGTCAAATTGCAATAATAGTCGGACACTGAAGGGGCGGGCAAACACTCAAAAGTCGCCCACAGGCCATATATTACTTGATGCCAAAATAGTCTAATTTACGTCTACAAATCATCCTATCCGGGGTACTGTAGCGCTGGAAAGAAACATCGACATATCCGTCAACTAAAGGTTTTTTACCTTCCAAAAGGAAAGGTGTATTGGAGCACGCATTTGATAATGAAGTGACCGCATTGCGAAAATCTGTTGATTGGGCAAAAAACAAGTCTCCGTTGTCCTCATTAATGTCCGTACTAAAGACATATCCGTAGCAAATGTCCGTAAAGAGGAATTCGACTGTAATTCCAAAAACAATAAACGTAAAAACTGGTTCTTGTAAATAAACTCCGTGTTGTGCAGCTGGAATTCCCGGCATCCCTGGATTCCCAGGACCCGCGAGTCCAGCGGGTGCTGTGGGATCACCTGGAAATAATAGACCTCAAGGACCCAGGGGTACACGTGGATACAAAGGTGAAGCAGGTCCTCTTGGAGCACAAGGTCCTGTTGGCCCCAAGGGACCACAAAGACCCTCGGGAGAAGCTGGAAAGAAGGGTGATGCAGGTACTCGATGTCCATCGGGTCCCAAGGGGGTTCCGGGACTGTTTAAAGGAAATGTACCGCCGGTGTCGCCCCTAGAGTTTGAAGAATTTGATTCTTCTGAGTATTTATTATTCTTTATCGCTTCGCTAATGTTTCGTGAATTTAGTGTAAAATGTTGGCTTTTTGCTATCACATTCACTTTAGTTTATTGTTAGTTTGATCAAATAGTGTTATCTTCCATTTTTTTAATATTATTTCTAAGCTAATCATGCGTTAATGATATCTATTCCAAACAACCAAGCTTTGAGGTTTTTCACGGCTGAACAAACATGATGAGCATCTATATTAATTGAGGGCAAAAAAAAAACAAAAGGTAGATGAGAATAAGAAAATTAAACCATACATAACAAAGAAATACTTTTTTTTATTTAGGTGTGATATTTTTAGAGTGGTAAAGGGTCACAAAACTTACTAACTTTAAACTTAACAATAAACATTAGAGCTGCAACGGTATGTTTCAAGAGCTGAAAGATAACTATTTCTTGCTCAACTGCTTTCTTGGTACTTCCCTCGGGGATAAACCAAATTAAGGCCACACCCACCTTTTTGGGGTATTTTTAAAAATTTTCCGAAGTAGCCCCAGCACGCCTTACCCCTTCCCTTCTAAGGAGCTGTTCACATGGAGGTGATGGACCCCAGATAGGTGAGGTAAACTGCTTATGTGGGGTAACCCGCCTGTCCATTTAATCTCTCGTGCATTTTAATTTGATCACGTTTACATGATAGGTTGGGTGAACCGCCGCATGTTACTTCACCTATCTGGGGTTCCCCAACTCAATGTAAACAGGCTCTAAGGGGCTGTTTACATGAGGGAGGAAGATCCTTGAAGCTGGAACAACCTTTCGTTGGGTTTACATGCAGAAAGTTTGGTCCATGTGGTGCCCTAGTAAAGAAGGAATTGAGGATGGCGGGCGACATAAACAAAAATCATTGCAATTTGGGCGTGCCCTTCGATCTGCTCTCTCTCTCTCTCTCTCTCTCTCTCTCTCTCTCTCTCTCTCTCTCTCTCTCTCTCTCTCTCTCTCTCTCTCTCTCTCTCTCTCTCTCTCTCTCTCTCTCTCTCTCTCTAGAAGAATATTAGGGCACTTTTCTGACGTTTCCCTCTTTTGATGATAGATCAAGCCTTTTTGTGTGGTAACTTTTGACAAGCCATCTAACAAAGCGTCATGATCTAACCTTTCTGCATGCGAGAGGTTCGCCAATACCATCTAATCCTGACTTAAACAGATCACTATTTGTGCTTAAGAGGGCACGAAAGTGCCCTATGCCGTGGTATCAGCCAATTCAAAAGCTTTAAATCCAATTTGTTGGTCAAGAGGGAGCTATTGACTTACCATTTATGCGCCACTCAATTCTCTCGATCACCACAACCTTTTCAATCTGAGATATCTGCGGCTTTAAAAATCTGCCGTGTATGTGTTTGACTTTTCATGTCGATGAAAGGTTTCAGAATTCGAAATATGCCCTTTTTTCGTTTCCTAAGTTCGGACAATAAAAATCGCTATTTAATTTTCATTGATTGAGCTCAAAATCATACAGCAATTAAAGCAATCATTTGGCAATATAACAAAGCAAATTTGACAACAGAATCACCATCCGTTATTTTTTTATGAAGATTTGAAGGAACCAATGTCAGAAAATGGCA
Source organism: Porites cylindrica (assembly GCA_964035525.1). Classification (NCBI taxonomy): domain Eukaryota; kingdom Metazoa; phylum Cnidaria; class Anthozoa; order Scleractinia; family Poritidae; genus Porites; species Porites cylindrica. The sequence goes on along the minus strand of OZ037781.1, from coordinate 4,079,724 downwards.
AAAGTCACTAAAGTTCCCTATTTGCTAGATGATACAAATGATCATTTCACCGCAATTTTTGGAGAGGCAGGAATAAATGATACTATCTAACTGTACAATACTGCAATAGCAACGGGTGGTTTAATTTTCAGATTTGTTGGTTACAACAAAAAGGAACCAGTACCGAAAAAAGGTGGTTTATAAACTCGATGTGCTTTGCATATAGAGGTATATGGACAGGTGACTGAAAAATTCCACTTCAGGCCTCATTGTGTCGCCTGATGATTACAGTAATATTGTTTTAGGGAAAGTGTTGTTATAATTGTGAAAAATAAATTGAAGATCATGAATTAACCTTGGCGCACTCCTTAATTTTCGAACTGACCCACACACTATATTTAACATGTCGCTTTGTCAACTCCGCAAAGATCGATGAATCTAAGACCTACACATCCCCCAGCAGACAAGTATATATTTTTAAAGGAAATCTACAAAAGGTGCCAGCTTAAATCTCAGTCTCGTGAGTTATGAATCAGATGAATAACTGTAAAACACTGACCAAACTAGTAAGGATATTGGCGCGCTCCTAAACGCGCTGCTACTAAATGTGTCAAACAATTGTGTAAATAAAGGCTGGCCTCACTCGACAATCTATCATCTGTTTATCGTGATAGCCCTAGTCTTAAGGTTGCTATACACGTTTTATTTTGAATCATAGTAAGTGATAACAGAATGTTCTTGTTCAGATAACTTAAACTCAGCTATAGAGACGATGGTTTTGTTCAACTCTGTCTAGACTATATTTTGTAATTGGGCTTTGAAAAAGAAAAAGAACACGTATTGTAAACGACCGATGTGGTTTACTTTCCTCTCCTGAGATAGTGCAATGCCGTAAAAAAAGCTCTAGCAAAGCCCCCTCTGTTTAACCCCGCTTCTTTAATAAGTCCGCTGTTTGGAAGTAGGCTTTTATAATAAGCGCCCCTATCTAACATGTCCCCTCGCCATTTTTTTTTCTGCAGCCATTTGGTTTGTTATTACAGAAATATACACTCAAACACATACCACTGTTTGCTACTCGTTATTACGTAATAAATTTAGACTACAGTTGTTTGAGCTTTGGAAAAAAAAACCTACCTGGGACAAAAACGGTATGTTTAAGATTTGAAATAAACCCCTCCTTCTCTCTATTGCGCCCTCCTCTCTAATAAGTTCCCCATTATTAACTAAGCCCCGGGGGATTAATGGAGCTTTTACAGTAGGTGTAAATTAACAAGACTACAACGAACTCAACTAAATGCCGCAGAGAAAGTTATGATCTGTGGGACTTCTGTGTAGTGCATTGACGTCTTCGACCTTGCCGCTTCGTGGTTCGGTAAATACTTATCACTATTCACCTCCACTTCGGTGAATAATTGTTAACTATGTTTAAAGTGTTGATAACGACATCCGTACTTATCTCAAGACCCAAGGTCAAAGAAATTCCTCAGAACGAAAATGGAGGAAAGGGACTATTGCAAAAAGCTTACTTGGACAGCCCGGAATAATTAATCCTGTGAAATACGAAAGGCGTGTTTTAAGAGCGCCTAAGACAACTCAACATTAATGTTGAGTTGTCTTAGACGCTCTCTAATTAGAGTTGTTTTCAAAAACTTCTCAGTTTATTGCAGTCTTTCATCTTCGGATCTTGACATATTGAGAGCTATGTTTAAAGCATGGATAACGATATCTGTACCCATCTCAAGATCCAGGAAGAAAGAAATTTTTCAGAACAATAATGGAGGATAGGGACAAGTACAAAAAGCATCCTCAGACACAATAATGAATCGTGTAAATACGAAAGACGTTTCAAGAGCGTCTAAGGCAACTCAACACTAATGTTGGACTGTCATAGACGGTCTTAACAACTTAACTAATATCAGAGTTGTTTTCAAAAACTTCACAGTTTATTGCAGTCTTAACATAGGTGTTAGATCTGCATTTTACATGCTAAATCACCTCTTGTTTTGTATTGCGGAAATTAACATACCAACTATTAATCGCGTGAAATAAGACAAATGCGTTTTAAGAGCGCCTAAGACAGCTCAGCATGAGAGTTGTTTGTTGATTACAATCAAATTGTTAGTGTTAGATTTTGTATTTAAGATCTCTTTTTTATCTCAAGATTTTCTATATATTTAGATATATATCCTGTGCTCTTGTACAGCTTTAACTTCAACCGAGTACCCACCTCTGGGGGAGTTAGTTTCGTTGTAATGCATTGTTAAATTTTTCCTTCGGAGTAAAAGTGTTACAGCATTGTTTGCGTTCGTAAAAGAATTATATCAAACGTCCTGAGATTTGCTGGAGATTAAGTACACGTTTCTCATACGATTTATACTAACTAATGGTATCTATAACAATATCATTGATCTTGATTAGCTCTCTGCGCGCTTATTTGTCATGTAATCGGCGCGTAATCACGTGGGTATCCAATAACAGGTATCTAATTTGAACTTTTCGTAATTGGGTGCCTGTAATGGGATACCCACGTGATTTGCACGTCAATTACGCGCGCTCTAATGGCTTCCGTCGCAGTATTTCCTAGATTTCTCATGACTTATGAAAAATGCTACAGACTATTTTAAAGAAGTTCTCGCAAGAAATTTATAATTTCGAAATTTGTTATAGATACGATTAATTAGTAATTGGACTTCGTGGCATACAATTAGTCAAGGAGTAATCGTGCTCATATTTTGAACGCGGCCTCGCATTTTGCGCTCATCCAATTTTGAAATGACATGTACTCCCGCGATTACTCCCTGAATTGTACTTCACTCAGTCCAAGTACTGTTACTAATTCAAGTTATTGTTGAGTGGACAACGGAACTAATAGACCACTTGTCGGATATGTTAAAATTCAGCTTGAGAGCGCGGCCTAAAGGACCGATACAAATAAAATGAAATCACCATGTTTGTTCATAGCTTTTGCTTGCGTCCTCTAGGCCTCACTATCAAGCTGAATTTTAATAGATTGGTAGTGGCTTATTGTTTGTCTTGTCTCCATGTTTATGCACCTGATAGAATCAGGCAAAGTTCAAATTTAATACCCTTCTTGATAATTAGCAATATATTGATTCATTAATAGTGTGTTGTCATGATAAATATACATCTTGTTTTTGCCTGTTCTGTTATCATGAAACGGTAGCGTTGTATGTTTTAATACTGTTACAGTGCACAGGCCTTATTGTGTTGAACTGAGTGGCTGCACAGCCTTTTAAATTTGATGTAGTGATGTTTGATAATGAGCGCCTGGTTAAATAAAATGTTGGATTGTTAAATAAAAGAGACTCGTCAGTGTTTAGCAACAACTGAGAAATGATGATAATCAAGAAGGAAAATACCTGTTGCTTCTATTGTACTGAAAGTAATGTTTTGCCGAAAATTAACTTCCAGAAATGAACATAATAATAATATATATTCCTCTTGCGCCTATCCTGATATGTTTTAAGTACTTTACAAAAGCAACAGAGCTAAAAAGAAAGATGTACGAGATATAAATACATAGTACAATGATAACATCATCGACGTTCCCCAGTTAAAGTCACGAAAATTCCCTATTCAAGTCGCTAAAGTTCCCCAATGTCGTCACAAAAGTTCCCTAATGTCACAAATGTTCCCCAGTCTCGTCACAAAAGTTCCCTATGAACGTCCTTAAAGTTCCCTATGGGCGTCACAAAAGTTCCCTTAGTCAGAAAAGTTCCCTGTTTCCGTCACCAAAGTTCCCCATTTTCGTCACGAAAGTTCCCTTTCTTCTGGCTCTCTCTCTCTCTCTCTCTCTCTCTCTCTCTCTCTCTCTCTCTATCTTTCTACTGGTGTAAATAACCACCTTTAAGCACAATTATCACAATAATAAGCTCGCGTGGTAGCGCCAAAGGAGATGGTAGGCCTTCATTTCCATGAATACCCACTAAACGACCGCTGCCATTTTTCTCTGGTTCAGTCACTAGTATACTGAGTGTGATCTCTCTGACGAAAGCAGCTACATGGTGCAAGGATCCTCCTACCTGTCAGCTAGAAAGATCCTTGTACTATGAAGATCATAGCGCTAGGGACAAGTACAAGCCTGAATACAGAAAACATATGGCAAGTAGCTAGTATAATCCGCCTGTTAGCATATTCCTGGTGCTAGAATTAAAAAATCGGCGTTGCGAATCGGTGGTAGTGTATTACAACACCTTTAATCTCTTTCAGTACACCCTCTCTTAAATGTGAACATAATTTTCTGTACTTTTTTTTAGCAGTAGCCGGACAAAACTTGCCTTTAAACCTTGAGATCCGTATTGAATAAATTGATTGTTGCAATTGAAGAAACTGGACTAAAATGCATGACCAAACGCAGCAGAAAAATGTTTCAGAGTTTGTTCTTTCAGAGTATGCACTGTTTCACGTGTGCACACATTGGTTACTAAGAAGGTAAGGAATACGAGGTTGATGTTGTCTAGTAAACTCTAATATGTAAAGGCGGGGTATAGATGTAATGATTGCTTTATAAACAGTTTAAAGGGGGGAAGTGATCCCCAGCTCCCCCTCCCCTGATAAAATACTCCAATATTAGGATCAGAATGAAGTATTGTAATGACAACGTGTAAAGGCTCCTGTTAACTTATGTAACATTCCTCCCGAGTCTGTTCACACAGCACACTGTTCTATAGATTAGAAGTGACTTTTATTTGTAAATTCAGACTTAGATTCCAGTTTTTCAGAAAACTTTAAGACCGTTTTCTATGCTTTGTTATAAAAAGAAACCTTATTACTTTCAAAATTGAGTTTCAAGGGCAATTCTTATTAACAACTACATTCCCAGGGTCTTTTAACAATTATTACATTAAAGGCTAGAAACCCTTTAGAAAGCACTTTAAGTTTAGGAAAAAATGAATCTCTTTTTAAGCTTGCGGGGGTGGTACTTCTTCCACGTAGATCCGGGACACCGAGTTCCATCCTGTGTACGCATCAGCAGAACCGTAACCTGCGCAGTTGCCGACCCAGAATCCCACGCGCACAGTGCCTTTGTGGATTTTATCGCAGACTCCCTCGACGTGACGTGGGCGAAGCAAATTTTTTAGTCTGCTGCCAGTTCCATATCTCATGTAGACTACAGCATCAATAGCTGCTGGAGCCGAGCACTCAGCACCGTTAAAAGTGAAATACCATCGCCTGCAACAGGCGTCGCAGTTATAGAGCCGGAGCTGACCACTCCAGTAGACACGCAGACTTGTGTTGTCCGACGTCTTCTTGAAAATGCATTCCTGTTGAAAGGAAAGAGCAACCAAATTCAAGATTACTCGCAGAGTAATCTTTTAATCCTTTTACTCACAGAAAGACAGCTCTGACTAACTTTAGAGTCTATGGATATCTTAAGTTAGGACGATTCAAATTACAGTGACGGATCCAGGGGAGGGGCCCGGGTGGCCCGTCCTCCCCCGCCCCCCTCATATTTTTTAGACCAAACTGAGGCCCCAAGGGCAGAAAAAGTGTTTTTGGAGACCGGCCCCCAACCTTTATCTCAAGGTCTGGATTGGGCACTGAATTATACCTCTTCAACAACGCTTTCGTATGGTACAGTGGGTACAAGGTGCGTCAAACTAACACTTTAATCTGTGACAAAATCCCATGGTATTACCATTCAAAACTGCTGAGGAGTGCTTCCATGTAAAAGCATTTGATTTGCAAGATTTTACTCGATAAAATATAATTAAAGAAATGAGTCATACGGACCACTGGTTCTAATCCAGGCAAATTTACGAACAAGACCTTCTAATTAAATTCTATCTTTTAATCCAAGTACTAATATAACGAACTTTTTATTCGGAGGCCACCCTAGCTTTTACCTTGACCAATCCAGAGTCCCTGTCATCTGCCAGATTCTTAAAAACGCACTGTTTCCAGCTACGTGCAAAAGACCCTGGAGCCCCGTTAGGGCCTGAGGAACCTTGACTTCCAGGAGGACCTGTATCACCCTTCTTTCCAGCTTTACCCGAGAGGCCTTGTGGTCCCTTGGGGCCAGGGGGACCTGCTTCACCCTTGCTTCCTCTTGGGCCTGCTGGACCAGTTGACCCTGTACCTCCCCTGGGGCCTGGAAGTCCTTGTTTTCCACGGGGTCCTTCATCGCCTTCGACTCCTCGTGGACCCATAGGTCCTTCGGGTCCGTTGTTTCCGGGTGATCCCGATGTACCAGCTGGTCCCGCGGGTCCCGGGCTTCCTGGGATGCCCGGTATCCCCGGTGCGCAGAAGCACGCAGAGTAACCACAAGAGCCATGTTGTGAATTCTGTTGAGGAAATTAAGGGAAGAAAAGAAAAAGAGAGAGAGGTCAATACGTTATTCATTCTCTTTGATTAAAAGTTAATGCACTTCTCGGGGATGTTTGTTTCTTAAATAGCCTTTGAAGAATAAGTAATTAAATTATTGACAGTGAATATTAATTAATAATAATAATAATATTAATAATAGATAAATAAAAGTAGAAGTAAGCTAAGTACAGTAATACAAGACGCGTGAAGGAGTCTACTTTTGGCCGCTGACACTCTACATGACTCTCACTGCTTGTTTCATTCAGTTATATATATCAAGTCCATCGTTTGTTCAGTTATTCAAGCTCACTGCTAATGATCATTTTATTATTGTTCAACTATTCATTTCCTGTTCATTTACATTACTTCACTAGGGGACTATCCATTTGGATTATAAATTCTACCATTAATATGTATTATTCAGATATCAATTACAAGTGAAGCATAAAACTTGTCTACATATCAAAAAATAAATGTTGAAAACGGCGCCGGATGTTAGGACAACCATTCTGACTCATACTTTTATTGATTCCATTCCATTTTATTACATTTTTTCAAACAAATGAATAATGCAATCAACGACCATTAACTTTCTCGATTAATCACTGATATCAAATAAAGTCTCGATCATCTGAAATTTCACAAATCAAACTCACCTTGTTGGTGCAGTTTTCACTATTCGCAGAACACAAAGGGATCAGCAGTAACGGTACTATCCATAACATACTGGCCGATGGTATCTTCATACAGAATAGCATGATTACAGTATCAAACTGTGGGATGAACATATTGTGTAACAATCACCACAAACACAGTATTTTTAATTCTTCCCAGGAAAAATGAATATTTTACGTGTATTTTGCAAGCTATACTATCTTCGAGGAAAAGTGAAGACTACTAGACAGGTAGTCTCTTAAAGTTATCGAATTCTTACTCTTTCGAATTACAAAAGATAAAACACAAAGAAACAAACAGATGACCGGTTACAGGAATCAATTCTACTATTTTCAGGTTTAAGAAATATAGAAGAACCAATACGATTATAATCATCTTTTGATCAACCAATTTCAGGTGGTTCATGAAAACACGACGATAATAAACTGAAAAGAGGTACATCATAACAAAATAGCCCTCTCCTAGTAAAATATCTTCAGTTGAAAAACAAACATAACTGAGAAAAGTTGATAATCAAACCTGAAAGGAACACTTCGAATTGGAAAATTACATTAAGTATTTTAAGAACTGAATTTTTAGCTACTTTGCAGTAACAGTAAATCTAGGACACCTAAGATACCAACCTTGCTTGTATGGCTGCAATAGTCCGGTGTCCGCAAAAAATGATGAATGGCTTAATATTGCCGATCTTTTATGTTGTTTTGAAGTCGCGTTTAGCATAAAAACATGTTTTTAGCACGTTCAAAGGCTTGTTAAAAATAACATGTCAAACAAGGCAAAATGTTCTTATTGGTTAACTCACACTGAGCTGACCAATCAAGGCGTTCGCTTAATTTAGTAAGTTGCAAGTTTGAAACACGTTTAGGACCAGTGACGTAAAAACCATGAAAAACGACAAAAATTCTTATTGGATAAATCATTTCTAGATTGACCAATTGTATAACGCGTTGAAAAATGTCTTTGTTTAGAAGAGGTCAGGATTTTAAGCTAAAATAAGAAAACAACCCTTGTTAGTTAGTTTATACGTAACTTCTGAACTAAGACTGAGTTTACTAATAATCACAGTTTTAGTTGGTATTCAGTTTCCAAATCAAAGAAAATCCCCCCTCTTTGGACACGCTGAATTACATACTGAACTGCCGATCCCCATTACAATATTTATTACTTAATTGCGACAAACGTGATCGCATTATAGAAAAGTATGCAACCCGCTCATTGTAGTTTCCTAACGGATATTTCATTTTCACTTAAACACCACTCGAATTTTGCTTGAAGAAGAGTAAGCAGCTAAAGAAATAAGTTAACTGAATCTCGGTTAACTGATAAGAGAAAAAATTTGGAAATGAAGCCGAAATTTTAAAACAACTGTAATTTTTTTCAGCAGCGACAGGGCTGAGCTACAAAACTTCAAATATTTATTAATAAGTTCTCGATGCAAAACGAAGAGACAGCAATAAATTGATGTCTAGGCTTGGTTCTGGAACAACTGATTAGTGTTAGAACACACAAAAAAATCGCCTTGATTTGCAAATTCAAAATATTTTTGTAACCAAATTAAGTGAGGAATTAACGTGATAAGGTTGGATCGAGAGACAACTTACAATGCATAAAGCCTTTATAACACTTGTATTGGGCAGGCTGGCCTGAGTAAAATAGACCTGCAGTGAGGAAGACGGAAATAAATGTGATATCAAAGATATTAAAAATGAAGAGAAATCGGCAAAAATACAAATGTACAAGCCTACCTTGATGAATTTTTGCCCTGGCTTCAATTTCTTCTCAACTACTCACTGGGAGTTGTAAGGGAAAACAAATTCTCGTACAAACGTGTTGAAGAACATCATGAATTTATTGTACCGAACGATACCATTGGCTGCTTGTGGTTTACCCACTCAGCGACTCATCCCATGATATCGTGTCTTTTATTTCTGCCAAAAAACCCTGAAAAAGAAAATTATTGCCCTTTTGTAATTGAAAAACAGTTTCCAATTTCTTAAGCATTATTTTGCTATAGCTTACCAGCAAACAGAAAATTAACGTCTTTTAAGATCATCCAAAGTAAACTAAGAGAACATTACCTTCTTTGCGGTTCTAAGCAGCTGTGTTTTGTTATTAAGCTTACCTCGGCCTCACCCTCTTATAGAGAGCATCCCTAAACATTCTCTACACTGTCTTCTTTCATTAAATAACTTTGTAAATTATATTTTCTCCTTATGTCGACTACTGCTGATTAATTTCCACTTTAATTTCAAGCTGACATAGACCGTTGGTCAGAAAACATTTAACCAAAATAATAAGCTTATCGTGGTCTTCAGAATAATTCGTTAATCTTCGATGAACAAAATACCTTCGCCTGCAAAACAACTGATGCGCTGCGTTATCAATTTGATCGTTCGTTTTGTCCGTTAGTGCCGGGCGCAAAACAAAACATAGAAAAAAGTGTGACGTAGTAAAATCAAACTGAGTTTTAAAAGAATTCATACAATAATTAAAGACACTCGTCGGTCAGATACTTCCTTTCTAATGTAAGAGGATGGAGAAATTGTAGGCGCTATTTGATCGACTCTTGTCCGCCTTTAGCTATTGACACACCTTCTTGAATAGTAATAGCTCGCCTGGTCTGATTCCACTGAACGTCTTTGGTGAAACTTTGGTTTGAAAATAAAACGTTTTGAATGGACACAGGTGGATGGTAGTTTATTTCAGTAATACTTCTTAGATCATAAAGAGTCTTGCGCCTAAAGTACGTAATACAAAAACAGCTATACCGTGCGAAGGGTAGTTCCCTTTTTCCTCCACCGAACGCCTCGCTATGTTGCTATGTTGCTAACCGCCTGTTTCCAGGGTTTAAAAAGCGTTAATTATGACAAAGTTTCAGACGTTCATGCAATTGCCAGTCCAGCCAATTTTCATGCTGATGTAGAGCTATAATTGCAGTTCTTAATATGATACAAGAAGATAAACATGAACTGGGATGGACTCATTTTAAGTACTTTTCTAAAGCTGTACATTTCTAAAGCTAAGTACTGTGGTTTTGTAGTTAACAGTTTGGCTACTTGCTGCGTGTTGTTATGTGTTGTCTCAAATTTATTGGCTTAACACCAAACTTCGAAATTTGCTTTAAGCAATGAGCAAAATGTACATATTCTGATATAGGTTGTGGCTTACAACAAGCTTTTTATACGGCACATGGAACAAAATATTGACTCCGTAGTTGTTGAAACCATGTCTAATGTTCAAGCTTCTTCGCATTATCGTAAAAATTGCCGCTTCTCTACTCGCTTAAAACTGCAAATTAACTTTCAAAAATTAATTCATTGTCACCCCACACGACCAAAACTATAAATTTATAAAGGAAAGATGTTAATGTTATCAAGCTTCATTTATTATTATTATAGTTTTTATTTTATTTTTTTCTTTTTGGATAACATATCATAATGAACATAGCGCCATTAAAAGAAATTTGTGATTTTCTCATCAGATGCGCGCCGACTTTTAAGCCACGGGGACAAAAATAGACACCGTGCGCGAGACTGTCCCCTATAACTAAACACAAGCGCACAAAAATATAGAATTGTAAATCGTTTCCTTCTAAAACATGATACATATTTTGTCCACCGGTTTTGTGTACAGGGTAGTACTGACAAAAGTGGCTGATCTTTTAAATCTTTTTCAATTACGCTTTTAAAAGGTTTCGTAAAATTCTTATCAAAGAATGGAATTGTCATTTTTTTTAAATTTTACCTAATTGCGTGGAACAGGACAATTCAACAATATTTTTGTTTGCTTATCGTGTTTGCATAATTATATATGTAACAAGCTAATTTAAGAAAGTCTTCGTCACAACTGGAATATTGTATAATTTTTAGGTTATCAAAGTTATATGTGCCAAATTGGCAAAATTTAACGATGTTTTACGCTACTATATTATGAAGAATAAGTTCATTTTTACCTTAAGGTAATAGAAGGTAACAGAATGGATAGCGTGTGAATGTCGTGGGCACAGTACTCTAAAAGATCAAAGACGAAACAGATTCTTAGATTAAACTTAAAGAGTAAAGATTGCCCATAATTATATAACACAACAACTGTGAAAAAACGCAGTGTACCGTTCAAAATGTCCATATCCTCAGCCTTTTTCTTTCATTCCTAAACAAAAATAATTTTCCATTTTGCTGTCTTTGCATGTAATGAGGTTCTTGTCAGATCAAGTTTGCAAAGAAATCTATTGTGCTTGACTTCTTATTTGACAGATAGCTGTCATTTATTTAAACAGAAGAAATAATCACTGATTACTAAACCAATAAATTTGCATCTTCCCATTATAATTATTTTAGGAGTCGCTACCTAATGTAATGAAATAACGCGTTGTGATTTATTCCACGTGTACTCTCTCTAATCGTTTTAATCGTACAAGGAAGCAATCGAATCTGAACAACTTTGAAGGGTGGGATCCAGGGGAGGTATATTGGGTACCTCGGCATCGGCACCCCCCCCCCCCCCACCCCCCCCCTCCCACTTCTCATTCTTGGGCCGACTATTATTCTTTGTTAGAACACATTGACAGTTTAATTTGCACTTTATGTCCTTGTTATGTGTAACATGGTGTACTGCCAGTGGAAGTTTCACGATTTTAGGGTAGTAAGGTATGTAACTATTTCTTCTATTTTGTAGCGTTGTAAGAATTCATTCCGTGTTAGCTTTTTCATTCATCTTTAGTCCTCAGTTACAACGTTTAAAATGTTTTCGACTTCGCGGCGAATGTTTTGTTCCGGGAGACACGTCGCTTTCAATTTGCCTCTCAGCGGAATATTAGCTGGTAACCGCGCTTTAGTAAGTTGATGTCATGTTGCACAGTTATTATCTCTGTTTCTAACTCACAGAGCGTCGCACGCGCGCGAAAAAAGATAATCTTAAGAAACGTAATCCACAGAAGTAGGCGATAAACAAATGTATGCGCAATTAGTATTTTAAAATTCTTTATGCATTATTAAATAATCATTTTTGATTGAAATATTTTTGGTGTTTGTTGGAATGTCACAGTTTTTGAAGCCACATTGAGGGAGACGATGTCGTAATGGCGGAAGGATTTGTGTTTCAAAAAAAGAACTTAATCTTGATCTACGATGTTTGTGAAGTTTCCTTACTAAAACCAGTGGTTTAGTGGTAGTCTCCATGTATCTGTGATTCAAAGTGTTCTTTCGCTTTTGAGAATAACTACAGCGCTGATTACCACCTTTATCACCAAACTTAAACTCTTGCAGCACGTCACGTTTGAAGCAACCTCATGCCCAGGACTTTTCCCTTAAAAATGGTAGTGGCGGGAAAATCCCTGGGCCAGGTTGCTTTAAGTACCGTGGAAGACGTGCAGCCTGTGTACCTCCGAGAGTTCGAAGAATTTGATTCTCCTGAGTATTTGTTATTCTATCACATTCACTTTAGCCTGGGTTATTGTCAGTTTGTTCAAATATTATGCATATTTTTCCTGTAATTATCTATTCTCAGCGTCTCCTTACTTAATCGTGATTGTCAATTTTCGTAACTGCTTTAGCTCTATTGTCGTCTTCAGTTAAGTATACAAATTTTCTTTTTCGCCAGTGAAAGTCAGTCGTTGTATCAGGAGTGGCCGCGTTCAGATCTTATAAGTATGGTTTTCATGTTTTTTTTTTTCCTGCTTCGTAATTTTTCCATTTGTTGTACATTTTAAATTTTCTTTTGCCAATTTTTTTTTAATTTGCGTTTATTTGAATCTGTATTTTCCTTTGTTAAAATATAGTTCTCACGGTGAATCGTAAAGTAATGAACATGTTCATTCTGTACTTTGAGTTTAATTAGAGTAGCATAAAACTTGCCCTATATGTCTTAGCAAAAATTTTGGAGGGGCCCGGGTAACTATTAAGAACCTTTTGGGGAGGATTCATTCAATCCGACAACTCATTCAGTATTTTATATCGGAAATGAAGCGCTTTGGTAATGCAACTTCTCTTGAAACTTTATTCTATTTTAGTATAAAAGTGTGTGAAAGTTTATAAGAAATGGTTTAAGTCCTCGTCCTCACTTGTCCAGCTATTTTTGAAAACGAATTTTTTTTTCCGTTTTAGCCTTTCATCAACACCAAAACGGCGCACCTGGCACCATAAACACAGATTTTCAAAAGCGATACCCAGAATGGAGTTTTTTAAAAACGGCGGCTTATCGTTTTCGTGAAGGAGGTTTTCGAATACGATGACAGCCACACATCATATTCTACTATAGCATCACGCATGCTCTGTAAGGGATGCTACAGTATTTCCATCTTTTTAGCGTTTTCATCTGTTGTTGTTGTTGTAGTTGTTGTTTGTTTTTTATGCTTTGAGTGTTGTTTAAAATATTCAAGAGACCAGAAAATTGATCATTGTCTTCATACTACGGCTATAGGAAAATATAGTTGGGCGATCGATGATTGTCGATCAACATATTTCCGTTCACAGATTCTATTGACCTTGCTATTCTGTATGGAGATACCACTTGCCACTATGTTATGTGTAGAGCTGTTATTGCTGATCCCTTTGTGTTTCGCGAATGAATGAATAAATCAGTAATGACAAGGTGAGCTGGTTTAATTAAATTTTAAGTGATCGAGTCGTTCTTCAATAAGGTGGTTGGTAGAGGGAAGTTAATTTCATGCAATTTCCATTGCATTTTCGTGCAATGAAATCAAAGAACGTAGTTTGTCAAAGTCCTTACATATTAGAAAAAGACAATGCAGTCAAACCGCAATAATACGGACCACTGAAGGGGGGGGGGGGGGGGGGAGGTGGGGCAAACAGTCAAAAGTCGCTCAACAGGCCATATATAATATTACTGCATAATTCACTTGATGCCAAAATAGGTCTAATTTTCGTCTACAAATCATCCTGTCCGGGGTACTGTTAGTAGCGCCGGGAAGAAACATCGACACATCCGTCAACTAAAGGTCACTTTTTACCTTCAAACAGGAAAGGTCTATAATCACAGCACGCAGTTGATAATGAAGTGACCGCATTGTGAAAATCTGTTGATTGGGCAAAACAAGAGGCTCCGTTGTCCGCATTAATGTCCGTACATACATACATAACATACATACATAAATACCTACACCACATACATACATTCATTTTATTGTGTTTTGAGGAACTAAAGAGATATCCGTAGCAAAATGTCCGTAAAGAGGAATTCGACTGTAATTCCAAAAAGAATGAAGGATTTTCCTTACAGTACTTCGTCGTCCAGAGCATGCCTAAGCAGAACGTAAAAAATGACTCTAGATCTTGTAAATACACTTCGCGTTGTGCAGCTGGAATCCCCGGAATCCCGGAAATTCCGAGACCCGCAAGTCCAGCGAGTGCTGCGGAATCACCTCAAGTGACCCAGGGGGTACACGTGGATAAAAAGGTGAAGCAGGTCCTCTTGCAGCACAAGGTCCTGTTGGCCCCAAGGGGACCATTAAGAGACTCTCGGGAAGAGAAACTGGAAAGAAGGGTAATACAGGTGCTCGAGGTCCCAAGAGGGGGTGTCCGGGACCGTTTAAAGGATCCGAGATCGTACGACCGGTGTCGCCCCTGGAGTTCGACTGGGAATTTGATTCTTCTGAGTATTTTCTATTTCTTTATCGTCTCGTTAATGTTTCGTGAATTTAGTTTAAGATGTTGGCTTTTTGCTATCACATTCACTTTAGTTTGTTAGTTTGATCAAATAGTGTTATTTTCTGTTTTTTATATTATTTCTAAGCTAATAATGCGTTAATGATATTTATTCCATACAACCAAGCTTTGAGGTTTTTCACGGCTAAACAATCACAAACATATAGAGCATCTATATTAATTGAGGGCAAAAAAAGCAAATAGTAGATAAGAATAAGAAAAAACCCATACATAACGAAGAAATGCCTTTTTTATTTAGGTGTGATATTTTTAGAGTGCTAAAGGGTCACAAAAACTTACTAGCTTTAGACTTAGCAAAAAATATTAGAGCTGCAACGGTTGTGTTTCAAGAGCTAAAGGATAACTATTTGTTGCTCAACTGCTTTTTTGGTACTTCCCTCGCGGGATAAACAAAATTAAAATCACACCCATTAAGCGAGTTTCTAGTACCTTTTTGGGGTATTTTTAAAAATTTTCCGAAGTAGCCCCAGCACGCCTCACCCCTTCCCTTTTAAGGAGCTGTTTACGTGGAGGTGGTGGGACCCTAGGTAGGTGAGGTAACCTACTTAAGTGGGGTAACCCGCGTGTCCATTTAATCTCTCATGCACTTTAATTCCGATCACGTTTACATGATAGGTAGGGGTGACCCCGCCGCATGTTACCCTCACCTCTGGGGTCCCCGAATTCAATGTAAACAGGCTCTAAGGGGCTCCTTCCCCCTCTCTCTCCCTCTCTCTCTCTCTCTCTCTATCTCTCTCTCATCTCTCTCTCTCCTCTCTCTCTCTTCTCTCTCTCTCTCTCTCTCTCTCCTCTCTCTCTCTCTCTCTCTCTCTCTCTCTCTCTCTCTCTCTTGCTCCGAGGGTCGAAAAAGGAGAGAACCCTGGGAACGAGGATGTCTTTTGAGCTGGTTTAGCATCTTAAACCATACCTTATCAATAGTAGCGTTTTTTAATAGGTTATTTTAACAATTATTACATTTAAAGCTAGAAACCTTATAGGAAATACCCTGAGTTTATAAAAAATTTGAATCAGTTTTTCTTAAGCTTGTGGGGGAGGTATTTCTTCCACGAACATCCGGGAACCGAGTTCCATCCTGTCCTCGCATCAGCAGAACCGTAACTGTTGCAGTTGCCGACCCAGAATCCCACGCGCACAGTACCTTTGTGGATTTTATCGCAGACTCCCTCGACGTGACGTGGGCGGAGCAAATTTTTTAGTCTGCCTGCCAGTTCCTTTATACATGTAGACTACAGCATCAATAGCTGCCTGGAGCCGAGCACTCTGCGCCATTAAAAGTGAAATACCATCGCCTACAACAGCTGTTGCAGTTATAGAGCCGGAGCGAACCACTCCAGTAGGACACGCAGACTTTGTGCTGTCAGACGTCTTCTTGAAAATGCATTCCTGTTGAAAGGAAAAAGCAACCAAATTCAAGATTATCAGAGTAACCTTTTAATTTTTTTTACCCACAGAGAGACAGTTCTCGACAAACTTTAGAGTCTATCCATATCTTAAGTTACGACGATTCAAATTATAGTGGCGGATCCAGG